>UESW01004229.1:757108-1016255 GCA_900491605.1 Calamus simplicifolius | reverse complement strand
TATGGCCAAAGCAACCTTGTATTCTGCTTCATTAAAGCAAGACCAGGGATGTGATGAATTGACGAGATGAAAGCCATGCTCTCCTGTTTCAACATGAAAGCTTGTCATTTTCCTCCAAACAAGAAAATTTGCTACTGTTGGATGATGCCTTGTGGCATCCCACTCTTAAGTAGGGGCTTCTTCAGATGGAATCATGGTGATGCCTTGTGGTATCGCTAGATCTGAACCCCTTTTTTTTTTTTTTTTTGAACTCCTCTTCTAACTTTTTATTTTGGTTAAAAAATATAATTCTTGTCAGATATCTTAAATATGAAAATTCTCTACTTTCAGAATTTATAAAAAGAATAGTACTCATCTTCCCTCAAGAGCAGATAAAAATTGTAGTGAACAATAATTTGGTGTGTCCTAAAGTCAAAAGAAGCCAATGGCTTTTCAATGAACAACTTTTAAATAACGAGTATTGCAACTTAGATGTTGATTAAATAAGAACCTGTTTAATTTGTATTCATATATCACAATGGTGACATTGAAGACTGCACTCGGACAGTACTGTTGCTAGTCCTTGCTTTTGTTTTCGTTCTATTTCAAAACAATTAATCTTTGCTTCAAAAGCTCTGAAAATTTTACAAATAATTCAGAAGGAGAAAAGAGCTTCATCATATTTCAGTTCATTTTTCCTTTTGTATTTGAGAAACAAAAGAATCATCAAATAGGCCCTAGGATTCTCTAGTCATAATCTTGTTGAAAATTTTCAAATAATCATGAATTTATTTTTAGATAAGGAAAGACCACTTCATTCTCTTGGACCATTGAAGCTGGCACAGAACTGGATCCAAGCAAGCCAGTTCATGGGCCAACTCAAATGGAAGGCCATAAGGTATGTTCCTTTGAGAAAAGAGAATGGAGTGCTGATGGGAGTGAACAGTTTTTCTTTTAGTTGGGAGCATAGCTAGCCCCAAAAGAGTGTTGACAAGAACGTTTCAAGCAAAGCTGTCAATGACTAACTTAATCGATTAGTAGTCTATATAACTTGTGCATTCTAAATCTTCATCTATTTTTAGTTTCAACTGAGGGTAAATAGGTTTATAAATAAGAGAATTTTGTTTAAAAAAATATGCTGATTTTATTATTGCATGTTAGATCTTTTTCTCCTCTTTTTGCAGGACCGGGTATTTCTTGATATTTTCTTTTAGCCCATGTTATATGCTAGTGCACCCACCTCTGCTCGCTTCCTTTGTTTTGTAAGAGTTAGGCAGTTAGTGCAAGTTTGGAAATTAACTGCACAAATCAGGTTCACTTAGAAAGTTGGAATACATATAGCTTTATATGTAAACTATGCTTTTAACTCCAGCATGTTAACCTTAACTTTCTCTCTCGTAATATTCTGGGCTTCAACACTCAAACGTTTCTTCAAGTTGCTGGAACTCCTTTGGCAATGCCTTGGTGAAAATGTTTACTAGCTACTCCTCTAACTTGCAAAACTCTAATTGGACCTTACTTGCTTCAATAGCTTCTCAAATGAAAAGATGCTTGCTGGCAAAATGCTTTGATTGGCTATGATGGACTAGATCTTAGTTATAACAATAGCTGTTTTGTTATCACAAAAGATTGTAGCGGCTTCTTCTTATTTTTCTTTAATATTCTTAATATTCTTCTTAACCAAATAGCTTCAAAAATTACTAATACAACTAAAATATTTAGCTTTGTTGCCCAGATCTAGCAACCCAAGAAGGGGGTGAATTGAGTTTCTTAAAAATTAATTGGCTATCAAGTATGTGTACCTATATTCTTTCACAATTAATTACATGTTGTGAGGTGCGTCAAATACACAATCAATCACAGAAGAAGAAACACAATCAAACACATAATATTTATAGTGGTTCGGTGCCAACCTTGCACCTACATCCACTCCCCAAGAACACCTTGGGTATTCCACTAGTCACCACTAGCCTAACTGGCTAGCAAACTTGTTTACGGGCATAAGCAATCAAGCCTTACACACTAGCCCTCCAAGCTAGTCTTCTTGTTTACGGGTACAAAGGGACCTTACACACTAGCCTTCCAAGCTAGTCTTCTTGTTTACAGGTACAAGGAGACCTTACAAATCAAACCGGGTAGACCTCTATCCAACCACGTTTATAACCGTGAAACAAACCAAGGCACAAGCAATAGAATGTTTAGTACAACAAATGCTCCTAGATATGAGCAGATTTAAAGTAATAAATGTACTTATCAACTTGAAGAGCTAATCCCGAAGTAGCTTCTTTCTTTAATGAATGCAGCAGCACAAGGAAGCTTTCGAGGTGGCTTTGAATGCTTTTCAATGAAGGTAGATGAAGCTTGAAGACCACTTAAAGAACCAGCAATACATGAGCTCCGGTGGTTGAAAAATAATTAAAGCAAAGCTTCAACAAACCTCAAGCAAATCTCTCTTTCAAATGATTTTTCTCTCAATATTTTTCAATCTATCTTTTTTTTTTGTATCTTCCTTCTCTTGTTTTTCTCTTTTTCTTTTCTGATTCTCCTCTTTAAAACACTGTTCAAGGTCACTTTTTATAACCAGAACATCAGAAAATAAAGCCGTTGTGAGAGGAAGGAGTCCAGCCAAGAAGATTTAAGGAAGCAGCATTCCAAAAGTTGAAAAACAGAATTCCAACGATGTGAGACAAAAACTAGCCGAGTGTTTTTAAAAAATAGCATTTCAATTTGTTAAAACCGGCATTCCACAAAGTTCAGACAGAGAGCCAGCCGAAACACCAACAAAAATGGCATTCCAAACTTTAAAAGTTAGCATTCCAAAATTTGTAATAAGGGGCCAGCCGAAACACTAACAAAAGCAGCATTCCAACTTTCAAAAGTTGGCATTCCAGAATAGGGAGCCTGGGAGACGCAGAGGCTTCTTAGAATTAGTATGCCAACATTATCAATTGGTATACCAAGATGAGAAGCCAGAGAAAACGTCAATCTCCAAATACAAGGGACTAGTCAATGATTCATCCAAATTGAATAAGCCAGAAATCCGAAGGCAACCGAAGGCAACCGAATGCAACCGAAGGCAACCCGAATTTAATTAAAGGCAACAGAATCTAGTATTCCAAATCAAAGATTGGTAACCCGAGATTCAAGCAATATGCATCCAATTCGAAGGCAATGGAGAATAAATATAATCCGGTGATAATAGAGTTGTAAATAGGAGCTTGTAGGATAATTGAATCCAATTCAAGACAATGCAAATATAATTAATCCTGAAAGTCATTTTGTCAATAAATAGCATTATATAATGAATTGCAGTGTACCTTGGATAGACAAAGTGTACTGTTCCATAATAAATAATCCGAAATTGATTTGATAGATAGATCATTAATACAATATTAAATTGATTTGCACATAACTAAATTGATTAGCATAATATTTAATTATTTTGCGTAATACTTAATCGTTTAGCATAATGCTTAATTGTTTTGCATTTCATCAAAATCAATATGGGGTCAACAATCTTCCCCTTTTTATGATGACAAAACCATTAAGAATTTGATAATAAATAAGTAATTCAATCAAGGCATTCCTTGCAACTCTGAAGCATAAGACAATGCGTGCCGAAATGTATGTGTAACGTGCCAAAATCTTAAATTTCAAGAATATTTAAAATATGATATTTTAAAATTACATTTCATAACTCCTCCTCAGGTTTTGAATCAATGAAGTTTTCAAAAAGTTCAATTTAACTAATGAAGTGTACGCTTTCCATTTTTCCCATTCTATTTTTCAAAAATATGACGTTGAAAATCAGAATGTGCGTTTTCTATTTTTTCCATGATTATGAAGTGCAAAAATACTTTTTTTAAAAAAAATATATTTATTTTTTTTAAAATCAAGGTTATGCTTTCCATTTAATCAGAATGTATGCTTTCCATTTCTCCAAAATTAGAATGTACTTTCCATTTCCATAAAATCAGAATGTATGCTTTCCCAGAATGTATGCTTTCCATTTCTTTCCCTTTTTGTCATTAATCAAAAAGAAGGTGAAAGAGTTTGCATCTATCACTGTATGTTTTCCTTCAATGGAATGAATTTGGGTATAGCAATTAACAAAATTTTCAATATTAAGCAATATTGTAAAGTGCAGATGAAATTAAACAAATCTTACAAACCATACAAACCAGTCAATTATAACTTACAAGCCAATACACAAATTGGTCTGCAATAGTAAGTAGCAGTTATACAATTCATACAGACATAAAAAAGAAAGATAGTTTCAAAACAACATAATTCCAAAATGATAGAAATAAGGGGGAGCAGCAAATGCAGAAGTCCAGAAGCAACGTCAATATGATGTCAACATGAGACGACGAAGAAGATCCACGAGCACGTCTGGAAGGGCGAGATGATCTCAAATGAGGGGCAGGACGGCGAGTGGGGTCTTCAACATTAGGAGACAACTGAGATATAAAAGATTGAATTTCTTGTTGCATATTGTGGCATTCATTAATGAGCTTAGAATGATTATCAAGAGCACGCTGGGCCTTGATAGTTCCAATCTAAAGGAAGACATTCATTACTTGCAATGCCAGCACTATCCAACAAAGAGTTCACATCCTTTCTCAGCTTGCCTAGCTCAGCAAAGAAATTAGAAATGTCCATCATAGTACCATAATTGAAAGCTTTTCCTTTAATGATGGTCACACCATGTTGTAATCATATAGGCTTAATTTGATTTCATTTAGGGTAGAGAACATTGAATATATGTGGGAATCATGGTAGTATCAGAAGAACAAGAAGATGAACTGTTGACAGATCCACCAAGAGAAACAACATCAGAAATCCTACGAACCAAAGTCTCATGTCATCAGGGTCCATTTTGGTAACCATAGGATGACTTGGTTGGAAAGGATTCTGAGCGGGTGGTGGAACATTGGATGGATTTGGATAGCAGTAGGATTGTTAACAAAAGACGATTAACATTAATGGAAGGATTGGGGTCCAAAGGCATAAAATTTTGCTCGGCAAACATGTAAGTGTAGTTTGTAGGTTGATCAGTAAACATAGAAGTAAAATTTGAGGTGCATTAGAATCAGAAGGATAATTATGATTTTCAGTAGGAACATAAGGGTAATTCAGATGTTCAGTGAAAATTCCTGAGGCACAGTAGGTTGCTCCCCCTGGACAAGTATGATTTTCTTGCAATTTTCCTTTACTCCTAGTCCAAAGGCCATCTACCTTAGCAAAACCCATACGAGTTAAGACACGTTCATTGTAAACATCATTATCGCTAAGGTGGTAGGCATTCTCACCCCTAACATTAACATTGAAATGATTAAATACATGGGTAAAAGCAACCATAGGGTAGGGCAGCTCTAGCCTACTAACAGCCTCTTTCATTACACAAATCATTTTTCTAGGGTGTAGATGAGTTTGGGTTACAACATGATACATGAATGTTAAGTCACGATCATTCACATAATCAAAACTACCACTCCTAGAAGTAAGACAGCGGGAAACAATACTATGAAGTAATCTCATTTCCACATTCAGATCTTTAGCAAACACACGATCAATATTAGATGCATCATCATATCCAGAACAGTCTCTAATTTAAACAGTCTATTTTCAAGAGTATCATCACCAGAATCATTACTTGAAATATTCAAAATTTGACTCAAAAAAGTTTCATCAAATTCAATTCTGACACCCTTAACGGTTGAAGATACTCTATCATTCCCAAAACTAATATTATGATAGAAAATTTTAACAAGATCGGGGTAAATGGGTAGGTTTGTCTTAAGTAAGGGTTCCCATCCTTGATAAGCTAGATTTTCTCTAATGAAAATTTTCAGAAGCTAGAAACTCAAAATCCACAATTTTTTCAAAAGCTACAAATCTTCTAATCATAAAATGAAAGCTTGAAGGATTAGAGGGAGAGCACTCACTAATGCCTCGGGATGATGATCCACACATAGATTTACCTTTCGGAGCCATAGATCCAAAGAAATCAATGAGATTTGAAGTTGAAATGAAGAGATAGAAGAGAAGGGGAGGACCGGTTGGCTTGGACTTGAAGAAATCGGTGAAGCACGGCTTGGGAAGAAAGAAAGTTTGGAAGCAAAAGGAATAAGTAGCAGCCGATTCCTATCACCAACATTGGGATTCCACTTTTGCAAAGTTGGTACTCCAATATGGAAAGTTAGGAGACCGTTGACAAAAGATGGAATGCCAAAGTGTGAAAATCGGTAGACCGATTAAAATGCCAAATAAAGATTTCGTTCATTCATTTAACATCCGAAATAATTTTAAATTGATCTAATAAAATATTAAAAAATAAGAAGTATGAAGATCAAACAGTTGTGATTCATGACATAAAATTCATGCAATCATGATGAGTATAGGTAAGTATATAAATTAAACAATCATGATGACACAATTAAATGTAAGGGTCAAGCATACCAAGCTCTCTTCTAATTTCAAAATTTTGATTCATCAAGGGGTTTGTGAAAATGTCAGTGAGCTGCAAATTAGTACAAACATGCTCAAGCACAATATTACCATTATTAACATGATCCCTAATAAAATGATGCCTAATCTCTATATGTTTTGTCCTAGAGTGCTGAATATGATTTTTGGTTAAATTGATAGCACTAGTATTATCACATTTTATTGGAATATTTTTAAGTTTGATGCCATAATCTTCTAGTTGTTGTTTAATCCATAAGATTTGAGCGCAACAACTTCAGCCGCAATGTACTCAGCCTCAGCTGTGGAGTGCCACTGAAGTTTGTTTCTTGCTAAACCATGAGATTAATTAACACCTAGGAATTGGCAAGTTCACTAGTAGATTTTCTGTCTAATTTACAACCTGCAAAGTTGAATCAGTGTACCCTATTAAGTCTATGCTAGATTGTTTGTCATACCATAATCCTAAGTTTACTGATCCACTTAAATTTTAAATATTCTCTTAACGGCTAATAAATGAGGTTCCTTAGGGTTAGCTTGATATCTAGCGCACATGCATACACTAATAGTATATCTGGCCTACTAGCAGTCAAATATAATAAAGATCCTATCATTCCTCTATATAATTTCAAATCAATACTTTTATCAGTATACAAGTCTAGTCTACAAGAGGAGCTCATAGGTGTATATATACTTAGAAGTCTCCATGCCAAATTTCTTTAACATTTCTTTGATATATTTCTTTGGCAAATGAAGATTCCATCATCACTCTGCTTGATTTGTAGTCCGAGAAAATATTTAATTCTTCATCATGCTCATCTCGAACTCTCCCTGCATAAGCTTAGCAAAGTCTTGACATAGTATTTCATTAGTAGAACCAAAAATGATGTCATCAACATAAATTTGGACAATAAGCATATCATCATTTTCTCTTTTAATAAAAAGTATTGTGTCAACATTTCCTCTAATGAATTTATTGCTAATCAGAATTTGCTTAATCGTTCATACCACGCTCGAGGAGCTTGCTTCAAACCATACAATGCTTTGTTCAATTTGAAAACATGGTTTGGAAACAAGTGGTTCTCAAATCCTGGTGGTTGCTCGACAAACACTTGTTCAGCAATATATCCATTTAGGAAAGCACTTTTAACATCCATTTGATACAATTTGAAATTCATAAAGCATGCAAAAGCAAGTAATAATCTTATGGCTTCTAGTCTAGCAACAGGAGCATAAGTTTCATCAAAATCAATTCCCTCTTCCTGACAATAACCTTTAGCTACTAGTCTGGCTTTGTTTCTAACTATATTACCATGCTCATCCAACTTGTTTCTAAATACCCATTTAGTCCCAATAATTGGATGATCATGTGGTCTATTAACTAGCATCCATACATTATTTCTTTCGAATTGATTTAATTCTTCATGCATAGCATTTATCCATTCTATGTCATCTTTAGCATCTTCAAAACATTTAGGTTCAATATGGGATACAAATGCTAAGTTATTATAAGTATCTTTAAATGAAGATCTAGTTTTAATACCATGCGAGATATCACCAATAATAAATTCCTTAGGATGATTGTGTACATACCTCCAATCTTTTCTAGGTCATGATTACCTTGTGTTTCTTCATGATTTACCTCTTCTTGATTGGTTTGAACATTTGTGTCTTCTTTTTCCTCTAAAGTAATTTCCTTCACTTGATTTTCAATTTCTCCTGCATCATCAATAGCCTTTCTTTCCCTTATTGGAAGATCATTAGTTTCATCAAAAGCAACATGAATTGACTCTTCTATTACTAAAGTATTTCTGTTGAAAACTCTGTAGGCTCTACTAGAAGAAGAGTAACCAAGAAAAATACCTTCATCAGATTTTGGATCAAACTTGTCAAGATTTGATTTTCCATTATTCAATATAAAACATCGACATCCGAAAACACGAAAATATGAAATGTTGGGTTTTCGATCTTTGTAAAGCTCATAAGGGGTCTTTTTCAAAATAGGTCTGATCAAGGCTCGGTTTAAAATGTAACATGAGGTGTTGATTGCTTCTGCCCAAAAGTACTTTGGGAGATTGCTCTCACACAACATGGTACGGGCCATTTCTTCAAGGTTCGATTTTTCTTTCTACAACTCCATTTTGTTGAGGTGTTCTAGGTGCGAAAAATTATGATTAATGCCATGTTCATTGCAAAAACTTTCAAAGAGATGATTTTCAAATTCTTTTCCGTGGTCACTCCGAATCGATAAAACTGAAACTCCCTTTTCATTTGTAATCTTTTTAAATAAGTTTTGAAATGCAGAAATGCTTCATCTTTTCTAGCTAAAAATAAAATCCAAGTAAATCAAGAGAAATCATCGATAATTACAAACCATACCATTTTCCTCCTAAACTTGTAGTTCTAGTTGGTCCGAATAAATCCATATGCAGTAATTCTAATGGTCTATTGGTTGAAATCATATTTTTAGATTTAAATGAAACTCTAGTTGTTTTCCTAGTTGACATGCATCACAAATCTTATCTTTTTCAAAATTCAATTTTGGTAAACCTTTGACTAAATCCTTTTTAAGTAGTTTTGAAAGAAGATCCATACTAACATGTGCAAGTCTACGATGCCATAACCAACTTGATTTAGCAATTTTAGCATTCATAGCAACTAAACAATCAAAGTCATGGTCATTTAAATCATTCAGATCAACAGTATAAACATTTTTATGCCTGTGACCAATAAGTTTCATGCAATTATCAGCAGGATTTAAACAATGCAAACAAATGATTCAAAAATCACTTTGAAACCTTTGTCACATAATTGACTAATACTTAACAAGTTATGCTTTAAACCTTTAACTAACAAGACATTTTCAATATATGCATGAGGGTGACACCAATTTTACCAATGCCAATGATTTTACCTTGGCCATTATCTCCAAAGGTGACTATCCCTCCATCTTTAGCTTCTAAAGTGATGAACTGTGATTCATCACCAGTCATGTGCCTTGAACACCCGCTATCAAGATACCATTTTCGCTTAGATCCACGGGTTGCAAGACACTGCAAACATAATGTCATGTCTTGCTCTTAGGTACCCAAGCTTTCTTGGGTCCTTTGGGGTTAGATAAAATGGTTCCTTTTGGAATCCATACCTTTTTAATACTGTCACATGCATAGGACTTGTCCCTTTAAACCACATTTAAAACAAGTAATATTAGATGATTGATCAGCATGTATGAAAATATTTTTCAAAGATTTTTTTTTTCTAAGAGGATTATATCCTAATCCTGCTCTATCAAAAAAAGCTTTTTGGCTATCTAAAATTATATTTAATTTTAAAGAATTAATGAATTTATCAACTATAGGTTTAAGTCTGTCAACTTTATTTTTCAAATCTTGTTTTCTTTCTTCAAAAATTCATTTTCTTCAATGTATCTATTATTTTCTAAAACTAGGTTTTGCATTTGATTTTTTAAATCTTTGTTTTTGAACTAAGGTTAGCAAAATCATCAACTAACTCATAGAATGCACCATGCAATTCTTCAAATGAAAAATCATCAAGGAAACTTGGACTTACCTCCTCGTTGTCGCCATGAAGCAAAGATTGGCCACTTCATTCTTTTCTTCTTTGGAGCTGGAACTTTCAGAATCACTCCATGTAGCCATCATTGCCTTTTTCTTAAATTTCTTGGGACCTTTTTTAGTTGTGGACATTCCAATTTAAAGTGTCCCGGCTTCTTGCATTCATAACAGATAATTTCTTTTTCCTTTTTTTTATTCCTATCTCCTTTTGTAAATGGTTTCCTTTTTCCTTCGAACTTTCTTCTTTTCATGAATCTCTTAAATTTTTTAGTAACGAGGGCCATGTCCTCATCATCACTATCATCCTCAGATTCATCTGACTCTTCCTTTAGTTCAGAAATTTTAAGAGCCATAGTCCTTCTTTTCTTAGACTCGTCCTCATCGTGTGTTGTTTGATTTGAAGCTCATGAGTCATTAAGGATCCCAACAATTCTTCTAGGGGTAAAACATTAAGGTCCTTTGCTCTTGAATACAGTGACTTTGGCCACCCAAGACCTAGGCAAAGATTGCAATACCTTCCTCACAAGATCAGCATTAGTATATGATTTACCAAGACTTTTAAGTTCATTTATAATCAGTAAATCTAGTAAACATTTCAGAAATTGATTCACTAGCATCCATCTTAAATAATTTATATTTATGGACAAGCATATTAATTTAGATTCTTTCACTTGATTAGTACCCTCATGGGTAACTTCTAATCTTTCCAAATTTTTTAGCAGATAAACAAGTGGATATGCAATTAAATTCATTAGCATCCAATGAGCAATATAAAACATTCACAGCTTTAGCATTGAGCTGAGCCAACTTTTTATCATGTTCATTCCATTCCATTTTCGGTTTAGGAATCACCATGTTATCTATTCTAGTTGTGGGTGTGTGAGGACCATTTACTATGATACTCCATAGGTCATAGTCAAGTGCTTGAATGAAAATTTCATTCTAGCTTTCCAATATCCATAGTTTGTGCCATTAAATAACGGTGGCCTATTAGTATATTGTCCCTCACTCAACAAGGTTACCATAATCTTTAGCTCCAAGCTTTTTAGGGCTTAACAATAAGAGCACCTGCTCTGATACCACTTGTTGCCCAGATCTAGCAACCCAAGAGGGGGGTGAATTGGGTTTCTTAAAAATTAATTGGCTATCAAAGTACACCTATATTCTTTCACAATTAATTACGTGTTGTGAGGTACATCAAATACACAATCAATCACAGAAAAAGAAACACAATCAAACACACAATGTTTATAGTAGTTCGGTGCCAACCTTGCACCTACATCCACTCCCCAAGAACACCTTGGGTATTCCACTAGTCATCACTAGCCTAACTGGCTAGCAAACTTATTTATAGGTACAAATCAAGCCTTACACACTAGCCCTCCAAGCTAGTCTTCTTGTTTACGGGTACAAGGGGACCTTACACACTAGCCCTCCAAGCTAGTCTCTTGTTTACGGGTACAAGGAAACCTTACAAATAAACTGGGTAGACCTCTACCCAACCACGTTTCACAACCGTGAAACAAACCAAGGCACAAGCAATAGAATATTTAGTACAACAAATGCTCCTAGATATGAGCAGATTTAAAGCAATAAATGTAAGAGTTAATCCTGAAGTAGCTTCTTTCTTTAATAATGCAGCAGCACAAGGAAGCTTTCGAGGTGGCTTTGAATGCTCTTCAATGAAGGTAGATGAAGCTTGAAGACCACTTAAAAACTAGCAATAAATGAGCTCTGGTAGTTGAAAATAATCAAAGCAAAGCTTCAACAAACCTCAAGCAAATCTCTCTTTCAAATGATTTTTCTCTCAATATTTTTCAATCTATCTTTTTCTTTTTTTTTTGTATCTTCCTTCTCTTGTTTTTCTCTTTTTCTTTTCTGATTCACTCCTCTTTAAAACACTATTCAAGGTCACTATTTATAACCAGAACATCAGAAAATAGAGTCGTTGTGAGAGGAAGGAGTCCAGCCAAGAAGATTTAAGGAACCAGCATTCCAAAATTTGAAAAATGAAATTCCAACGATGTGAGACAAAAACCAGCCGAGTGTTTTCAAAAAATAGCATCCCAATTTGTTAAAACCGACATTTCAAAAGGTTCAGACAGAGAGAGCCGAAACACCAACAAAAACGGCATTCCAAACTTTAAAAGTTGGTATTCCAAAATTTGTAATAAGGGGCCAGCGAAACACCAACAAAAGCAGCATTCCAACTTTCAAAAGTTGGCATTCCAGAATAGGGAGCCTGAGAAACAACAGAGGGCTTCTTAGAATTAGTATGCCAACATTATCAATTGGTATACCAAGATGAGAAGCCAGGAAAAAACGTCAATCTCCAAATACAAGGGATTAGTCAAGGATTCATCCAAATTGAATAAGCCAGAAATCCAAAGGCAATCGAAGGCAACCGAATGCAACCGAAGGCAACCCGAATTTAAATTAAAGGCAACGAAATCTGATATTCCAAATCAAAGATTAATAACCGAGATTCAAGCAATATGCATCCAATTCGAAGGCAATAGAGAATAAATATAATCCGGTGATAATAGAGTTGTAAATAGGAGCTTGTAGGATAATTGAATCTAATTTAAGACAATGCAAATATAATTAATCCTGAAAGTCATTTTGTCAGATAAATAACATTATATCATGAATTGCAGTGTACCTAGGATAGACAAAGTGTACTGTTCTATAATAAATAATTTGAAATTGATTTAACGATAGATCATTAACACATATTAAATTGATTTGCATAGAACTAAATTGATTAGCATAATATTTAATTGTTTTGCGTAATACTTAATTATTTAGCATAATACTTAATTATTTTACGTTTCATCAAAATCAATATGGGGTCAACAAGCTTCCATAGAAGATTAAGTAATTAATTATTGCTTCTTGATAACCAAGAAAACACATCTAAACTCAAAGAAAAACCATAGCTCGAAGTACTCTTCAAGTTGTCCACACAATCGGCCCAATCATTATCACAAAATCTAATTAATTTCAATTCCACATTTCTATCATATCTAATTCTTTAATTCATTGTGCCTTCAATCTACCTGACACCCTCTTTGTTGCTCCAAGGTGAATGTTACTTGGATTACCAATGAATCTGGATAGTAAACTTTCGATAAACATTATGCTAGGTCTTGTAACAATGAGATAAACTAAATTGCCAACCAAACTTCTATAAAGACTTGCATTATCCTTCTTTCCTCCATCTTTCTTCATCAATTTCTCACCATCAACCAAAGGAGTAGCTGCAAGTTTGCTATCAATGATCCCAAACACCTTCAAAATCCTTTTAGCATAACTTTTTTTTAAGTAAATACACACTCTATCTTCATTTTAATATATCTTCATGCAAAGAAAATGGTGCAACAACCCTATATGTGAAATTTTAGAATACCAATATAACAATAAATTTAATTTCATACCTTGTTTCACTAAGTTTGATTTATGCAACTAATATGAAGAATCACTCATGCATGAAGAATGCAAGCTGAGGTCTTTCTTTTGGCTCCTTCTTTAAGTGATATTTTTATGAAAAAATTGATCATTAAAATATAAGAAAAGAAAAGAGATATAGTCTATTTATAATAAAACTTTATAGGCCCTTCCATCATAGAACGTTATTAGACTTTAAGTCCATACAAATCACTAACTATATCACCCAACATAAGTATGCTCAAGCCCAAATCATATGGATCAAAATATCAACAGTGGGTTCATTCCACTTATATCAATGTATTAAATTTGTTCAGCTAATTTTGCAAGATTAAAATCATTAACAATTAATAGTAGCCCACGTATGAAAAATTTCTAACATTCTTCCACTTAAACAATATTAATTGTAGTTGATTAAGTTTTAAAAATATTTATTTATTTAAAAATTTTCTTAAGTTTAACAATTAAACTTTAATACAGCTACAAAATTTTGAAAATATTTAGTCCTCTTACATGACACCTCAAAAAATAATTCAATTTTATGAAAGCTACCATCATTGAATTATGATAGTCATTATGCCCCTTATTGGGCAATATTGAAATAACATGTGAATAAATTAAGTATAACAAAAATGTGTATACTAAGATGGATATTTGGTAAAACTTTAAAAGATAGAATTAGAAGTAAATATATAAGAGAAATGATAGGAGTAGTCCCAATTGAAGATAAAATGAAAAAAAATCGATTATGATAGTTTGGACATATGCAATGAAGACTTTTAGATGCTTTAGTTATAAAGAGTGATCGTTTAATAATCCATAGTAAGGATAGAGGTAGAGGTAGATCTAAACTAATATGGATAAAAATAATTAAAAAATATATAACTATTTATAATTTGAATATTGACTTAGTCCTGAATAGAGCATAGTAGAGGAAGCGGATTCATGTAGCCGACCCCATGTAGTTGGGAAAAGGCTTAGATGAGTTGAGTTGAGTTGAATTGAGTATTATGCCCCTTATTGATATAAGACCAATCTATGGTTACAAATGCTAATATCATCTACTAATATATCATGATGTAGTAGAATGACAAAAAAATAGTGTAATATATGTGATCCCATATGTGTTGTTTTCCCCATCGATCCATCAAATAATTTCTTATCAAACTTTATGCTTTAATCGAAGCTCGAGAAATCCTGAAGGACATTTATAATATGCCTAGTATGTATCAAATAAAATGCCTTAGGTTTCTTTATAGTGTCACCAATGATACTAATACTCAAGAATAACACCAAATCTCAAGCTTTCAATATCACAACATGTAATACATTAAAAATGTGTGCAGATGGATATCAAGCAACATGATATTAATAGAAGCAATGGTGATCATCATAAATATGCTCAGGAACAAAATAAGTTTCAAATAATAATAAATTAAATAAATCAACATGTGAGAATTTAACAAATATAACCAACTGCCATTAATCAAGTATATCAAAAGATCTTGAAATATCCATATAATCTATTTCATAACCGAGGGGTCAATCACTTGGTCAACAGATGAGTAACTATGCTTTTTGTACCAACATATTTAACAATATGCATCAATATATTTAGACCTACTTCTAAATTAAGTTGTATATATATGTATATGCTCTAAATTCTCAGTTATGTTATAATTTATGTTATGTAGATCAAACTTTTTGAGATTTATACAAAAACTTTTGTTTGATATTGGAACTTACCTTCGTAGGAGATATATGCTATCTCTAACCCATTTCATAGAACATATATGGTAACATATTCTAGCCCTGCCATAGGATTTATATGTGGGTAGTTTTATTGACTAATGAGTTGTTATTCAATGGTTTGAAGCTTAATTTAGAATTTAGCCTTGATTAAACATTTCCTGATTGGTTATATGAAAATAAGCAATATTTTCTTTAAAAACCTATAATTTTTTTTCTATAAATTATTTTTTAATAAAATTGTAAGCGTATATTGGATATTTTGAATTATTTAATTTAAGATATTATTATATTTAAATTGAATCATTGTACTTACTTAATCCCTCTATTTATGATTGTAGATTACTTATGGAGCATTAGCTCATGATTTTTTTTCAAGAGATCAAGACTTAGGATGGGATTTGGGTAAAACATGTCCGAACATTTAGTTGAGTTGCTGTTAGACATTGAGTTGTATTAGTTCTGATTTAAAAATATTTAGTGTTTGATTGCAACACCCCATGTGATTATTTACTTATGATATTATTTAGTTATTAACATTACGTCTGAATTTGTTTAGTTTAAGTTATAAGATACATTGCATGCTATGGAATATACTCCGCATATATATGACAAATTCTTACATTCTGAATCCACCCTTGAATCTAGGATATGACAGTAATAGGTCCATGCAATGGTTCTTCATCATGACATCACTAACAATCCTGGTTCTACAATGGATGTACCAAATTTAAATACTGAAAAGGTCAAAATTTATGCGAGAACCCATACTAGTATACGCTTAGTCACATGTAAACTATATAATAGGCAAATCTTAGATACTTACAAAGGACTAAAGAAGCCAATTATTACTTTCTGACTAATTTTTGTTAGATGGCATTATGAATTGTTGCAAATGATTCCCTATGGAATAGGAGATAGTATAATTTGTATAAATAAATTCAATTGCATTTAAACCTTTAACCTAGTAACGATGCTATGGCAAAAAGCTAAATATCCATGTTCGATTGTTTTGGGCGAGGTTCTGAATTATTATAATGGAAATGTTTTTATGCACCATGCACGGTGCAAGAAGCGTGCACCACGTGCGCGTGTGCCGAGAATATTTTTATACTTTCGTGTAGCCATACGTGTGCGAGGATCAATCATGGTGCGCCCCTTTCTACACTGTGCGCAGTGCATAAAGAATTTTTTTTGTTATAATTTATGTACTTAACAACGATCCACTAAAGGAATCAAATTATGTAATGACACATTTCTTCTAATGCTTGCAGAACAAACAGCTAGGGTTCAGATGAAGAAATACGTTGATGCATCCGCTATTGTAACCGGCTATATTGAGGAGCAGTTCACCAGCAAAGGATTAGGTACAAACTGGTAAGGAAGGTGGTTTCATCTAGCACATCAATCAGACTCGATGTTCTAAAACTTTGTTATGCATTGCTTGCCCATAGTTCTATTTCTCATGTTTTAAATAAAGCTGTAGTCTCGTCTTTCATCAACGCAGATAAGTAAAACTTGGATGCTTGTATTAAAGATTGCTCTGGTTACTATTTTGCTGTTAAGCAGCATATATGATGTCTTCTAAGATATACTTTGTTGCTTTATTTGATATCATGGCTGGCTATACTTTGTTGCTCATTAAACAATAACATACATGAGTTTTTAAACCAAATTAGGTATTAATTTGTGCACTCTTTGTTGTCAAAAAAGAATAGATGAGAAATGCACAAAATTAGGATTTAATCATGAAAACAAACAAAAATTATATAGTGAAAACAAAGTGGCTAGCCTAAGATCAAGGCGCAAGTTCATTGTCCTTAAAAACCTTTGTCACCTAGAGGCTGTAAAGGAGAAAGAAGAATTATGTCAGTATAGGAGGGAAATAGGTCTATGGGAAAGAGAAGGTTCGTAGGAGATAACAGAGATTGCTAGGATTGGGACTTTCTTTGCAGGATTCTAAATAGATGCATTGATCTACTGTAACATTGAGCTTCGACAAAGTGTTCTCCAACCGACCCTATCTCTCAAAGCATGCCTCTTGTTGCCGCTGAAATCCGTCCTCTGACTCGGACGCGGTCGATCTCCAGGAAGAGGGGGGCGGACCTGCAAAAGAAGTCCACGCGCGGAGGGACGCTGGGGGTGGTCCTCCGTGGAAGACCCTCCGATGCTCAAGTCAGCGGAGAAGAAATCGGCGATCAACCAGACAGTGGAGAGGTGGATCTCTCCGGGAGACCTCTCCGGGGGCGGCCAATCGGAAGCTCCAGAGGGCAGGAGCGCCGACGAGCTGCTGGAGAGAGGAGTGGGGTGCGCGTGTAAGAGGCGCGTGCCTGTGCCCAAGGAGAGAGAGTGCGTACCTGAGGGAATCTGCGAGTATGATATTTATAGACTGTCACCTGGGTCTTGAGCGTCTTCTGGAAGGTTCGGAGGTTGTTAAGATATGGAGGCGGGCAGAATCAGGCCGTTGTGGGGCCGTTAGAGTCCATATCCCGTTTGTTCAGGCATCGACGGCTAGGAGAGCTCCTTGATGTCTCGAGATCTGGTTGAGTAGGCCCGGGGCGGTTATGATAGGCTTTAGGCCACATCCCGAATCCGGGCTTCCGTAGCTCGGCCCTTCCGGGCTTCCTTAGCTCGGCCCCTCCGGGCTTCCGTAGCTCGGCCCCTCCGGGCTTCCGTAGCCCAGCCCTTCCGGGCTTCCGTAGCTCGGCCCTTCCGGGCTTCCGTAGCTCGGCCCCTCCGGGCTTCCGTAGCTTGGCCCTTCCGGGCTTCCATAGCTCGGCCCCTCCGGGCTTCCGTAGCTCGGCCCCTCCGGGCTTCCGTAGCTCGGCCCCTTCGGGCTTCCGTAGCTCGGCTTCTTCGAGCGATCCACAACCTAACATCTACCTCCGCGGAACCTGATGCGGGAGAGCCCGAGCCTACCAGAACGGCATCCTAGACAAGGAATCATGTCGGGACGTGGCCTAAAGCCTATCATAACCGCCCCAGGCCTACTCAACCAGATCTCGAGACATCAAGGAGCTCTCCCAGCCGTCGATCCTGAACAAACGGGATATGGATTCTAACGGCCCCACAACGGCCTGATTCTGCCCGCCTCCATATCTTAACAACCTCCGAACCTTCCAGAAGACGCTCAAGACCCAGGTGACAGTCTATAAATATCATACTCGCAGATTCCCTCAGGTACGCACTCTCTCTCCTTGGGCACAGGCACGCGCCTCTTACACGCGCACCCCACTCCTCTCTCCAGCAGCTCGTCGGCGCTCCTGCCCTCTGGAGCTTCCGATTGGCCGCCCCCGGAGAGGTCTCCCGGAGAGATCCACCTCCCCACTGTCTGGTTGATCGCCGATTTCTTCTCCACTGACTTGAGCGTCGGAGGGTCTTCCGCGGAGGACCACCCCCAGCGTCCCTCCGCGTGTGGACTTCTTTTGCAGGTCCGCCCCCCTCTTCCTGGAGATCGACCGCGCCCGAGTCGGAGGACGGATTTCAGCGGCAACAGATTGGCGCTAGAGGAAGGGCCTCAAGTCCCATTAAAACTTGAAGAAAGGAGACAAGGATCTAGATCCGGAGAAGAACCTCCCCAATGGCCAACCGGAGAAGAGCAGCCTCTGAAGCCCAAGATCAGGTCGCTTCTCAGAGGCCTGATCCGACTGGCGCTACAGCGCCGCAACCTCCACCGGTCGAAACCCCATCGCCGCCTGCCATCCGGTGACCCAAGACCAGTTCGCTACACTGGTCCAAAGGTCCAGGCCCTTACCCACCTGGTACAAGAGCGCCTTGTAGCTCCTCCTGCTTCGCATCCTCAGAAAGAGGCGGCGATTTCTTCTTCGCCGGCGACCTCCTCCTCTGATCCGCATGGGTCAGCGGATCCCCCACATCGCCCCAGGGGGGACAAACCAGTCCCCCGAGCCGGTTATGATAGAGATCCTCCCAGATCTCGGCGAGCCCGCTCCCTCTCCCCGGCGACATCCCACCATGATTCCACGCCATCCTTGCGATTCTCCCGCCCAGCTCCTCCTCTAACCGGTGAAGAGGAGATCCGCCGTCAGATCCAGGAGATGCGTCAGGAGCTGGACGCCGCCAAGCAGACCCATCTGCCCCAGCCCAAGGCGGAGCAGGGCATCCCTTTCTCTAAGGGAATCATGGAGGAAGTGATTCCCTCCCACGTCAAACTGCCAGCCGTCGAACCCTATCACGGCTCCACTGATCCGGACGACCATCTCAGTAGCTTCCGGTCAATAATGATGTTCCACGGAGCATCTGATGCGGTCCTCTGCCGAGCCTTCCCATCCACCCTCAGAGGATCCGCCCGAACCTGGTTCAACGCCTTGAAACCGGGTTCCATTGATTCATTCGACGAGCTGAGCCACCTTTTTATTGGCCAGTTCGTCAGCAGCCGCCGCCATCGACGAAGATCCGACTCCCTCTCCGAAGTTAAGCAGAGAGAGGGGGAGTCCTTGAGAATTACCTTGGCCGTTTCAACAAGGCCATGTTAGAGGTGGACCACCTTAATCATGAGGTGGCTATGTCCGCCCTGGCGGGGGGAGTTTCGAAGGAGAGCGACTTCTATCTGGCAATGGAGGTCAGCTACCCCCCATGTCTATCTGATATGATGGCCCTTGCGGACAAGTACGCTAGGGTCGAGGAGTCGCGGAGAGTGGCCCGCGCTGAGCAAGCAAAGAAGAAGCAAGAGCCCAAAGTCCCCGACAGACACCGTCCCGTCCGTCGACCAAGTCCGCCTCGCCGCCAAAGAGTCCCTCCGCTGCCGCCAAGGAATCGCTCCCGGAGTCCTCCCAGGCGATTCGATCGCTATACTCCGCTGACTGTGCCCCGGGCGCAGATCCTCATGGAGATAGAGCGCCAACTTCCCCGGCCGGTACCTCTCCGAGGGAACCCGACCCGAAGAGATCCCGCCAAATACTGCCGCTACCATAGGGAGCACGGTCATGACACTGAAGAATGCTGGCAGCTGAAGAATGAAATAGAGAGGTTGATTCGGCGGGGACGACTAGATCAGTTTAGGAGGGCACCCGAGCCGCAACACAAGGAGGTGACCGCCAGCCCGAGCTCCCACAACTTCCTCCTCCACCCAATCCGCCCGTGGTCGGCCGTATTAATATGATTGAAGAGGCCGGCGGATCGAGCCCCAGAGGCGGCAGAGATGGATCAGTGCCAAAGAAGGCACGGATGGGCGAACTCTCCTTCTCCGACGACGATCTCCTGGGATACAACTCCCCCACGATGACGCACTAGTTGTATCCCTTAATTTGAACAATTATGATGTAAGCCGAATCCTTGTTGATAGTGGAAGCTCGGTAAACGTTTTGTACCTCGGTGTGTTTGCCAGGATGAAATTGCTCATGGAAAATCTTCGAGCCGTGGATTCCGCCTTGATGGGATTCACCGGCGACGTCATTGTCCCGGAAGGAATCGTCACCCTGACGGTCCGCGCGGGAACCTGGCCCCTTGTGGCCATTGTTCAGACCGATTTCCTAGTGACCGACCTCAGGTCCCCATATAACGCCATATTCGGCAGGCCTGGTTTAATGTCTCTCAAGGCAGTGGTCTCCATCCCGCATCTGTCTATGAAGTTCCCACCGAGCAAGGAGTTGGCGTGGTTCGGGGAAGTCAAGCCATGGCTCGGCAATGTTTCGTTACGAGCCTTCAGTCTAGGATGCCCGAAGTTGACGGGCTAGACGCTCGCGAAGACTTCGCCGAACAGCGGGGAGAACCGGTAGAGGAATTGGAGGAAGTACCATTGGACGAAGCTCAGCCCGACCGAACCACAAGGATCGGGTCGCTACTCAAAGGAGAGTCTCGGCACAGGTTGATCAGGTTCCTCCAAAGCAATGCCGACATCTTCGCCTGGACCGCCTCCGACATGCCGGGAATCAACCCCGAGGTCCTCGTCCACCATCTCAATGTGGACGAGAGGCACAGGCCTGTTAAGCAGAAGAAAAGAAGCTTCGCCCCAGAGCGGCAAAAGCCATTGAAGAAGAGGTCGACAAACTCATAAAGGCCAACTTCGTCCGAGAGGTGAATTACCCGAACTGGCTGTCAAATGTCGTCATGGTGAAAAAGTCGAACGGCAAATGGAGGATCTGCATCGACTTCACCGACCTCAACAAAGCCTGCCCAAAGGACAGCTTCCCCCTCCCTCGGATCGATCAGCTCGTGGACGCCACCTCAGGCCACCAAATGCTGTCATTCATGGACGCCTATTCCGGCTACAATCAGATCCGAATGGCCCCTGAAGATGAAGAAAAGACCGCCTTCATAACCGATCGAGGTACCTACTGTTACCGTGTTATGCCTTTTGGTCTTAAGAATGCAGGGGGACCTACCAGCGGCTGGTCAACAAGGTGTTCAAGGAGCAAATCGGCCGGAACATGGAGGTGTATGTGGACGACATGCTGGTTAAAAGCAAGGAGGCGTCACAGCATGTCGAGGACCTCTCGGAGAGCTTTGCAACGTTGCGCAAATATGGGATGAAACTCAACCCGACCAAGTGCGCCTTCGGCGTCAACTCGGGGAAGTTCCTCGGCTTCATGGTCTCCCAGCGAGGTATCGAAGCTAACCCCCAGAAGATTCAAGCTCTCCAACAAATGGCGCCCCCAGCATCTGTTAAAGAGGTCCAGCGCCTAACCGGGAGGATAGCGGCCCTTAACCGCTTTGTGGCGCGGTCGGCCGAGAGATGCCTCCCCTTCTTCAAAACTCTCCGATCGGCCAAAAACTTCCAGTGGACTCCCGAGTGCCAGAAATCATTTCAAGATCTCAAGAAGTACCTCGGCTCGCCTCCGCTTCTCAGTAGTCCGACCCCAGGAGAGACCCTATTCTTGTACCTGGCTGTTTCGGAGAGCGCGGTTTGTTCGGTGCTAGTCAAAGAAGAAGGCAAGTCCAGAAGCCGATCTACTATGTGAGCAGGCTGCTCCGCGATGCGGAGACGAGGTACAGCAGGATTGAAAAGATGGTGTTGGCCTTGATCACCTCAGTTCGAAAGCTGCGGCCGTACTTTCAAGCACATGCTGTAACGGTCCTGACTGACCAACCTATCAGGGCGGTGGTCCATCGTCCGGAAACATCGGGGAGAATGACCAAATGGGCCGTCGAGCTAAGCGAGCATGACATACATTTTCAGCCTCGCCCAGCCATCAAAGCTCAAGTACTGGCCGACTTCCTCCTCGAGTGTACCATCCCGGAGGACGGTTCTACCCCAGACTCTCTGAAGAGCCAAAGTCTGGAGCCCGGTGGCTCCTCCACGTCGACGGGTCGTCCAATGCCCATCACTCCGGCGCGGGTCTAGTTCTCACTAGTCCTGAGGGGATGACCTTCGAGTATGGCGTCCGATTCTCCTTCCCGGCTTCCAACAACGAAGCCGAGTACGAAGCTCTGTTAGCTGGTCTCCGGATCGCCCGCAATCTGAAGGTGGAAAAGCTCAACGCCTTCACCGACTCTCAGCTGGTAGCCGGCCATGTTCGGGGAGAGTTTGAAGCTCGGGAACCAAATATGATTCGATATCTCCAGGAGGTGCGTAACTTGCTTCCCCATTTTTTCGAATTTGAAATTATTCAGATTCCCAGATCCGAGAACGCCCGTGCCGACCTACTCTCCCGACTGGCAACCACGGAGACAATGGATGCCGAGCAAAATTCCACCTGGAGACTCTGGAAAAGCCGAGCATCGCGGAAGCCGACCGCGTGATGCAAGTTGAGGCCGAACCATCCTGGTTCGACCCTATCCTCAAATATCTCAAAGAAGGGTCGCTTCCGTCCGACCGAAGAGAGGCTAGGAAGCTGAAGCTGCAGGCCATCCACTACGTGTTGATTGACAACCAACTGTACAAGCGGTCATTTTCCATGCCGCTGCTTAGGTGCCTTCGCCCATCAGAAGCGGACTACGCTCTGCGCGAGGTACATGAAGGGATTTGCGGCAACCATCTGGGAAGCCGGTCCCTCTGCCATAAAGTGCTGCGACAAGGCTATTACTGGCCGACCATGCAGAAAGACGCGGACGATCTGGTCCGAGCCTGCGACCCCTGCCAAAGACATTCAAACATCCAAAGACTCCCTTCCGCCGAGCTAGTTTCTATATCCTCCGCTTGGCCCTTTGCCAAATGGGGGATGGACATCCTCGGCCCATTCCCGCTTGCAACGGGACAGCGAAATTCTTATTTGTCGCCATCGACTACTTCACCAAATGGGTCGAAGCGGAAGCGGTCGCACAAATTACCGAGGCACGGGCCCGAGACTTTGTGTGGAGGTCCATCATCTGCCGATTCGGCCTCCCCCATACTATAATCACCGATAACGGCAAGCAGTTCGACAACTCCAAATTTTGCCAGTTCTGCGAGGAGCACGGGATCCGTCATCACCTCACTTCGGTCGGGCACCCACAAGCCAACGGGGCGGCCGAGGTGACCAACAGAACCCTCCTCCAGGGAATTAAAGCTCGTCTCTCCAGAGCCCAAGGCAGGTGGGCAGATGAGCTACACCATGTCTTATGGGCCTACCGCACAACCCCAAGATCCCAACAGGCGAGACCCCTTTCCGAATGGCTTTCGGTACAGAGGCCGTTATCCCTGTGGAAGTCGGCCTCCCATCATTGCGGGTGGAGAGCTACTCAGAGGAAACTAGCAACGAACAACTCCGCACCAACCTCGACCTGATAGAGGAAATCAGAGAGAAGGCCCGGATCAGAACGGCTGCCTATCAGCAAAGGGTGGCCCGCTACCACGCCTCCAGGGTCAAAGGGAAAGCTTCCTGCCTGGCGACCTTGTCCTCCGAAAGGCTTCTGTTTCCAAACCGCTGGAGCAAGGAAAGCTGGCGCCAAACTGGGAGGGCCCGTACCAGGTAGCGGAGATTATTGGACCAGGAACCTACAAGCTGCAGGATCTGAATGGGAAGTCCATTCCCCGGACTTGGAACGCGGACAACCTTCGTAAATATTATCAATAGGGTATGTCCTCCCTGAATTCATCTTCGCATGCCTCACTACACATTCCTGCTTATCTGTTTCCTCAAAACCTGTGCGTGAATCATTATGCACTATATTGCTATAAATTGCAAGAAGAAACAGATACTGCTTACCAATCCTCGGCACAACCGAGCTCTCTGTTTGAACAGGAATCTCCGAACCTTGGCAGGGCCAAGTAAAATATTCTCCGAACCTCGGCAGGGCCGAGCAACAAAATCTCCGAACCTTGGCAGGGCCAAGTAAAATATTCTCCGAACCTCGGCAGGGCCGAGCAACAAATCTCCGAACCTTGGCAGGGCCAAGTAAAATATTCTCCGAACCTCGGCAGGGCCGAGCAACAAAATCTCCGAACCTTGGCAGGGCCAAGTAAAATATTCTCCGAACCTCGGCAGGGCCGAGCAACAAATCTCCGAACCTTGGCAGGGCCAAGTAAAATATTCTCCGAACCTCGGCAGGGCCGAGCAACAAATCTCCGAACCTTGGCAGGGCCAAGTAAAATATTCTCCGAACCTCGGCTGGGCCGAGCAACAAATCTCCGAACCTTGGCAGGGCCAAGTAAAATATTCTCCGAACCTCGGCAGGGCCGAGCAACAAATCTCCGAACCTTGGCAGGGCCAAGTAAAATATTCTCCGAACCTCGGCGGGCCGAGCAACAAAATCTTCGAACCTTGGCAGGGCCAGTAAAATATTCTCCGAACCTCGGCGGGCCGAGCAACAAATCTCCGAACCTTGGCAGGGCCAAGTAAAATATTCTCCGAACCTCGGCAGGGCCGAGCAACAAATCTCCGAACCTTGGCAGGGCCAAGTAAAATATTCTCCGAACCTCGGCTGGGCCGAGCAACAAATCTCCGAACCTTGGCAGGGCCAAGTAAAATATTCTCCGAACCTCGGCAGGGCCGAGCAACAAATCTTCGAACCTTGGCAGGGCCAAGTAAAATATTCTCCGAACCTCGGCAGGGCCGAGCAACAAAATCTCCGAACCTTGGCAGGGCCAAGTAAAATATTCTTCGAACCTCGGCGGGGCCGAGCAACAAAATCTCCGAACCTTGGCAGGGCCAGGTAAAATATTCTCCATCGACAGGGCCGAGCGACAAAATCTCCGAACCTTGGTAGGGCCAGGTAAAATATTCTCCGAACCTCGGCAGGGTCGAGCAACGAATCCCCCTGGCTATGGCAAGACCAGGTAAAAGTTGTTGCCCAGATGTAGTAGCCCAAGAGGGGGGTGAATTGGGTTTTTTTTAAAAAAGTAATTCAATGGATGATATTGACTAACGCTGATATGTGCTTAATCAAAAGTTAATTTGCAGCGGTGTAGTGGAGTGCACAAAATAGAAAATACACAGATCAATCAAACACAAACATAGCAGGGTTTATAGTGGTTCGGTGCCAAACTCGGCTCCTACATCCACTCTCCAAAAACCCTTGGGAATTTCACTAATCGTATCACAACGATTACAACCCCTAGCCTTCCCCGGCTAGTCCTCTTGTTTTCACGGCACAAGGCAGCCAAATCCCCTAGCCTTCCCGGCTAGTCCTCTTGTTTTACTGGCACAAGGAAGCCAATCCCCTAGCCTTCCCGGCTAGTCCTCTTGTTTTAATGGTACAAGGAAACCAATCAAGAAACTAGGGTTATCTCTAACCCTAATACAAGATTTATCAAAGAATAACAGATAGCTCCAAATATGAGCAGATATTCAAATAAGAACTTTACAACTTTTAGAAGCAATAACCAGCAGCAAATGTAGAATGTCGACGCAGCTGAGATTTGAATCTTGCTTCAAAGACTTGGACGATTTTGAGCAAGTGTTGAAGGATGAAACTTCACAGCACAAAGACTTGCTTCTCAAGATCCGAAAGTTGTAAGCAATAAACACTCTCTTTGATTTCTTTCTTTTCTCTCTTTTGTATTCTTGATGTGTCAAAAATGTAAGAGATTCGTCAAGGTTTTCTTCTGAACATCTCTATTTAAACCAATCAAAAAACTATCCATTAGATTCATTGTAAATAGAAGAAAAGAAAAACGGGAAGAAATAAAACGTTTGAAATATTTTCCCAAATGATGAAAGCATTAAACCCATTGCTAGTGAGGGATTCCTGTCCATAATCAAAAGGAAACGGTCAGCATTCATCAAAATAGAAATGAGAGAGAAAGAGCATTAAATGAGAGAGAGAGAGAGTAAGCATTTAAACAGAGTTGGCTGAAATAAATTTTCAGCAACCTCCCTTCAAGAAGTGTGGCCCATGGAGGAAAAGCAAATGCTAAAGCTAGCAAACCAAGCTAGCTAACTCCCAAAGCTAGCTAACTAGCTAGCACCAAGAGCCACGGTAAGAAATCAGCTAAGAGGAGAATAAAAATAGCTAGCTATATGGCTAGCTCTTTTTCAAAGTCCCATGCTAGCAACAAAGAGCAAGAAAAGTAGTTAGCTAAGTGCCATGGTTTCATGCTATAAAGGAAAAGTAGTTAGCTATAGAGCTAACTAAGGCACAAACTAGTTAGCTCTTTAGCTAACTAGCCATATAAGCAAATCCAACGGCTTCATGAACAGAGACAATTAAAAATAGCTAGCTCTTTAGTTAGCTATAAAAAGGTGCATGAGGCCATGTAAAAAGATAGTTAGCTATAGCTAACTCAATTCAAAAATTCATGCGGCTAGGATGAAACATTTCAAAAATAGTTAGCTTATAAGTTAGCTAGATAAAAGCAAACCTATTCATGATAAAAATAGCTAACTCCCAAGCCATGAAAACAATAAAGATAGTTAGCTTATAAGCTAACTCCCAAAGGGAATCATGAAAGATGGTTAGCTTGTAAGCTAGCTTCTCAATAAAAGCTACGGGAGATGGTTTCATGAAAAGGAAATCTTGTCATCCAGCTAACTCATAAGTTAGCTATCCATAAAGGTGTGAGGCCATGATAAAAAGATAGTTAGCTTGTGAGCTAACTAGATAAAAAGCAAATCCTACCATGCAATAAAGTAGTTAACTAGTTAGTTAGCAAGGACAAAAGTAGCTAACTAGATAGCTAACTCCAAGGATGCTTTTCATGAAACGTTAGTTAGCTGCTAAGCTAAATGAATCAATCGGCCAAGTTAGCTAGCTTGTTAGCTAGCAGTTTTCATTCCAAGGCAAGCTAGCTCAAGCTAGCTGAATTTTCAATCCATTCGGCCAAGAATCCTGCAAGAAGAAAAATAGTTAGCTCTCTAGCTAACTCAATGGACTAACCAGCTAGCTGCCTAGCTAGCTGATTCCAAGGAGTGTTCGGCCAAGAGGAAAAATTAGCAATAAATAGCTAGCTTACAAAGGTATCCAGCTAACTAATGGAAGGGATAAGCTAGCTCCCAAGTCAACTCAATTTATGCATGGTTCGGCTAGGCTCATTGTGAGTGGGAAATAAATTAGCTAGCAAGTGGGGAAAGCTAGCTAAGAGGAGAAATAAGGTAACTCACATATTCATGCAATAATTCTAAGCAATTAAAGAGTCAATTAAATGTTTTGTAATCATCAAAATCAATTCAAGGGTCAACAATCTCAACAATCTCTCCCTTTTTGATGATGACAAAAACATACAAAATTATTAAGCATAAATCATTCAGCATACATAATCAGCATTCAAAATATAATCTCCCCCTAAATATATTAATCTCCCTTGAATATATGAAGTGATTCTTCTTCCCTAAATTTTAATTTATGCATTATTCTTCTCCCCCTTTTTGTCATTGATCAAAAAGACAAATTTTCAGAATATGCAATAATTCAACACAATTTATTAAGAGAATATGCATATTAATTCAAGCATAGTTCATAATTCAGTCATTTATAGAAAACATATTACAATATCAAGCAGAAATCATAATTCAGTCATTCATAGAAAACATATTACATGACATGAAACATAGATCAAACATAGAATACAATCATCATTCATCATCAGAAGATATGACTTTAGGTTGCTTGGAAGAGCCTTCAGGTCGAGTGGATGATCCGGGTACGTCATTAGGTTGAGAAGGCGGCGTCCAAAGATGAGAATGAGAGAATGAAGCTCCAGGGGCAGAAGCAGCAGCAAGACCAATCTGAATTTCAGCAAATTGCTCATCTTCACGGTGGATGCATTCAGGTGGTCAAGAGCATTCGCGGCATCCTTTGTTATGCTGTCATTGGTCCTCATCTGGTGTGTTACCCATTCAGCCTTGGTTACAACATCTTCAAACTGGGATTTCAATTGCTCAACGTCTTTCTTAATACAATCCACTGAAGTGTCGTTGTGAAAGAGCACACGACTGTTGAGCACACCAACATCATGCACAAGTTGCTTCACGATGGTTGACATATGATTAAGAGTTTCAAACACAGAAGAAATATGGGGTACCAAGGAGAGGTCATTGTTGACGGAAGAGTTACTATCACTGGTACTCCTATTTGAAAGTGCAATGGAAAGATCATGAACAATTTGTTTGATTTGATCTTGACTAATCAAAACAGTAGGAAGGGGTGAATTTTGATTTTGATTGGTATAATGAGTGGAAGATTCTGGAATGTCCGGATGATCATTAAGAAACGGATTTGACTCATTCATGGCAGTTAAAAATTGACTAGGTTGATTGAAGTCGAAATTAAAGAAATTTGGAGGAGAACAAACTGGTGGAGGAGGATCAGATGGAATTAAGTTTGTAGGTTGAGAGATAGTTTTATCAGCAGTTCTGGTTCTAATCTTGGTCCAAATGCCATTACGTTTGGCATAGTCCATACGGTGTAGGGAGTGTGCATTAAAAATGTCAGTGTGACACAATGATGCACTAGTTTCTCCTTTGAGTTTCACATTATGAAATTCAAATACGTAAGTGAGAAACATCCCGTATGGCAAGGTGGCTTTGGATCTACCTACAGCTTCTTTCATTATAACCATCATTAATTCTGGAAAATTTAAAGGAGTTCCTTCTAATATGTCAAACATGAGTCCTATGTCCCTATCAGTTATGGCATTAAATGAACCGGCACGAGGTGCAAATATCTTTGCAATAATACTGTGTAGCAATCTATTCTCAACATTCAACATGTTAGCGTCAAGATTGTCTACATGAGCATTATCGTCCTCTAAGCCCAAAATAGAAGCAATTTTAAAGTTTCTTTCGCTAGGAAAATTTATCAAGACACCATCAGATGGAATACCTAGGGCTGACCCTAGCACTTCACTATTAAAATTAATTTTAACATTTTTAACAAGTGAAGAAATAGTTCCATCACCAAAACTAATATTTTCATAAAATTCATAAACAAGAGTAGGATAAATAGGTTTCCTAGTAGATAATAGGTCAGTCCCGAGCGAGATCGGTAAGCGCGAGCAGGTTGTTCGGGAGTTCCCCAAGCAAACATTTTCGATCTGTCGGCCCCCGCAATAAATGCATTCGGCGCTTCCCCGAGCCTCTTAATGCTGGCCTCTTTTTCGGAAAACGCAGAAGTCCGGCATTCGGCCAATAACCTGTCCCCTCGGGAAGAGTGGCGCCACCAATAAAAGCATGAAAATATACCGCCCGTTCCGCTCTGACGCCCCTTATCAAGCGCCACGTGGACCTAACGCTATGGCCCGCAATGACAACTGAGTCGCTCCCTTGAGCCCAAATCTCCGAACCTTGGCAGGGCCAAGTAAAATCTCCGAACCTCGGCAGGGCCGAGCAACAAAATCTTCGAACCTTGGCAAGGCCAAGTAAAATGTTCTCCGAACCTCGGCAGGGCCGAGCAACAAATCTCCGAACCTTGGCAGGGCCAAGTAAAATATTCTCCGAACCTCGGCTGGGCCGAGCGACAAAATCTCCGAACATTGGCAGGGCCAAGTAAAATATTCTCCGAACCTCGGCAGGGCCGAGCAACAAAATCTCCGAACCTTGGCAGGGCCAAGTAAAATGTTCTCCGAACCTCGGCAGGGCCGAGCTCTCTGAACCTTGGCAGGGCCAAGTAAAATATCTCCGAACCTCGGCTGGGCCGAGCGACAAAATCTCCGAACCTTGACAAGGCCCTGAACCTCGGCTGGGCCGAGCGACAAACCTCCGAACCTTGGCAAGGCCAAGTAAAATATTCTCCGAACCTCGGCAGAGCCGAGTGACTGAATCTCCGAACCTTGGCAGGGCCAAGTCAATTATCTCCGAACCTCGGCTGGGCCGAGTGACCGAATCTCCGAACCTTGGCTGGGCCGAGTGATTGAATCTCTGAACCTTGGCAGGGCCAAGTCAAATGTCTCCGAAACTCGGCTGGCCCGAGCGACAGGTTCCCTGAACCATGATGGGAAGGGGTACGAATTCCCTGAACTTCGGCCAAGGCCGACCCATGATAAATCGGGCTCCGGCAAAAGCAAAGCACGAAAATACCAGGCTTCTGACCAGAGTAAGGAGCATGTTTCGCCGAATGATCTATGAACCGCCACACACGAACCTCGATTAGTTCGGACGGCGTGAGATCCTCGTCTAGGGACGAGCGGGACGCCTTTGTACCCCACAAACAACAATGACTACAAGTTCGGCACAAGAAAAGATAGAGATCAAAAATAGAACATAACTCTCTTTATTGCCGATCAAGATCAGTTACAAATGCCTCACGGGCATTACAAGAACATTGAAATGCATAAAATAAAGGCAAATACAAAACCGGGCAACTGCTCCAAAGCAGACCTGGCCAATCTATGACGCTCCAGCATCCGATCGTCGAGCCAGACGAGTCGCATCCAGTCAGTTTGGGCTGATAGCCGGTCGACATGGACCAATAGTTGCGACTGGCTTCAAGTGGTAGCATATCTCGGTGGCCCAACCGAGATATCTGGATGGCCATCCCAGACCACCCAACCGAGGAACCCCTCGGCGAGCAAGCAGGAGGCCAGCGGACCCTGGCATCAGAACGCTCTCCCAAACCGAGTGTGTGTCGCTGCGCCTTCCCAAGTGTCAAGGACAACGAGTCGGCGGGCGAGGTTCCTTCACCCCCTTCCCAGGTGACGAAAGGTTCCCCAGGCGGCTGAGCCCGGGAATCCGAACCAGGGGAGGAGGCAAAGTTCACGCAACCCATGGGAGACCCGCGTGCACTTCCTACCGTGCATCCCCGAAGGGGAACCGCAAGGGTCACACTGGAAGAGTTATTAAGCGCTCTCCGTGTGATCCCCGCGCCCTCTTTGTGCGCTCTCCATATGATCTCCGGGACCCATCCCCTAAGGGCGAGCCATTCTTCGGCAGCTCCCCGGTCGCCCCAGCTGTCCGGCGGCAAGGAGCCTATGAGAGGAAAAATTGGTCCTCCCACTCGTAGCAGCAGAGAAGTGAGCATAATGGAAGCTCTGATGGAAAAGACACTTTGGGGATAGCCAAACATGACCCCTTTCTCCCCTTTTTATAGGCAGAAAAGAACCGGGAACAAGCTATCAAAGCTGAAAGTCCCGAGTTTCAAGCACTTGGCCCATGCCTCCACGTGGCCCCTCAGGATGAACGCAGCACCCCACTGCGCGCCAAGCCCACCGCCTTAGTTGTGACGTGTACGGAGATCCCTTCCTGATCCCGAATCACGGTCATTAAATGCAGGAAATCGTCCACTGACGCTTCGAAAACTGGCGGATTCAGAATATCGTCCTTCGAAAGTGATGTCCTCCAATGGTAAGCGATTGCGTGCGCGACGAAGTGATCCGCATGGGAAAAGAGCACCTTCCGGAAAGCTCTGATGCAGCTTTATGCCCCCCCACTACGCCGTATCATCCATTCTGATGAAATAAAAACCGAATCACCTGCGGAACAGCAGGACAATTGACAGAATAGCGGAAAGCACGAAGGCCTTTTTGCCCGTCGCCCCAGCCGACCTATTTCGTCTGTCGGCCCCAGCCGACCTATTTTGCCTGTCGGCCCCAGCCGACCTATTTTGCCTGTCGGCCCCAACCGACCTACTTTGTCTGTCGGCACCAGCCGACCTATTTTGCCTGTCGGCCCCAGCCGACCTATTTTGTCTGTCGGCACCAGCCGACCTACTTTGTCTGTCGGCACCAGCCGACCTACTTTGTCTGTCGGCCCAGCCGACCTACTTTGTCTGTCGGCCCCAGCCGACCTATTTGTCTGTCGGCACCAGCCGACCTACTTGTCTGTCGGCACCTGCCGACCTATTTTGCCCATCGGCCCAAGCCGACCTGGTTTGCCCACTGGCCTTAGCCGGTGCGTTTCCTTCAATCTCGAGATAAGGATGACCTAAGAGCCTCAGGGAGCCATAGGTCGTTCACAATCGAGGCGGAAACGACAACAAGGTCACGCAAGGAAAGCACTTAAGTGGAAACGGAAACTCATTTATTAAGAAACGTCAGACCAATGTCTTAAAGACGGAATACAAGAACGACTCCTAAGGACCGGGAGCCGCATCGGCTTTAGAAGGGCCCTCAGTTACATCTGCGAAAGTGTGACTAGACTCGCCCTTCTCCAATACTTTTGCCCCCTCAGCGGCAGCTTGCGACCGTCCCTCAGAAGCTGCAGCTTCGCTGGGACCAGGGGCGGCGCCAAGTTCGGCATCAGAAACATCAACATATTCATCTTCATCTTCTTCTTCAGACTCGCCATCGTCGGGATCTTCAGCACTCAGGAAAGAAAGGTCCCATTCCGGGTGCCCACTGAGTATCCTCTGTTTGCACTCCTCCATCCCATGATGGAATGCGTCTACACTGATAGCGTCTTGCCTCCCCTTAAGTATGGCGAGCTGCATGTTGGCCTCGCGGCCTGCTTCTCAGCCTCTGCGACTTGGGCCCGCAGAATAATATTTTGCTCCTCGAACTCGCCGGCCCGCGCCTCGAATTCTGAACTCTTGTTGCGGCTGGACACAAGCTCGCTTGAAGAGCCCGAACCTCCAGCCCCAGCTCCGCCATCTGAGAAAGCCGAAATAGGTCGGCGTCACAAGAAACCAATGGAAAAAGCTAAAAAATGGGGAGAAGAATGAGATCGTACCTCCTCCTCTCGTCTGGCCAACCTCTTGGCCAACTCCTCAGCCTCACTCCTGGCTCTAGTTCTATCAGCCCCGACCAGCTCAACTCTCTCTTGCAGACTGTTGATCTTCGACTGCTTGGTTCCGATTACCTCCTGGGCTTGGGTTAGCTCGTTGTTCACTCGAGCTATCACCCCTTGTTGCCATTTAGCGCCCTCCTTCAAATGAGCAATCTCGCTATCGCGGCGCTTCAGTCGCTCCTCCACCTCGCCAAGCATCCTGATCAAACGCCCCTCTCGTCGGCAGCTTCCTTCCCCAGCCGACCCATACTCTCACTATGTTCTCGTTGCATTGCCTTCACCTCCGCGGAATGCTTCGACTCGATTCTGGCCAGCTCCAGGCACGCATCGTCGTTCTTCGCCAGGAGTTCCTGCAACTCCTCCACCCTGCGTTTCTGCTTGGACACCTCGGCCAGAGCGACCTGGTGTGCCGCCCTTGCCCCCTTCAGGCTCCTATCAGTCATATCCATAAGCTCCTCGAATTTTTCAGACACTTTTAGTCGTGATTGAAGCTCGGCGTTATCAGCCTGGCCTGAATGCTGGCTCCTGTCGCCAGGCTCAAGCGCCAACATATCGCCCGGGAAAGCAAAACGCTCTGTGAGACAAAAAATGAATAAAAACCCACAATAGGGTCAATCGGGAAACATCTGTCGCACAAGAAAGTAACTCACCCGCGAGGCATAGGCCCGAGTCATCCTCATCAGGGTTGTGTTGTCAATGTCGGGAAGGAGATGGATACTCTCGGCCACGCCTTGCTGACCGAACGCAGCATCTACCAACTCCAAATCGGCAAATTTGTCCGCCGAAGGATCCGCGCCCGGATACAGGGCCGACCTCATCATGGCGGAAAATGCCTCCTCAATATCAGCACCCGAGCTGCTGGGTTGGCCAACCCCACCTGAAGGACCGGCCTGGGCGGCCTCCGTCTGAGAGGCCTTCAACCTCCCAGCCTCCTCCACCAAGGCCCTGGCTTGGGTTTCTTCAGATAGTTCGGCCAGCCCAAGCGCCAGCCTCCCCAAAACCTTTTTCGAAGAAGCTCCCAATGCGGAGCTCCCGCCTTGCCGCGTCTCCTCCTTCGATGCCCCTTCCTCGGTTACCACCATCTGTGTCTCCGCCATCGGACCCCCGAGGTCTCGGCCTGTTCTACCGCTTGCATCTCCTCCGCAGGCTCCCCGAGGCCTCAGTCTGACCTGCCTCACTGCTACCGACTCCCCTGCGGAGAGACCGAGAGAAGGCTCCCCCTGAACCTCCCCGGCTGCGGCTGCCACCTCTTCCTCTCCTGTCGGAGCCGACGGCGATCCCGCGGGGACAGTAGGCTCCTCGGCGATGACCGCCTCCGCCAGATCCGCCGCTGGTTCCTCTTTCAGGGGGGACGCGGTCGGATGAACCAACGGAGCCTCGTCCGAGCTGTCTGAGATCTCTAACACGAAGGGTCGGAGGCCATAACCTCTCTCCCCGGGCCCTTCTTCGCCCCCGGCGCTTCTGCCGTGACTGCCCCGGCGTCCGGCGGGCTTCTTGCGGAAGTATGAGCCCTTTTTTCGGGCCGGCCACTATCCGCGCCGCTACCTTCCCCCGGGCGTTTCCCTCTCTTCCTCTTGGAGAGGTTCGACAACGCCGACCTTGCGGCTGTCAGACCAGAACACACATGCTCAGGTCCAAGCACATTAATCGAGAAAAATACACTGCACGAAAGAGACTCACCTTGCGGGTCCAGGGGGCTGAGCCCGGCTGCGAAGAGGGCCCCCTCCGATAGCAAGTCATTAGCCGAAAACACCTGTCCGTTACGAAGGACGTCCAAATCCTTCTCCTCCTGCGCCGACAAAGCCGGATGCGTCTCCGCATCCCTTGCAACATCCCCCCATCTCCGAGGGAAGTCGGAGCCAACGTTCCCCTCCGCGATAACAAACCGACTCTTCCACCCCTTGATGGAGGAGGGCTTATCCGCAATAACGTTGAAGGATCTCCGGGGCCCGATGTAGGGCCACTCTGATTTCCTTTCGGGAATCAGGTGGTAGCAGGTACGGAAAAGGGGGAGAGTGGCGACGATTTGAATCTGGTGGCACATTGAGATGAATCCGACGATATTCCGCCAGCTGTTTGGAGCCACCATTGACGGGCAGATGTTATAGTGGGTCATGATTTCTTTCACCAAGGGGTGGAGAGGAAAACGAAGGCCCGCCTTCAAACTATCTTCGTAGATGAAGACCCCAGACTCTAAATCCTGGGTAACCCTATCTTCGGGTTCCGGTGCCCGTAGGACGATATCCACGGGCAAGCCATACCGCTGATGAATCCTCCCCAAGTCTTCGGCAATGATTTCTGAGGCCACGTCGTCGGGGCTCATCGCCATTGAAAGAGGTATCAAACGAAAATGATAAGCATCAAAGAAGATGAAAGGCCAGAAATCTTCTGAAAGCAAAAGAGGAGACGCCGAGAGTATGCGCACATATATATATAGCGACAATGCGGCCGTCACTTCGCTTCTCCGCCAAGGAAGCCGCCCTAAAAAGATGGGGCGTCTCATCCTAGGCGTCCTGAATCGCCTCGACAAACGCCCGATCGATCGGGTTTCGTAGCGTGGCGCAATCCCAGCTGTCGCTCGCAAGGGAGCCTTAGCCCCGAAGGCAGGATGACCCTGTCGCATTAATTAGGGCATCATTGCGCAAGCTATCTAAACCAAGACGTCCCATCCAAGACGCGCCATTTGAACTCGTACTCCCTACGCCCGAACCTACGCTTCAAACTAGGGAGTGGAGGGCATGTGTTGAGGGGTAAAATCGTCATTGCATTAATATCCATGCGAGGCGGTTAAGGCTAACCTCCTCCCTTCGTCTCCTTCGGGCTTCCGTAACTTGGCCCTTCCGGGCTTCCTTAGCTCGGCCCCTCCGGGCTTCCGTAGCTCGGCCCCTCCGGGCTTCCGTAGCCCAGCCCTTCCGGGCTTCCGTAGCTCGGCTTCTTCGAGCGATCCACAACCTAACATCTACCTCCGCGAAACCTGACGCGGAGAGCCCGAGCCTACCAAAACGGCATCCTAGAAAAGAAATCATGCTGGGACGTGGCCTAAAGCCTATCATAACCGCCCCGGGCCTACTCAACCAGATCTCGAGACATCAAGGAGCTCTCCTAGCCATCGATGCCTGAACAAACGGGATATGGACTCTAACGGCCCCATAATGGCCTGATTCTGCCCGCCTCCATATATTAACAACCTTCGAACCTTCCAGAAGACGCTCAAGACCCAGGTGACAGTCTATAAATATCATACTCGTAGATTCCCTTAGGTACGCACTCTCTCTCCTTGGGCATAGGCACGCGCCTCTTACACGCGCACCCCACTCCTCTCTCCAGCAGCTCGTCGGTGCTCTTGCCCTCTGGAGCTTCCGATTGGCCATCCCCGGAGAGGTCTCCCGGAGAGATCCACCTCCCCACTGTCTGGTTGATCGCCGATTTCTTCTCGCTGACTTGAGCGTCGGAGGGTCTTCCGCGGAAGTTCAGGGAATTCGTACCCCTTCCCATCATGGTTCAGGGAACCTATCGCTCCGGCCAGCCGAGTTTCGGAGACATTTGACTTGGCCCTGCCAAGGTTCGAAGATTCAATCACTCGGCCCCGCCGAGGTTCGGAGATTCGGTCACTCGGCCCAGCCGAGGTTCGGAGATAATTGACTTGGCCCTGCCAAGGTTCGGAGATTCAGTCACTCGGCCTGCCGAGGTTCGGAGAATATTTTACTTGGCCTTGCCAAGGTTCGGAGGTTTTGTCGCTCAGCCCAGCCGAGGTTCGGAGAATTTTACTTGGCCTTGTCAAGGTTCGGAGATTTTGTCGCTCGGCCCAGCCGAGGTTCAGAGAATATTTTACTTGGCCCTGCCAAGGTTCGGAGATTTGTTGCTCGGCCCTGCCGAGGTTCGGAGAACATTTACTTGGCCCTGCCAAGGTTCAGAGATTTTGTTGCTTGGCCCTGCCGAGGTTCGGAGAATATTTTACTTGGCCCTGCCAAGGTTCGAGATTTGGGCTCAAGGGAGCGACTCAGTTGTCATTGCGGGCCACAGCGTTAGGTCCACGTGGCGCTTGATAAGGGGCGTCAGAGCGGAACGAGCGGTATATTTCACACTTTTATTGGTGGCGCCACTCTTCCCGAGGGGACAGTTATTGGCCGAATGCCGGACTTCTGCGTTTCCCGAAAAAGAGGCCAGCATTAAGAGGCTCGGGGAAGCGCCGAATGCATTTATTGCGGGGGCCGACAGATCGGAAAATGTTTGCTTGGGGAACTCCCGAACAACCTGCTCGCGCTTACCGATCTCGCTCGGGATGGGGCGCGATACTTCGGATTTCACAAACGTTGAAACGGCGACGCGTGGCAAGTTCTTATGGGTCGGTGGTTACGGCGCGACCGATAGAGATACCTGCTTGACGAGTATAAATACGACCGGGGGGCATTGGTTTCGGCCATCCCTCGTTCAAGTTCGAAAAAATGGCCTCTCCAGGGCGATCATCAGTCGGGTCGCGTTCCTCGCTCGACAGCCTACCACGGTCGGAGGGGAGGCGTACCTCCGTTACTGTTGACGGAGAGGGCCTAGCGTCGGCCTTTGCGAGTAATCAGCAGCTCGCGAGGATCGCCGAAGAACTTGGACGTGTCGGTCAGGGAGGCGGAGGCCTCACGCCGGTTGATGGACCGGCAGAGGGAGGAGATTGCGTCCCTTCGTCAGCAGGTGGCTGACTTGACGGAGCGCCTGGAGGAGCTGCTAGCCTCCGGGAGTGACTCCGGATTCTGATTTAGGGCCTCTCTTCTTGTTTCTGTTTTTTACTACCTCTTTGTAATCCTTTTATAAATGAAAGATGGATCTTGTTTTTGAAGTCCTTTTCTTCAAGAGTTTATGGCCTTGATCTGTGTGATGAATTAGGGTGTTGGCGTGGCCCCATCATTTTTGTGCGTTGATGTAGGCGCTTTGAACGACGGGTTATAGGGGCGTCACCCAAAAAGGTTTTCAGTAGCAGAGAGGGGGATCTCCTAGCTCTGCCTGGGGCCTTGGCCGATTACGCGGGGCTTAATGGCCTTTAGGGGGGTTTGCCAATGGTGGCTTTCCCTCGTGCGCCGATGATTTTTTGTTTACGCGCTCGTTTTAAACCGGACGAAGTCCTTGGGGGCTATTTGGCCGGCTTTGGTCGGGGCCTGTATACTTCGGCTTTTTCGCTGGGGTTTTAGCCCGAATGACTTTTACCTGGTCTTGCCATAGCCAGGGGGATTCGTTGCTCGCCCTGCCGAGGTTCGGAGAATATTTTACCTGGCCCTGCCAAGGTTCGGAGATTTGTTGCTCGGCCCTGCCGAGGTTCGGAGAATATTTTACTTGGCCCTGCCAAGGTTCGGAGATTTGTTGCTCGGCCCTGCCGAGGTTCGGAGAATATTTTACTTGGCCCTGCCAAGGTTCGGAGATTTGTTGCTCGCCCTGCCGAGGTTCGGAGAATATTTTACTTGGCCCTGCCAAGGTTCGGAGATTTGTTGCTCGGCCCTGCCGAGGTTCGGAGAATATTTTACTTGGCCCTGCCAAGGTTCGGAGATTTGTTGCTCGGCCCAGCCGAGGTTCGGAGAATATTTTACTTGGCCCTGCCAAGGTTCGGAGATTTGTTGCTCGGCCCAGCCGAGGTTCGGAGAATATTTTACTTGGCCCTGCCAGGTTCGGAGATTTGTTGCTCGGCCCTGCCGAGGTTCGGAGAATATTTTACTTGGCCCTGCCAAGGTTCGGAGATTTGTTGCTCGGCCCAGCCGAGGTTCGGAGAATATTTTACTTGGCCCTGCCAAGGTTCGGAGATTTGTTGCTTGGCCCTGAGGTTCGGAGAATATTTTACTTGGCCCTGCCAAGGTTCGGAGATTTGTTGCTCGGCCCTGCCGAGGTTCGGAGAATATTTTACTTGGCCCTGCCAAGGTTCGGAGATTTGTTGCTCGGCCCAGCCGAGGTTCGGAGAATATTTTACTTGGCCCTGCCAAGGTTCGGAGATTTGTTGCTCGGCCCTGCCGAGGTTCGGAGAATATTTTACTTGGCCCTGCCAAGGTTCGGAGATTTGTTGCTCGGCCCAGCCGAGGTTCGGAGAATATTTTACTTGGCCCTGCCAAGGTTCGGAGATTTGTTGCTCGGCCCTGCCGAGGTTCGGAGAATATTTTACTTGGCCCTGCCAAGGTTCGGAGATTTGTTGCTCGGCCCTGCCGAGGTTCGGAGAATATTTTACTTGGCCCTGCCAAGGTTCGGAGATTTGTTGCTCGGCCCTGCCGAGGTTCGGAGAATATTTTACTTGGCCCTGCCAAGGTTCGGAGATTCCTGTTCAAACAGAGCTCGGTTGTGCCGAGGATTGGTAAGCAGTATCTGTTTCTTCTTGCAATTTATAGCAATATAGTGCATAATGATTCACGCTACAGGTTTTGAGGAAACAGATAAGCAGGAATGTGTAGTGAGGCATGAAGATGAATTCAGGAGGACATACCCTATTGATAATATTTACGAAGGTTGTCCGCGTTCCAAGTCCGGGGAATGGACTTCCCATTCAGATCCTGCAGCTTGTAGGTTCCTGGTCCAATAATCTCCGCTACCTGGTACGGGCCCTCCCAGTTTGGCGCCAGCTTTCCTTGCTCCAGCGGTTTGGAAACAGAAGCCTTTCGGAGGACAAGGTCGCCGGGCAGGAAAGCTTTCCCTTTGACCCTGGAGGCGTGGTAGCGGGCCACCCTTTGTTGATAGGCAGCCGTTCTGATCCGGGCCTTCTCTCTGATTTCTCTATCAGGTCGAGGTTGGTGCGGAGTTGTTCGTTGCTAGCTTCCTCTGAGTAGCTCTCCACCCGCAATGATGGGAGGCCGACTTCCACAGGGATAACGCCTCTGTACCGAAAGCCATTCGGAATGGGGTCTCGCCTGTTGGGGCTCTTGGGGTTGTGCGGTAGGCCCATAAGACATGGTGTAGCTCATCTGCCCACCTGCCTTGGGCTCTGGAGAGGCGAGCTTTAATTCCCTGGAGGAGGGTTCTGTTGGTCACCTCGGCCGCTCCGTTGGCTTGTGGGTGCCCGACCGAAGTGAGGTGTGACGGATCCCGCTCCTCGCAGAACTGGCGAAATTTGGAGTTGTCGAACTGCTTGCCGTTATCGGTGATTATAGTATGGGGGAGGCCGAATCGGCAGATGATGGACCTCCACACAAAGTCTCGGGCCCGTGCCTCGGTAATTTGTGCGACCGCTTCCGCTTCGACCCATTTGGTGAAGTAGTCGATGGCGACAAATAAGAATTTCCGCTGCCCTGTTGCAAGCGGGAATGGGCCGAGGATGTCCATCCCCCATTTGGCAAAGGGCCAAGCGGAGGATATAGAAACTAGCTCGGCGGAAGGGAGTCTTTGGATGTTTGAATGTCTTTGGCAGGGGTCGCAGGCTCGGACCAGATCGTCCGCGTCTTTCTGCATGGTCGGCCAGTAGTAGCCTTGTCGCAGCACTTTGTGGCAGAGGGACCGGCTTCCCAGATGGTTGCCGCAAATCCCTTCATGTACCTCGCGCAGAGCGTAGTCCGCTTCTGATGGGCGAAGGCATCTAAGCAGCGGCATGGAAAATGACCGCTTGTAAGTTGGTTGTCAATCAACACGTAGTGGATGGCCTGCAGCTTCAGCTTCCTAGCCTCTCTTCGGTCGGACGGAAGCGACCCTTCTTTGAGATATTTGAGGATAGGGTCGAACCAGGATGGTTCGGCCTCAACTTGCATCACTCGGTCGGCTTCCGCGATGCTCGGCTTTTCCAGAGTCTCCAGGTGGAATTTTGCTCGGCATCCATTGTCTCCGTGGTTGCCAGTCGGGAGAGTAGGTCGGCACGGGCGTTCTCGGATCTGGGAATCTGAATAATTTCAAATTCAGAAAAATGGGGAAGCAAGTTACGCACCTCCTGGAGATATCGAATCATATTTGGTTCCCGAGCTTCAAACTCTCCCCGAACATGGCCGGCTACCAGCTGAGAGTCGGTGAAGGCGTTGAGCTTTTCCACCTTCAATTGCGGGCGATCCGGAGACCAGCTAACAGAGCTTCGTACTCGGCTTCGTTGTTGGAAGCCGGGAAGGAGAATCGGACGCCATACTCGAAGGTCATCCCCTCAGGACTAGTGAGAACTAGACCTGCGCCGGAGTGATGGGCATTGGACGACCCGTCGACGTGGAGGAGCCACCGGGCTCCAGACTTTGGCTCTTCCAGAGAGTCTGGGGTAGAACCGTCCTCCGGGATGGTACACTCGAGGAGGAAGTCGGCCAGTACTTGAGCTTTGATGGCTGGGCGAGGCTGAAAATGTATGTCATGCTCGCTTAGCTCGACGGCCCATTTGGTCATTCTCCCCGATGTTTCCGGACGATGGACCACCGCCCTGATAGGTTGGTCAGTCAGGACCGTTACAGCATGTGCTTGGAAAGTACGGCCGTAGCTTTCGAACTGAGGTGATCAAGGCCAACACCATCTTTTCAATCCTGCTGTACCTCGTCTCCGCATCGCGGAGCAGCCTGCTCACATAGTAGATCGGCTTCTGGATCTTGCCTTCTTCTTTGACTAGCACCGAACAAACCGCGCTCTCCGAAACAGCCAGGTACAAAAATAGGGTCTCTCCTGGGGTCGGACTACTGAGAAGCGGAGGGAGCCGAGGTACTTCTTGAGTTCTTGAAATGATTTCTGGCACTCGGGAGTCCACTGGAAGTTTTTGGCCGATCGAGAGTTTTGAAGAAGGGGAGGCATCTCTCGGCCGACCGCGCCACAAAGCGGTTAAGGGCCGCTATCCTCCCGGTTAGGCGCTGGACCTCTTTAACAGATGCTGGGGGCGCCATTTGTTGGAGAGCTTGAATCTTCTGGGGGTTAGCTTCGATACCTCGCTGGGAGACCATGAAGCCGAGGAACTTCCCCGAGTTGACGCCGAAGGCGCACTTGGTCGGGTTGAGTTTCATCCCATATTTGCGCAACGTTGCAAAGCTCTCCGAGAGGTCCTCGACATGCTGTGACGCCTCCTTGCTTTTAACCAGCATGTCGTCCACATACACCTCCATGTTCCGGCCGATTTGCTCCTTGAACACCTTGTTGACCAGCCGCTGGTAGGTCGCCCCTGCATTCTTAAGACCAAAAGGCATAACTCGGTAACAGCAGGTACCTTGATCGGTTATGAAGGCGGTCTTTTCTTCATCTTCAGGGGCCATTCGGATCTGATTGTAGCCGGAATAGGCGTCCATGAATGACAGCATTTGGTGGCCTGAGGTGGCGTCCACGAGCTGATCGATCCGAGGGAGGGGGAAGCTGTCCTTTGGGCAGGCTTTGTTGAGGTTGGTGAAGTCGATGCAGATCCTCCATTTGCCGTTCGACTTTTTCACCATGACGACATTTGACAGCCAGTTCGGGTAATTCACCTCTCGGACGAAGTTGGCCTTTATGAGTTTGTCGACCTCTTCTTCAATGGCCTTTTGCCGCTCTGGGGCGAAGCTTCTTTTCTTCTGCTTAACAGGCCTGTGCCTCTCGTCCACATTGAGATGGTGGACGAGGACCTCGGGGTTGATTCCCGGCATGTAGGAGGCGGTCCAGGCGAAGATGTCGGCATTACTTTGGAGGAACCTGATCAACCTTTGCCGAGACTCTCCTTTGAGTAGCGACCCGATCCTTGTGATTTGGTCGGGCTGAGCTTCGTCCAACGGTACTTCCTCCAATTCCTCTACCGGTTCTCCCCGCTGTTCGGCGAAGTCTTCGCGAGCGTCTAACCCGTCAACTTTGGGCATCCTAGACTGGAGGCTCGTAACGAAACATTGCCGAGCCATGGCTTGACTTCCTCGAACCATGCCAACTCCTTGCTCGGTAGGGAACTTCATAGACAGATGCGGGATGGAGACCACTGCCTTGAGAGACATAAACCAGGCCTGCCGAATATGGCGTTATATGAGGACCTGAGGTCGGTCACCAGGAAATCGGTATGAACAATGGCCACAAGGGGCCAGGTTCCCGCGCGGACCGTCAGGGTGACGATTCCTTCCGGGACAATTGTTGAGAAATTATTAAAACATAATTGCCCCAACTCTATTGATTTTGATGATTTCCAAAAGCCATGAATATATTAATAGAAACAATGAATTATTTATCAAATACCATGAGTTTATTTAAAAATGAAAAATATAAACTACCAATGTTTACATTCAATGAGTTCTTGAATCAATTAAAACAAAAAGAATTTTTATACTTGAGTTTATACTTGAGATTTCATGAATTAAACTTGAGATTTCAAAAAGAATTCTTATACTACTCATTTGATAATCAATAACTTAATGGAAAATGTCTTGAATTGATGATCAAATCAATTCTATTCAAGTCACATTTATATTAAAATTTATTTGGGATGAGTTTTAAAGTCTATCAGAATATTTTTTTGATTTTTGTATCGCTCCCGAGCCGACTCAAGGGTTTCCGAGTCGACTCCCCAAATGTCTGTTTTTCAATGTTGTCCTGAGTCGACACTTGAGTTTTCAAGAGTCGACCCCTGAACCTTCGCGAGCCGACTCATGGACTGTGCGAGCCGACTCGACTCAGACGGCAGAGAGGCTCATTTTTGAGCACTTCTCGAGTCGACTCCCCGCATATCTCGAGTCGACCCTTGAAAGTTAGGTGTTTCTGGAATCGAGTGTTCGAGCCGACTCACGCAGTGCTCGAGCCGACTCCATGGAATCTGGACACGATTTTTCTGGATGCCACATCAGCTCTAACGGTAATATTTTTGAATAACGGCTATTTTTCTATGTTTCTAACGGCTATATCTTTGCAGAATCTATAAATAGAGGAGCCTATTTCAAATCAAAGAGAGAAAAACAAAACAAAAAAAAAAACAAGAAAAAGAGAGATTACTGCCTTATCCAAAAAGAGGGAAAAATAGAGCTTTATTGGAAAAATCTTCTAGTTCAAAATAGAGTGATTCAAAAGGAGTGAAATCAAAGAGGAAGTTTCGTCTGCTCCAGATCATCAATCCACAAGAGTCAAAAGAAAATCCAAAAGCTTTTCAAAGATCAAATCGAAGGATTTTCAACATTCAACAAAAGGAGAAAAAGCTTCATCTCAACTCCAAAGTTTTCAAATGGTCAAGAATCTTGCTGAGGCCTGATTCAATACTTCAAGAGGAGTTAAAGAGGAGAAGGAAGAAAGCCAAAGCCACAACCATCTGCAATCTTATCAGGCTTTTCTAACCCTTTTTATACTTTATTTGTATATTTGCTCAAGGGGAGCGTTTCTATATTTAAACTCTGTTATTTTGGTTGTTTGCTGATTCAATCAGTGGATTGAATCAGTGGAGGTTATTATACCTCGTTGCAAGCCGGAGTGCTTGTGTTGGGTTAGTTGTGAGCCCGTGAAAAACAACGTGTAGGGTTTTGTGCTGGTGAGCCCGTGTAAAACCGGCTGGGTTCGTTGTGATCCCGGGAAAACAACAAGTTTGAGTTGTGAACTTGTAAAACAACTCGGCTGTAATCGAAGAGATTATAGTGTGGACCCAAGTGAATCTTGGGAGTGGACGTAGGTGTTGGTTGCACCGAACCACTATAAAATTATCTTGTGTTTGCCGTGCTATATTTTCTCTCTCTCTATCTCTCTTTATTATTTGCTTGTGTATTGATTAAAGTTAGCCTCTCACTTGCACATTTTGCTAACTAATCAACTAAAGTTAAAAAGACTTAAATTTTTAAGAACCCAATTCACCCCCCCCCTCTTGGGTTGCCATCTGGGCCAACAATTGGTATCAGAGCAAGTGCTCATTTAGAATTTGATCTCACGATCAAGGGCTAAAGATCCTTATGGCAACACAAAGTGGTTCATGTTTTGCTGAAGGTCATTCTACGAATCGACCTCCTTTATTTAATGGAACCAACTATTCATATTGGAAAGCTAGAATGAGAATTGTGGGGAGTAATAACTAATGGACCTAGTACACCCACACACTTAGTTGAAGGCATTCTTGTTCCTAAGCCCGAAAGGGATTGGAATGATAATGATAGAAGAATGGCTCAATTAAATGCTAAAGCCATTAACATTTTATATTGTTCCTTAGACTCTAATGAATTCAACCGAATCTCAACATGTAATTCCGCAAAAGAAATTTGGGATAGGTTGGAAATAACACATGAAGGAACAAACCAAGTTAAGGAATCAAAAATAAACATTTTGGTTCATAAATATGAATTGTTTACAATGGAACAAACTGAAACCATCACATGCATGTTCACTAGATTCACTGATATTGTGAATGGTTTAAAGAGTCTTGGTAGAATTTATTCTAATGCTGACCTTGTGCGCAAAATTCTTAGGTCACTACCAAGATCGTGGGAAGCGAAAGTCACTGCTATCCAAGAAGCAAAGGACCTCAATGCATTACCTTTAGAGGAGCTTCTAGGATCCCTAATGACCCACGAGCTGACAATGAAGCAGCATGTTGAGGAGGAAACAAAAAGAAAGAAAACACTTGCCCTCAAAACTGCAGAAATGGAAGAGAGCAGCAGTGAAAGTAATGATGAAGATGATGAAACTGCTCTCTTGGCCAAAAAATTCAGAAAGTTTATGAGAAAAAGGCCCTTCCATAAAAAGAAATTTGGAGCAAGAATTGATGGAGAAAAAGATAAGAAAAAGGACAAGGAGAAAGAAAAAGAGAAAGAGCCCTTAGTATGTTATGAGTGTAAAAAGCCAGGGCACTTTAGATATGATTGTCCTTTGCTGAAAAAGGCCTACAAGAAAAAGAAGAAAGCATACATGGCAACATGGTCTGATGAATCTTCCTCGTCGGAAGAAGAAGAACAAAAGGAAGTTGCCAATATCTGCTTCATGGCCAACAACGACGACAACGACAATGAGGTAAGTTCTGAAAACTCAAATGATGAATTACTTTTGATGAAATGTTTGAGGCTTTCAATGAACTTATGATTGATTTTAAATCTTTGAAAAAGAAGTATAAGTTTTTGAAAAATGACAATATTAGCTTAGCTAAAAGTAAAAATGAATTAGCTTTAGAAGTTAAGAACTTAACTAATGAAAAAGAAGAACTTAGCAAAGAAAGAGATAATTTTAATCAAGAAATAGATTTGTTGAAATCTGAAACTAAAAACTCAACAAAAGATTTAAAAGATCAATTAGAAACCTTAGCTTTAGAAAAAGAACAGCAAGTTAAAGACAATGATTCATTAAAGAAAGAAGTTAAAATATAAAGACATTGTTGAGAAATTCACCTTAAGTTCAACTAAACTAAACATGATTTTAGATAATCAAAAAGCTGTTTTCGATAAAGCTGGCCTAGGTTATAATACGTATAGGAAACAAAAATCTTTAAAGAATATTTTTGTAAAAGCCAATCAAAGTAATATAACTTGTTTTAAATGCAATGAAAAAGGTCATAAATCATTTGAATGCAAAACATTAAATAATAACAACAAGTTAAATGTTAAAGCAAAGAAAATATGGGTTCCGAAAGGAACAATTTTTGTTGCTACTAACCATGAAGGACCCAAGAAAGCTTGGGTACCTAAACATAAAGTTTGATTATATTGCAGGAATGTCTTGTAGCCAAAAGATCAAAGAAAAAGTGGTATCTTGATAGTGGCTGCTCAAGACATATGACGGGTGACAAAGAGGAATTCATCACCCTAGAAGAAAAGAAAGGTGGAGTTGTGACGTTTGGCGATAACGGTAAAGGTCAAATTATGGGCCTTGGTAAAGTTCGCATAACTCCATCTATATTTATTGATAATGTACTTTATGTTGATGGTTTAAAGCACAATTTAATTAGTATAAGCCAACTATGTGATAAGAACTTTAATGTTTCATTTAAATCTTCTATTTGCATAGTATCTGATTCCATTAATGATAGCATTGTTTTTACTGGTTATAGACATGGCAATGTGTACTTAGTTGACTTAGACAAATTATCTGAAAGTAGTCATTGCCTAATTGCTGACAATGCTAACATAAATGATATTGGATGGTTATGGCATCGTAGATTAGGTCATGCAAGCACACACCTTATTTCAAAACTAATTAAGATGGATTTAGTTAAAGGTTTACCTAAGTTAGATTTTGAAAATAACAAAATCTGTGATGCATGTCAATTTGGAAAACAAACTAGAAGTTCTTTCAAATCTAAAAACACTGTTTCAACTTCTAGGCCTCTAGAGCTACTTCACATGGATCTTTTCGGACCAACTAGAACCACAAGTCTAGGAGGAAAGAAATATGGTTTAGTGATTGTAGATGATTACTCTAGGTACACTTGGGTGATGTTTTTAGCTCACAAAGATGAGACTTTCTCGATATTTCTGAAATTCTTCAAGAAAGTCACAAATGAGAAAAACACTACCATAGTGTCTCTAAGAAGTGATCATGGAACTGAATTTGAAAATCACTTATTTGAAAGTTTTTGTTCTGAAAATGGAATTAATCATAACTTTTCAGCCCCTAGGACTCCACAACAAAACGGTGTAGTTGAAAAAAAATAGAACCTTAGAAGACATGGCCCGTACCATGCTATGCGAAAGCAACTTACCAAAGTATTTTTGGGCGGAAGCAATTAACACAGCATGTTACATCTTAAATAGAGCATTAATAAGACCAATATTAAAGAAAACACCTTATGAATTATGGAATGAAAGAAAACCAAATATAAAATACTTTCATGCATTTGGATGTAAATGTTTCATTCATAATAATGGTAAAAACAACTTAGGAAAATTTGATGCTAAATCTGATGAAGGAATTTTTCTAGGTTATTCAACGACTAGTAAGGCATATAGAATCTTTAACAAGAAAACCTTAATAGTAGAAGAATCCATACATGTAGTTTTTGATGAATCTTTAGCAACTGGATCTGAAAAGATTGATGATGAGGAAGATACAAACATAATTGAAAAAGATCTTGAAAAACTTAATATTGAAGTATCTTCTGATCATGAACAAGAGGCTAAAGATGATGATTCACATAAGGTCGGTGATGTTAATAATGATCATAATGATATAGATCTTCCAAGAGATTGGAGATATGCTTATAGTCATCCTAAGGAATTGATTATAGGTGATCCTTCTCAAGGAATAAGAACTAGATCATTTATGAGAAATATTAGTAATCATCTTGCATTTGTCTCTCAAATAGAACCTAAAACTATTGAAGAAGCCGAGAAAGATAATAATTGGATGATAGCAATGCAAGAAGAACTAAATCAATTTACTAGAAATAATGTTTGGACACTAGTTGAAAGACCTAAAAATCATTCAGTAATAGGATCAAAATGGGTTTTTAGAAATAAATTAGATGAAAATGGCATAGTAATTAGAAACAAAGCTAGATTAGTTGCAAAAGGATATAATCAAGAGGAAGGTATTGATTTTGATGAAACCTTTGCACCTGTAGCTAGATTGGAAGCCATTAGATTGTTACTTGCATTTGCATGTCACATGAATTTTAACTTATTTCAAATGGACGTTAAAAGCGCATTTTTAAATGGATTTATAAATGAAGAGGTGTATGTAGAACAACCACCAGGTTTTGAAGATCATGAATTTACAAATCACGTTTTTAAATTGCACAAAGCTTTATATGGTTTGAAACAAGCACCTAGAGCTTGGTATGATAGGTTAAGTAAATTCTTAATAGAAAATGATTTTACAAGAGGTAATGTTGATAAAACACTATTTTTGAAAAGAAAAAATAAAGATTTGCTTGTAGTACAAATATACGTAGATGACATTATTTTTGGTGCTACTAACGATTCTCTTTGTCAAGAATTTGCAAAGTTGATGCAGGGAGAATTCGAGATGAGCATGATGGGAGAACTCAACTTCTTCCTTGGACTCCAAATCAAACAATGCAAGGAGGGAATCTTTATCAACCAAACCAAATACACAAGAGAACTACTCAAAAAGTTTGGTATGGAAACAATGAAACCCCTCGGAACTCCAATGAGTCCTTCATGCAAGCTGGACAAAGATGAAGAAGGTAAGAAGGTTGATCAAAAGTATTATCGAGGTATTATCGGATCCCTTCTTTATTTAACAGCAAGTAGACCAGATATTATGTTTTCAGTATGTTTATGTGCTAGATTTCAATCTGAACCTAAAGAATCACATTTAATAGCTGTTAAAAGAATTTTAAGATACTTAAATGGAACGAAAAATGTAGGTTTATGGTATTCTAGAGACTCAACTTTAAACCTAATTGCATATTCGGATTCTGATTATGCTGGATGTAAACTAGATAGAAAAAGCACAAGTGGTGCATGCCATTTCTTAGGAAGTAACTTAATCACATGGTTTAGCAAAAAGCAAAATTCAGTTGCATTATCAACTACTGAAGCTGAATATGTAGCAGCTGGAAGTTGCTGTGCGCAAATCCTATGGATTAAGCGACAACTTGAAGACTATGGTATCACACTTGATAAAACACCCATAAGATGTGATAACACTAGCGCAATCAATTTAACTAAAAATCCGATTCAACACTCAAGGACAAAACACATAGAAATTAGATATCATTTTATAAGGGAACATGTAGCTAATGATGAAATTTGTTTAGATTATGTAAACACTGAAGAACAACTAGCTGACATCTTTACAAAACCTTTAAGCGAAGAAAGATTTTGTTATCTTAGAGGAGAGTTAGGAATTTGTAACCCTTTTGGATAGATTTTGAAACCTCTAAGGAAATATATCTAGAGTTCTTTCAATTTCTCAAAATCTTAAGGAAATTTTATCTAGAACTCATATCAATTTGATCTATCAAAATCCATGATTTTTAATCATACTCAAAGATCAAATCCGGGTTCATTTCAGACACTCTGAAAAATTTTGATTTTTTACTCTGAAATGGTTTCGGAGCCGACTCGAGAGTATCGGAGTCGACTCGAGTTTCTGCTGAAACTCAGGAGTCGACCCCTTCTCTGAGCGAGTCGACTCGAGATCGAGTCTGCGCTCTGTGACTTACCCGAGCCGACTCTATGCTTTGCGCGAGTCGACTCGACGTGGTCCCAAATCGCTTTATTAGGGCACGAGCCGACCCATCGATCGATTCTAATCATTCCAAATCATTTTCAAAACCCTCCAAAACCCTTCAAACCTTCCAAAATCTTCCAAAATCCTTAAACAATCATTCCACTTTGATTCAATGGCCCCCAAAACCCGTGGTGCTAGTAGTAGCGGTGCCGGGATGAAAAGAAAGAAGACCGTGCGTCGACCCGTTCGCGAGCCGACTCCGGACTCTTCGCCTGCTTCCTCTTCGGACGACTCGCCTGCTCCTACTGCCACTACTCCTCAGGTAGATCACCTTGCGAGTAGAGTCATTACTACAGGAAGGAAGTTTGACTTTGATTTGTTTGAGAGAGAGGGATTGCTTGTAGGGTCACAGTTGAAGGAAATGGGATTTGAAAAGATATGCTCCTTAGACTGTCCTACATACCCAGCATTAGTTAAAGAGTTTTATAAAAATTTGACTAGAGGGGACAATGGATTGGTCAGCATTGTTAGAGGAGTTGGTTTGAATGTCACTGCCATCATTCTCTCTAAATTATTGGACTTACCCCTATCAGGACCTTCCACTTTTGACCCAGAGGATAGGTCACCTGCCCTCACAAGATTATTGAATAGAAATTTTGAGGGATTTGAAGAAGTTTTTGCCAATCAGCTGCCACTGGACTTGAGATTGCTTCATAACATCTGCAGCAGGATTCTTTTCCCTAAGACAGGCCGTTTTGACTACGTGTCTGAGAGGGATATCTTTGTTATGGATGCTGTAGTTTCAGGCAAGCCAATCAACTTACCCATTATGATATTATGGTATATAGCTGATTGTGGGAGTAAGAGGAAATCCTGTCTTCCCTACGGCATGATCTTGACACAATTATTCAGAAGCCAAGGAATTGAAATTAGTGATAGTGAGCCCAGGAGAAATTTGAGACATACTGACTACTATTCATTGGCCACTATTCACCGCATGGGCTTCAAGAAAGTTAATGGTAGTTGGATAAGAAAAGGTCAAGAAGATGTTAGAGCTGAGGAGGACAGAGTTGAAGACATTAGAGCTGAGGTCGAGGCTGGACCTTCTGTTGCTGGACCGTCTGAGGCAGGACCTAGCATGCATTATTCTCCTCCACCTCAGACTTCATCTTCTTCTGTGAGATTTTCAGATGAGCAGTTATGTCAGCTTAGAGCTATGTTTGCAGAATTTGATAATCAAAGAAAAGATGAAATTGGTCAATTGAGAGAAGATATTAGAGAATTAAAGGAAGACATCATTTCAAGACTTGACTTACTTCATTTTCTGTTGGTACCCATGTGGATTCACTCAATGCTGAGCTTAAGAAGATATTTGAAAGACTTCAAGGGATAGCTGATGGATCCAATGTGTATCTTGATAGAACTAATCAGTTAAGAAGAGATATTGATGCTGCAGTTGATCAGATACAAGTAACTATGAATGACTTTAACAAATCACAAAAGGATGATATCATGGAAATGATTGGACACTTAAAGAGTATAGTTTTCAAGCGTGTCAAATGATTTTGATACTTATCATAGTTTGTATTTCTAGATTTCCTTACTAGATTGTATCTAGGAAGTTTTGCTTTAATATGACTGTATTTGAACTTTGATGAATTTAAGTTAGTTTAATTTCATTACAATGAGATTGTGTTACATTTTGATGTAATTTGACATACTTTTGAAGTAATGAGAAAAGTTATGTTCATTTCAATTATGAGTACCTTTGAATATCCTTGAATGCTTATGTTTAATTTGATATAATTTTGAATATCTCAATACTCAATTGATAACTTAGATGCTGAATGAATTCGAATGAATTTAATCAAGTTGATGCTCTGATGCATCTCAACCTTTTTGTTGATTACAAAAAAGGGGGAGAGATTTATATGATTTAATCGTATATGCATCATCATATTTAAGAGGAAGAGATTTGTTTAAACCTTATATGCTTTTAATTGCCCTAATTAAATAAGGGGAGAGAATTAAATAAGAAAAAGAAAATATATGTTTCATATAAGGGGAAGAGATAATTTGAATTTCATAAAGAAAAAGGTTTATTTGCTTAAGTTTTTGAATTTGAAAAATTTTGAATGAATTATAAAATTGAGGTTCATAGGGGGAGCTACCTCATTGAGGGGGAGCCTTTCCATGAACACAAAAGTTGATTTTGGTATCATAAATTTTTTAATTTTATAATGCATATACTCAATGTTTTTGTCATCATCAAAAAGGGGGAGATTGTTGAGAAATTATTGAAACATAATTGCCCCAACTCTATTGATTTTGATGATTTCCAAAAGCCATGAATATATTAATAGAAACAATGAATTATTTATCAAATACCATGAGTTTATTTAAAAATGAAAAATATAAACTATCAATGTTTACATTCAATGAGTTCTTGAATCAATTAAAACAAAAAGAATTTTTATACTTGAGATTATACTTGAGATTTCATGAATTAAACTTGAGATTTCAAAAAGAATTCTTATACTACTCATTTGATAATCAATAACTTAATGGAAAATGTCTTGAATTGATGATCAAATCAATTCTATTCAAGTCACATTTATATTTAAATTTATTTGGGACGAGTTTTAAAGTCTATCAGAACATTTTTCTGATTTTTGTATCGCTCCCGAGCCGACTCAAGGGTTTCCGAGTCGACTCCCCAAATGTCTGTTTTTCAATGTTGTCCTGAGTCGACACTTGAGTTTTCAAGAGTCGACCCCTGAACCTTCGCGAGCCGACTCATGGACTGTGCGAGCCGACTCGACTCAGACGGCAGAGAGGCTCATTTTTGAGCACTTCTCGAGTCGACTCCCCGCATATCTCGAGTCGACCCTGAAAGTTAGGTGTTTCTGGAATCGAGTGTTCGAGCCGACTCACGCAGTGCTCGAGCCGACTCCACGGAATCTGGACGCGATTTTTTCTGGATGACACATCAGCTCCAACGGTAAGATTTTTGAATAACGGCTATTTTTCTATGTTTCTAACGGCTATATCTTTGCAGAATCTATAAATAGAGGAGCCTTTTCAAATCAAAGAGAGAAAAAAAAGAAAAAGAATATCTTTCAAAAAGAGGGAAAAACAGAGCTTTATTGGAAAAATCTTCTAGTTCAAAATAGAGTGATTCAAAAGGAGTGAAATCAAAGAGGAAGTTTCGTCTGCTCCAGATCATCAATCCACAAGAGTCAAAAGAAAATCCAAAAGCTTTTCAAAGATCAAATCGAAGGATTTTCAACATTCAACAAAAGGAGAAAAAGCTTCATCTCAACTCCAAAGTTTTCAAACGGTCAAGAATCTTGCTGAGGCCTGATTCAATACTTCAAGAGGAGTTAAAGAGGAGAAGGAAGAAAGCCAAAGCCACAACCATCTGCAATCTTATCAGGCTTTTCTAACCCTTTTTATACTTTATTTGTATATTTGCTCAAGGGGAGCGTTTCTATATTTAAACTCTGTTATTTTGGTTGTTTGCTGATTCAATCAGTGGATTGAATCAGTGGAGGTTATTATACCTCGTTGCAAGCCGGAGTGCTTGTGTTGGGTTAGTTGTGAGCCCGTGAAAAACAACGTGTAGGGTTTTGTGCTGGTGAGCCCGTGTAAAACCGGCTGGGTTCGTTGTGATCCCGGGAAAACAACAAGTTTGAGTTGTGAACTTGTAAAACAACTCGGCTGTAATCGAAGAGATTATAGTGTGGACCCAAGTGAATCTTGGGAGTGGACGTAGGTGTTGGTTGCACCGAACCACTATAAAATTATCTTGTGTTTGCCGTGCTATATTTTCTCTCTCTCTATCTCTCTTTATTATTTGCTTGTGTATTGATTAAAGTTAGCCTCTCACTTGCACATTTTGCTAACTAATCAACTAAAGTTAAAAAGACTTAAATTTTTAAGAACCCAATTCACCCCCCCCCTCTTGGGTTGCCATCTGGGCCAACAACAATGACGTCGCCGGTGAATCCCATCAAGGCGGAATCCACGGCTCGAAGATTTTCCATAAGCAGTTTCATCCTGGTAACACACCGAGGTACAAAACGTTTACCGAGCTTCCACTATCAACAAGGATTCGGCTTACATCATAATTGTTCAAATTAAGGGATACAACTAATGCGTCATCGTGGGGGAGTTGTACTCCCAGGAGATCGTCATCGGAGAAGGAGAGTTCGCCCATCCGTGCCTTCTTTGGCACTGATCCATCTCTGCCGCCTCTGGGGCTCGATCCGCCGGCCTATTCAATCATATTAATACGATCGACCACGGGCGGATTGGGTGGAGGAGGAAGTTGTGGGAGCTCGGGTTGGCGGTCACCTCCTTGCTGTTGCGGCTCGGGTGCCCTCCTAAACTGATCTAGTCGTCCCCACCGAATCAACCTCTCTATTTCATTCTTCAGCTGCCAACATTCTTCAGTGTCATGACCGTGCTCCCTATGGTAGCGGCAGTATTTGGTGGGATCTCTTCGGGTCGGGTTCCCTCGGAGAGGTACCGGCCGGGGAAGTTGACGCTCTATCTCCATGAGGATCTGCGCCCGGGGCACAGTCAGCGGAGTATAGCGATCGAATCGCCTGGGAGGACTCCGGGAGCGATTCCTTGGCGGCAGCGGAGGGACTCTTTGGCGGCGAGGCGGACTTGGTCGACGGACGGGATGGTGTTTGTCGGGGACTTTGGGCTCTTGCTTCTTCTTTGCTTGCTCAGCGCGGGCCACTCTCCGTGACTTCTCGACCCTAGCGTACTTGTCCGCAAGGGCCATCATATCAGATAGACATGGGGGTAGCTGACCCCCATGCTAGATAGAAGTCGCTCTCCTTCGAAACTCCCCCCGCCAGGGCGGACATAGCCACCTCATGATTAAGGTGGTCCACCTCTAACATGGCCTTGTTGAAACGGCCAAGGTAATTTCTCAAGACTCCCCTTCTCTCTGCTTAACTTCGGAGAGGGAGTCGGATCTTCGTCGATGGCGGCGGCTGCTGATGAACTGGCCAATAAAAAGGTGGCTCAGCTCGTCGAATGAATCAATGGAACCCGGTTTCAAGGCATTGAACCAGGTTCGGGCGGATCCTCTAAGGGTGGATGGGAAGGCTCAGCAGAGGACCGCATCAGATGCTCCGTGGAACATCATTATTGACCGGAAGCTACTGAGATGGTCGTCCGGATCAGTGGAGCCGTGATAGGGTTCGACGGCTGGCAGTTTGACGTGGGAGGGAATCACTTCCTCCATGATTCCCTTAGAGAAAGGGATGCCCTGCTCCGCCTTGGGCTGGGGCAGATGGGTCTGCTTGGCGGCGTCCAGCTCCTGACGCATCTCCTAGATCTGACGGCGGATCTCCTCTTCACCGGTTAGAGGAGGAGCTGGGCGGGAGAATCGCAAGGATGGCATGGAATCATGGTGGGATGTCGCCGGGGAGAGGGAGTGGGCTCGCCGAGATCTGGGAGGATCTCTATCATAACCGGCTCGCGGGACTGGTTTGTCCCCCCTGGGGCGATGTGGGGGATCCGCTGACCCATGCGGATCAGAGGAGGAGGTCGCCGGCGAAGAAGAAATCGCCGCCTCTTTCTGAGGATGCGAAGCAGGAGGAGCTACAAGGCGCTCTTGTACCAGGTGGGTAAGGGCCTGGACCTGTTGGACCAGTGTAGCGAACTGGTCTTGGGTCACCGGGATGGCAGGTGGCGACGGGGGGTTTCGACCGGTGGAGGTTGCGGCGCTGTAGCGCCAGTCGGATCAGGCCTCTGAGAAGCGACCTGATCTTGGGCTTCAGAGGCTGCTCTTCTCCAGTCCGGGCTTCCATAGCTCGGCCCCTCCGGGCTTCCATAGCTCGGCCCTTCCGGGCTTCCATAGCTCGGCCCCTCCGGGCTTCCGTAGCTCGGCCCTTCCGGGCTTCCGTAGCTCGGCTTCTTCGAGCGATCCATAACCTAACATCTACCTCGCGGAACCTGACGCGGGAGAGCCCGAGCCTACCAGAATGGCATCCTAGAAAAGAAATCATGCCGGGACGTGGCCTAAAGCCTATCATAACCGCCCCGGGCCTACTCAATCAGATCTCGAGACATCAAGGAGCTCTCCTAGCCATCGATGCCTGAACAAATGGGATATGGACTCTAACGGCCCCACAACGACCTGATTCTGCCCGCCTCCATATCTTAACAACCTCCGAACCTTCCAGAAGATGCTCAAGACCCAGGTGATAGTCTATAAATATCATACTCGTAGATTTCCTCAGGTACGCACTCTCTCTCCTTGGGCACAGGCACGCGCCTCTTACACGCGCACCCCACTCCTCTCTCTAGCAGCTCGTCAGCGCTCCTGCCCTCTGGAGCTTCCGATTGGCCGCCCCCGGAGAGGTCTCCCGGAGAGATCCACCTCCCCACTGTCTGGTTGATCGCCAATTTCTTCTCCGCTGACTTGAGCGTCGGAGGGTCTTCCGCGGAGGACCACCCCCAGCGTCCCTCCGCGCGTGGACTTCTTTTGCAGGTCCGCCCCCCTCTTCCTGGAGATCGACCGCGCCCGAGTCGGAGGACGGATTTCAGCGGCAACACCTCTAAAACTTTTTGGCAATCCTCTGAATTAGGCTGAAGACAGCATTAAAAGATGTGAAATGGCCTTAATTTTGAAATGTCCATTCCTGCTCAGCCCTTCCCCTTCTTTTTCGGCGGTTGCCACCGATGTTAACATGGTGCCGCTGAGTCCCGGCAGCTGCGCCTCTGGCATCAAGCCTTGCCTTCATTCCCCAGCCTATCCATCATCATGAAAAAGTCTTTATACATTACCTTCGGTGCAGGATAGCTTGCATCGGATGTGGAGATTCACCAATGCACCGACCCGCACTAGAAGACCCGCTTTTGGATTCTGCATCGATCGTAGGTGCACGGGCAAATCACTACGCCCGATGCAGGCCATCTTGCACCAAAGCGGCATACAAAGACTTTCTCCATGGTCATATCTTTGCTGCCCTATTTAAGGCGAGTCTAGGATCCAACAATCACCTGCCCCTGTGACCTAGATTTTTAGTTCCTCTCCTTTGTTTTGGGATACTTGGAAGGAGGCTAACAGTTCCTGAGGCCCCGATCGAGTGGTCATTCGGCATCCCTTGGTCATCGAAGGCAGTTACTCTCATTAACCTCCTCAATGTCTCCAACTACCCTGTTAATGCTCGAGCAAAGGCCAAATTGAGAAAGCTTTCCTATAAATTAGTTGGGAAACACTCTCATCGCAAGCCATCCTTTCTTTGCTTGGAAAAGTTTTTGTACACCATCTTGATGTAGGATGGCCTGCAATAGGTGCAGTGATTCTCTTTGGCATGGTGATTTGCTCGCGCATGGGCCCACACATTAGCAAAGCAAATCCTGGTGCAAACTACCTCAAGATTAGGATCCCATCCCTTTGACCCTGCTTCTTTCCTAGTGTCTTTCCTTCCAAGGATAGTCTTCTCACTGCCTCCTACGAGGGCATTCACTGGGGTAAGAAGTTCACCTATTCGATCGGGCCTTAGTCCATTCGTGATGGAGGATCCCCCCATCTCTTCTTCAATTTAAACTTTAAAATTTCTCTTAGACTTCTAAGGGTCCCAGTCATCCTTTGGGGCACTAACTACATTAAGAGAATGATCTCTGGTTTCGTCCTGTTTACCTAGATTTTGCTATCACCTTGGCTGAGAGAGACTACTCGAGGTTTGATATCTCTGCTTACTATGCCTCTTTTGATGATAAACCTTTTATTATTAATGTCATCCTAGGAGATGTTTTATACAAGATCACTATAGAGATTACATATGTTGTTGTCTCTCCACCTCCTTCCGACCTAAAACTAAGAATGGACTAGGATGCATTGTAGAGCTAGCCCCCACCTCCCGACGAGGTGTCCCAAGGGCCCTCCCTCAACACCCCTCAAGACTACTTCCCTACCCTCATGGATGGTGATGACGCTCGATCACCTCTCCTGGACGTCGGAAATGGGGCTCTCCTTCTTTCCCAGGTCACCTGCAAAGAAGTCCAAGACCGAAGAGAGCTCTTCGGTGGGACCCTCCGATGCCCTAGTCAGTGACAGAGGTTACAGCAGAGAAGGAGCTCGAGAGAGCTCTTGAGAAGGGAGAGAGATCTCGGAAGAAATTAGATTCCTCTCAGAGAGTTAGGGCATCAAGTGTGTAAATTTGCGCTACCTGGTTCTCAACGTAATTTACCCTTTTATAGGGGTTGACGCTGGCACCATCACGTGGGTTTTCATGAAGTCAGAAGGTCTGCTGAGCCGTTGCGTGAATCTGGGCTGGTTGGTGGGTTACGTCCCATCAGCAGTTGGGTTGTTGGGCGGTGCGCATCAGAGAGGTGGTTTCTTGAGCTGCTGGGGCTGATCTGGCAGGAATCGGGGAGTCCCATCTTGTCAGGGCCGAGCTGGGTCATCCTGAGATGGCTGGGGCCCGTCCAACCGACAAGGCAGTGCCGAGGCGGGGCCGAATCGGCGGACTTGGAGATGACGGGGCCGAGTCAGGCCAGCCGGGGATGGCCTTGTTCGACTCGGTGGACTGGAGACGCCAGGGCCGAGTCGGGCCGACCGGGGATGGCCCTGGCCAACTCGGCGGGACTGGAGATGCCGGGCCGAGTCGGGCCGGCCGGGGATGGCCCTGGCCGACTCGGCGGGATTGGAGACGCCGGGGCCGAGTCGGGCCGGGCAGGGATGGCCCTGGCCGACTCGGCGGGACTGGAGACGCCGGGGCTAAGTCGGGCCGGCCTGGGATGGCCTTGCCGACTCGGTAGAACAGGGGACGCCAGGGCCGAGTCGAGCCGGCTTGGGATGGCCTTGGCCGACTCGGCGGAACAGGGGATGCCGGGGCCGAGTCGGGCCAGCCTGGAATGGCTTTGGCCGACTCGGTGGAACAGGGGACGCCGGGGCCGAGTCGGGCCGGCCTGGGATGGCCTTGGCCGACTCGGCGGGACTGGAGACGCCGGGGCTGCCTGGCTTAGAGAGGCCGGGGCCGGCTGGGAACGTGCCGGGGCTGCCTGGCTTGGAGAGGCCGGGGCTGGCTGGGAACACGCCGGGGCTGCCTGGCTAGGAGAGGCCAGGGCCGGCTGGGGACGTGCCGGGACCGCCTGGCTTGGAGAGGCCGAGGCCGGCTGGGAACGTGCCGGGGCCGCCTGGCTAGGAGAGGCCGGGGCCGGCTGGGAACATGCTAGGGCCGGCTGGGAACGTGCCGGGGCCGCATGGCTAGGAGAGGCCGGGGCCGGCTGGGGACGTGCCGGGGCCGCCTAGCTTGGAGAGGCCGGGGCCGGCTGGGGACGGCCGGGGCCGCCTGGCTTGGAGAGGCCGGGGCGGCTGGGAACGTGCCGGGGCCGCCTGGCTAGGAGAGGCCGGGGCCGGCTAGGAACGTGCCGGGGCCGCCTGGCTTGGAGAGGCCGGGGCCGGCTGGGGACGTGCCGGGCTGCCTGGCTTGGAGAGCCCGGGGCGGCTGGGAACATGCCAGGGCCTGCTGGGAACGTGCTGGGGCCGGCTGGGAACGTGCCGGGGCCGCCTGGCTTGGGGGGGCCGGGGCCTGCTAGGAACCGGGGCCGTAGGGTGTCGGCCTTGGGGCCATCGGTCTTGAGCTGTCGGTCTTGGAGGTGTCGGCCATTGGGGCCGTCGGGTGTCGGCCTTTGGGGCCGTCGGTCTTGGAGGTGTCGGCCATTGGGGCCATCGGGTGTCAGCCTTTGGGGCCGTCGGTCTTGGAGGTGTTGGCCATTGGGGCCGTCGGGTGTCAGCCTTTGGGGCCGTCGGTCTTGGAGGTGTCGGCCATTAGGGCCGTTGGTCTTGGAGGTGTCGGCCATTGGGGCCATCGGGTGTTGGCCTTTGGGGCCGTCGGTCTTGGAGGTGTTGGCCATTGGGGCCGTCGAGTGTCGGCCTTGGGGCCGTCGGTCTTGAGCTGTCGGTCTTAAAGGTGTCGGCCATTGGGGCCGTCGGTCTTGAGCTGTCGGTCTTAGAGGTGTCGGCCATTGGGGCCATCGGGTGTTGGCCTTTGAGGCCGTCCGAAAAAAATTTTATTTTTCATGTGATCAACTGGCCCCATCAAATGCCCCCCACACTCCTTGAGCTTGCGTGCCCCGCATCGGCTAAGCGAAAGGAGTGTAGAACTTTTACCTTGGCACCTTGCGCTGCCTTGGATGGACGTCTGCGTGCCTTCTTTGGCTAGCTGAGGGTGGCTAGTAATCCTCTCCCAACGCGGGGTCTGGGAGTGAACCCCGGAGGGTGACCTGAGAGCTGGAAGTCGTCAGGTTCCTTTTGAACCACCTCGGGAGTGTGGAACCGCTGCAAGGGGCGACTCAGCCGGGTACGGAGCCTTTAGGGTCTTAACCCACTCGGGGGCACCGCCGTGCCGGGGCCAAGTGGTATCCCATGGGCCGCGATGCCAGTGAGCTCCTTTTGAACCAACTCGGAGGTTTGTGTGCCACCCAAGTGGCAACTCAACCGGGTACAAAGCCTTTAGGGTCTTAACCGACTCGGGGGCACCGCCGTACCGGGGCCGAGTGGTGTCCGTGGGCCGCGATGCCAATGAGCTCCTTTTGAACCAGCTTGGGGGGTTGTGTGCCGCCCAAGTGGTGACTCAACCGGGTACGGAGCCTTTAGGGTCTTAACCGACTTGGGGGCACCGCCGTGCCGGGGCCGAGTGGTGTCCCGTGGGCCGCGATGCCAGTGAGCTCCTTTTGAACCAGCTTGGGGGTTGTGTGCCGCCCAAGTGGTGACTCAACCGGGTACGGAGCCTTTAGGGTCTTAACCGACTCGGGGGCACCGCCGTGCCGGGGCCGAGTGGTGTCCCGTGGGCCGCGATGCCAGTGAGCTCCTTTTGAACCAGCTTGGGGGTTTGTGTGCTGCCCAAGTGGCGACTCAACCGGGTACGGAGCCTTTAGGGTCTTAACCAACTCGGGGGCACCGCCGTGCCGGACCGAGTGGTGTCCCGTGGGCCGCGATGCCAGTGAGCTCCTTTTGAACCAGCTTGGGGGTTGTGTGCCGCCCAAGTGGTGACTCAACCGGGTACGGAGCCTTTAGGGTCTTAACCAACTCGGGGGCACCGCCGTGCCAGGGCCGAGTGGTGTCCCATGGGCCGCGATGCCAGTGAGCTCCTTTTGAACCAGCTTGGGGGTTTGTGTGCCGCCCAAGTGGCGACTCAACGGGTACGGAGCCTTTAGGGTCTTAACCGACTCGGGGGCACCGCCGTGCCAGGGCCGAGTGGTGTCCCGTGGGCCGCGATGCCAGTGAGCTCCTTTTGAAAAGACTTAAGGAGGACAAGCTGTGTCGTTAGAAGGGGCCCTTTTTATTGTTTATGCTTTGGGGAGTACATCATTGGTAATATGGCGGAGGTTGTCCGCATTCCAGGTACGTGGAATGGGCTTCCCGTCAAGCTCTTCTAGTTTGTATGCCCCCGGTGGAACGCCTCGGCGATGCGGTAGGGACCTTCCCAGTTGGGGGATAGCTTGCCCCCCTCGGTAGGCTTTGATACCTCGGCCTTTCGTAGCACCAAGTCTCCGCGGCGAAAAACCTTGGGACGAACCCGGGCGTTGTAGTACTTAGCCGCTCGCTGGCGAAAGGTCGCCATGCGCAGTCTCGCTCTGTCATGCGCCTCGTCGATGAAGTCTAGGTTGGCCCGAATCAGCGCGGAGTTGCCTTCCTCACTGAAGGACTCCACACGTGGACTGGGCAATCCGATCTCGACGGGGATGACGGCCTCGGATCCGAAGGAGAGGCTGAAAGGAGTTTCGCCCGTCGGGGCTCTGGGCGTTGTGTGGTAGGCCCATATCACACTGGGGAGCTCTTCTACCCAGCGTCCCTTGGACCGTCTAGGCGAGTCCTGAGCCCTCTGAGGATGGTGCGGTTCATGACCTCAGCCTCCCCGTTGGTCTGGGGGTGGCCGACGGAGGTGAATCGGTGGCGAATGCCTAGCTCCTCGCAGAAGGCTTTGAATGCCTCGTTGTTGAATTGGCGACCGTTGTCCGTGACGAGGGTGTGAGGCAAGCCAAAGCGGCATATGATCGACTTCCAGAAGAAAGCCTTAACTTTGCTCTCGTGATTTTGGCCAACGCCTCGACCTCGACCCACTTGGTGAAATAGTCGATGGCGACCAACAAGAATCTCCGCTGCCTGAAGCTGGGGGGAACGGTCCAAGGATGTCCATTCCCCACTGGGCGAAGGGCCACGGAGCCGAGAGTGGGCTCAGCGGGGCAGGCGGCTGACGCTGGATGTGCGCGTGGCGCTGGCAGCCGTCACACCTTTGAACTAGCTTGGCCGCGTCCTCCTTCATAGTGAGCCAGAAGTACCCCTGACGGAGAGCCTTCTGGGCTAAGGATCTGCCCCCAGATGGTTCCCGCAAATGCCCTCGTGGATTTCTCTGAGGATGTAGTCGGCATCGGCGGGGCCTACGCACTTAAGCAACGGGTAGGAGAATGACCTTCTGTATAGGCGCCCGTCGAGGAGGATGAACTTGGAGGCCCTCCACTTGAGCAATCTGGCTTCGTTGCGGTCGTCAGGGAGGGTGCCGTCGGTGAGGTAGCGGACATAGGCGTCCATCCACGTAGGTTCCGGGGTGAGCGGGAGGACTTCCTCCCCCCTCTATGCTGGGCCTTTCTAGATATTCGATGTAGGCGTCCCTTGTCAAGCCGTCGGCGGAGGTAGCCAGTCGAGAGAGGATGTCGGCCTTTGCATTTTCACTTCGGGGGATGTAACTGATGCTGAAGTAGGGCAGTGAGGAGGTCAAGAGTTGAACCTTTTTCAGATATTGCGCCATAACGGGGTCGCGCGCCTCATACTCTCCGTTGATTTGCCGGAGATGAGTTGCGAGTCCGTGTAGGCTCTGAGGTGCTTTGCTCCAACCTCCTGGGCTAACCTTAACCCGGCCAGCAGGGCTTCATACTCCNACGTGCTCGAAATCCCTCCGGATAGCTCTCAAGGTGCACTGGTTTTTAATGGCTGAGCTCGAGGACTCCGACGACAACGAGGGCATCAGTCGGCTCCAGGAGAAGTGCCAGATCGCTGCCACCCTGATGGGCGACTGGCCGCCGCTTGTACGTGTGCCCCCGCCCTCCGCCAGCGCCGCCTCCAGCCCTAAGGGCAACCCGGTGCTCAACCGGATATTCTCGTCCAAGCAGAGGCTTCTGTCCTTGGCCTCGTCCCCGGCACTGGGATCCAGCCCCCCGACTGAGGAGAAAAGCAAGAGCAATAGCAGTGGAGATGGGAACAACAGGTCTTTGACTTCTTCCGAGGAACATAGGCTGTTGAAGAAGCTGATACCGGGGCCGAAAGTACGAGATGCGCTGTTCTTCAGGAAGTCCATGGAGAAGGAGGCGGAGGAGTCGGATAAGGATGGGTTTTTTCGAAGGCTTCTCAGGGAAAGCAAGGATAAGGAGGAGGAGGATTCGGACAAGGATGGATTCTTTCGGAGGTTGCTCAGAGATAGCAAGGATAAGGAGGAGGACGATTCCGACAAGGATGGGTTCTTTCGGAGACTGCTCAGAGATAGCAAGGATAAGGAGGTGCTCAGTGTCAGCAAGGATGAAGATGTGGAGCTGACTGCAAGTTCAGAAAGCTTTATCAAGAGATTGTTTCGTGACAAAGATGAGAAATTGGGGGAGGAGGATGAGAAGGACAGTTTTTTCCGTAGGATATTTAAGGACAAGAATGAAGAGAAGAAAGATTGTGGGCATGATAGAAACGAGGAAGATGATAGGGCAAGTAAGAGTGTTGAGGAAGATGAGAAAGATGGTTTTTTCCGCAGGCTTTTCAAAGACAAGATTGAAGACAGAAAAGACAGTGGGCAAGATAAGAATGGAGAGAAAGATAAGAGCAATGAGAGTATTGAGGAGGATGAGAAGGAAAGTTTTTTTCGCAGGCTTTTCAAAGATAAGAATGAAGAGAAAAAAGATGGTGGGAATGATAGGAATGAGGAGGAAGGCAAATCTAGCAGGAGTATTGAGGATGACAATTTCTTCCGTAGGCTTTTTAAGGACAAGAATGAAGAAAAGAAGGCTGTTGGGCATGATAAGAACGAAGAAGATAATTGTAAAGGGACCATTGAAGAAAGTGAAAAGGATGGCTTCTTCCGTAGGTTGTTTAAGGACAAGCATGGGGAGAAGAAAATTGAAGGGCATGATAAGAATGAGGAAGACAGTAAGGAAAATGGGAGTCTTGAGGAAGGGGAGACTTCAGAGTTTTTGTCATTCCGTAGGTTGTTTAGAGTGCACCCTGAAGATGTTAAGACAGGGGATATCAGTGAGAACGGACTTTCCAATGGTATGCTGGAGAGCAGCCCAGGGACAGAGAACTTCTTCCGGCGGCTTTTTCGGGATAGAGACCGGTCTGTAGAAGATTCTGAACTGTTTGGTTCAAAGATACAAAAAGAGGTAACAATGAGTCTTGCTTTCATTGACATTAATCTCTGCATCATACCACTTTTCATGTACTTCTTTCTGAGGAACATTCAGTGCTTGCCAAGCATTCTGTATGCTTGGTTGTTAATTTGACTACTCTACCTTAAGGTTGTTGCATCATCCACTTTGTTCTCAATTTTTATTTAGTCAAGGATTTTTAAGCAACCATTTTTGTTGCATTCTAACCTTAACCACCTTGACAAAGCAAGATGAATCTTTTAACTGTCCACTAATGACAAGCCTATCTATTTGCTATATTGATTACCATTTCCTTACAAGTGAACAAAACCTCATGGAAACTGAAACTTAATTATTTATGCCAGAAATCTGGATTAATACACCTGTACTTTAAGACAGTAGTAAACGATATGCTGGCACTTTGGTTGTTGACTAGCAAGGCTCTGGAGAATGTAAGGAAGGTGGAGCATAGGGCTGATATTGTGTCTGACTCTTGTGGGTAAACTCCTACTCGATTAGTCAGAAATTCTCTCTCTCTCTCTCTCTCTCTCTCTATGTATGTATGTATGTATGTATGTATGTATGTATGTATGTATATATGTATCTCTGAAAGAGCTCTCATTTGTTTGTCACCAGTTTGCAAAATATTTGATCAGGCTAATTGAAGCTGATGATTTTAGGTCGTTGGTTTCTTGCTTTCCCTGCATTCCTTGTTGCAATGATCTAGACTGTAAGACTGCTATCTTGGATGGCTAAGAAAGCCGTATCTACCCTTCCTGTTAACAAAGAATATATTAACATGCCAAGTTGCATGAAGATAAGCAAAACAGAGAAGTGAACAAATAACTGTTCTAATTTCCATATTATTTTGTTTTCAGAAAAAGTACTAGCTGTACGAGACAGCTCTCATGAAAGTCCTTATTACTGTATTAATCTGCCTTCATTTTAGTTTCATGTCTTCTCAATTGACAACCTTATTATCCCTTATTAATCTTCTTTTTGAATGCATTGCAAAGTGAGATATTTGTGTCATTCAAAAATTCAAAATATTGTTGATAGTAAGGGGATTAATCTTCCCTTAACTGTGTCTGTACATAAAAAGAGAACTTGATTCTTTACTAACATTGCAAAGCTAGTACTATTGTGATTGTTCAATTAAACCATAAGATCCACTAACCAAGTAGCTAGTTTCCTGTTGTTCTGAGAGTTCTGGAGTTCTTAATTTAGTCATTGTTTACAAAATGTAGAAACTGTTGCTGTTGTGTACTCAGCATATCTTATCAATGATACTCTTTTCAAGCTACGTGGTTCACTGTAATTCAAATTTGTATGCTAAATTGTTTAACTATTATCATAAAACTGCAAGATGATGATCCTCAGAGTGCTTAGGAGGTGGATGGCTTGAGTAATCAACAAGACATCCCTTTTCTGTTGAGAGAATCCATATTATGCTTCACTTTTGAATGCTGTATGTATCTTATAAGCTGAAACTCCACATATTTGTACCTTACATGACATGGTTGTGGATAAGCCTATTGATCATTTGCTTCTTTGTTCTTCTTATCAATCATTGTATGTTTGTGAGATTATGCATTTACTCTTGGTTCTAACCTAGGATGCTTTGACATGATTGGTAACTTTTTATGTTTCTTTAGTTCTAAAATCTAGACATGCCATTTAGCGAGAGATTAAGATAGATAAAAATAGAAGATATTTTATAATTTTTTGTGCAAATTAGTTGATATTTTGCGATCATGTTTTATTTATTGTACCACTGTAGATAGTGGAGGAAGCAGATTCATGTAGCCGACCCCATGTAGTTGGGAAAAGGCTTAGATGAGTTGAGTTGAATTGTATTGTAGATGGTGAGTCTACTTGTGAAATTGGCATGTTGTATTTGGTGCCTTTGTAATATTCACTTTCTTTAACTATTTATTTGGGTCATTGATTCTCATTCACCCAATCAGATGACAGTGGTTTTTCTTGTGTTATTTCGTCTAAAATTTTCCTCCTGCCAACTAAAAGGAGATATTTTATGGAAATAGATTTCTATTTTGATCCAACTAATTTTGTTGTCTAGAGAAGCTTGAAGGGTGAATGTGCAGCATTTCCTTTGGAACTTATCATTGCAAAATAGTGGTGACCTCATGAAAGATTATGTAGGGAGCAATTCTTTTGGGAAAATTAGAAAGTCAAATTATCTCAAGAACAAATATATAAAATATAATGTTCACAAAGAAACTCTTACTTTTTGAATGGAGTTCTGTTCTAATATTTATCACCTGGAAGGCTTTTATCAACATTTCACTTCTTTGAAAACTTTGATAAGATATTTGTGCAATCTATATATCATGGAAAGGATATATTTTATATCCATCAGATATGACCAAAGTTTTAAATGCCGTAGGATGGAGTTGTTCTGATTTTTCTATTGAATGAGATGTCCATGTGTCCCAATACTAAGCATGGTTGATGTGCCGTTTCGTTCCGGGCCATTTTCTTGACTTGTCCTTGTTCATTCCAAGACTTGTCCCATCTAGACACTTGTGATGGCGCCTTGTCTTGACAGTCAAGATGGTGAGACATCTTATAGTTCCACCAGTATTTAAAATCTTGGGCACAACCTTATTAGCATTCTACAGGATCAAACATTTCTTACATCGAACATCTAACTAGACTACCATGTATTTGGAAATGCTTGACTTTTTGATTATTAATGACCTATATTTTGCATAATTTCTTAATTTTATGTATCTGTCATCATGTGCTGACTAAAATTGTTCAACTACACGTGCAATCAAAGACAAACCAAGAGATTGTATTCTTTAGAGAATCCCAAGTCCATGTCAATCAAGTCATTGCACACTGGAGATAATCCATTAACCCTACATTATGGTATTCAGTTGTTTTGATGTAGACTATTTAGAAGGTCTAGCTTTCATCTCCCCTTCCCGCTCGATTTTATGGAAATAAATGAGTTATATTTGATGGCTTTCAGGTACTTATACCACCCTTTATTGCAATTTATGGTATTAGTTCTTCACCGCTTTTTACTGTGGCGCTTTATGAGTTTCTTGTATTAGTTCTTCACCACTTTTTACTGTGGCGCTTTATGAGTTTCTTGATCAGACCGTTAACCATAAAAGAGCCTTGACGTGATAGCTTATTATGTCACATGAGGTATAGGAAATCACAATCTAGATGGCAAACATGCTGCCAAGTTCAATTTGAGTGTTAGAATGATTTTTGAACAGTAGAAGCCTTTTGTGTTTATTATTCTCTTCCCCAACTCTTGTCTAAAGTTTTATTGCAGAAGATGCATTCCATCATGCAATTGTCACCTGTTAAATAACCTCAAGAATAATGCCTGTTTTGCAATTGTGTTCCTTACATGTCTTGCTTGTCACCACATTTGGTCATATTGGCATACTAACATAGTACTTTGACATGATTACCGGCTTTTGGAAATATGTGGCCCCATTGTAAAATAGATAATGTCGAAAGAAGTTGAAACAGATTAGGCTGATGTTCTGTTTTGCTTTTGGATGCATGTTCTATTCGATACGTATGCATGCTTACTGCTCACTTCGTGCTTAGCAGAAGCGTCCTGGATCACCAAGACAGCGGAATGAAAAACATGGAAAGCCGCCTCTACCAAATAATGTGATAGCAGAAATTCGCAAAGGGTCCTACCATGCTTCATTAGAGTTTGTTCAAACACTATGTGATACATCGTATGGCCTAGTTGACATTTTTCCTATTGAAGATCGCAAAATTGCCCTTCGAGAGGTTGCTTGGACTTATCCAGTGGTTTCTAGTTATGCACTTAATATTTTTTCCTTTGTCTCTAAAGTCTCTCAATTTGCTTTCTTTTGGTTCTTGTGCTGCTAGTCTCTTATGGAGATCAACTCACATCTTGCTGCTGCTCAAATAAATGGAGGTATTTTTATGTGATCTTACTGCTCCTTTTAACATTATTTTGTCAACTATCCCCTCAAGACTATTATATCAGTGTGATCTTTATTATTATATGAAGTATTTTAAGGATCACAGCACATCAAGTTCACTTAGGTGATCAGTTGGGCAGCATATTAGTGTCTAGATGCCAATGCAACTCTCTCTTAGACTATTATACATTCTGATATACAAGGATATGTGCACTCATGCTCTTTATGAGAGCGTGCCCACACATGGACACACACACTTATACATACATACGCACACATATTAGTTTCTACCTATGCATATGTAAATTCATGTGTATGCGTGAATATGCAAATGGAACATTTGTGATCATGTAGATCATAATGTATATGCATTCAAACATATGCATATATATGTGATGCTAAATCCTTGGTAAAGATTTTAGTGATTCAAAATGAAGAATGAGCCATCCAATTGGAGATCTTTACCATTGATCATGATTTATAACAACCTTCCATATTTACACCTTGATCCATTGGTGAGAGACCATTCCATACACAACTGGGCAAATAGATAAAAAATTCAAACAATTCCACACATCTTAAAATATAAAGAAATTAGAACTCAATAGTTTTTGATGCTTAGATTATAGCAAAATATCATTGCATTAAAACCATCTAACACTTGTTTCTTAGGTTAGTGACCTCTAAATCATGTGATTTTTGATGTAGATTTGCAATTTGAATGGTGTAAATTTCCAATTTGAATGGCTAACCATTGATTTTGGAGTTGTTATATCTTTTTACCAAATGTTGAACGTGCAGCATGGAGTCCAACTGGATCCATCGATCCATAAATCCATCCATCTATCTATGATCTATAACATCTGATCTACAAACAAGGAAGTCATTTATCTGTACGTCAAGTGGATGCATAATGGGATTATAAATGGTTAATATGTTAAAATGCATGATAACGCGTGCAAATTTTGAATTCTGTCTATTGATGATGTTCTGCATGTCCTAAAGCTTATAAAACTAAAAGTCAACATTTATGATCTATTGCATCTAAAATTCCTACAAACAAAGAAGTCATTTACCTATATATCAAGTGGTTGCATGATGGGAATATAAAAAATTAATCATTAATGTTAAAATGTATGATAAGGCATGCAAATTTTGAATTCAGTCTATTGATTATGTTCTACATGTCTTAAAGCTTATGCAACCAAAAGCCAACAAGTTTGAGTGCTTCTAAACCATACATTGTATGAAAACATTATATTGAACCATTAAAATTGTCAATTGTTGATCTGCTTGATGCATATGTGAATGACTTCAAAAAGTACTATTTTTGATTGGCAGGTATTGCAGATGTTGTAGATTATTATCAATGGTTTGGATTGCATTTTAAGCACCCATGGTTCATTTTACACTATCAAGAGCTCAATAAGCTTGAGTTTAGACTACTCTACTCCCACACAGACATATTTATGTGGGTATGTTTCTATTGCATATATATGCATGCGTGCATGAATGCATGCATTTGTGTATACATATGTATGCGTGTGTCAATGCACACACGTACATATTTCATATTTTATAAATTACCCAAGGATGCTCAAAAAGGGAGTAAGACACATTTGTTTGGACCCCAAGGAAAAACTGGATTGCATTTTTTTTAAGAACAATTTAGATTTTATAGATGTAGCTGAACAAAGTTATTTGTTCAAATGACTTGGGCAACCAAGGAAAATCGGCCACCTCTGTCCTTTGAACTCATACTGCAGTTGGTTAGAATATTAATTTATTGAAATAGTACAAAAAATTAATTATATAAGTATAAACTCATTAAACTGCTTATAGGATCTGAGATCGGATCTCTCAAATCCCAACTTTAGATCTTGTCAATCGCTTTTACATTCCTGTGAGTGCATTCTTTTGAATTTTCTAGAATTGAACTCTTGATTGTTTCCAGTTCTCTTAGTAATTCCTTTCAATTCTCCTGGCAATTGCAAAAGAAATGTCTTTAATTTCAAGAAAATGCTTCATGAAGGTGAATTCGTTGCTCATGTTGAGGCAAAGCAGTCTTCTTTATTTGATTAATTGCTAAAAAGCTATAAATTTCCAACCCATTGTTGAAATTTTGAGCAAAACCGATTATATGTAGAAATCAAAATTTTCTCATCTTGTCTACTTTATTCTCACATGTTTTCAATCAATTGGCAACTGAAGTGGCTTTTCTTCATTTACTGAAATCTTTTTTAAATTTGGGATATACTTACCTTTTTACTTTTTTATTTAGATATTGCTACAATAAATTCTTGGTGAATAAGTGATGGGACATGGAGAAATCCAAATATTTACTTGAATGAATAACTGCATAGATGGGTAGTGCTATTTTTTTAGGTCAACATCCCTTCTTTCGACCAAAAGTTAATCACTTCTTTTGACCAAAAGTTAAGAGAAATGAGCCCAAATTGACACAACTAAAAGAAGATGAAAGGAATGACAAAACAATGCCCAAATTGACACAAGCCAAGAAATGAACACATATGGCCTCCATAGTCAGTATAAGGCAGAACTGGCTGACTGCTGAAACTTGATCATAACTAGGGATGACAATTTTTTCCGTTTGCCCATTTACCCGATCAGTACCATTTTTAACAGGTCGGGGAATTCCCGGTCTAAACGGCTTAACGGGTAACGGGGATTTTTTGTTAACGGCTAAATGGGTAAACGGCCCGGAACGGTATTCTCCACCCCATCCCCGTCCCCGTTAACTTTAATATAATATATTTAAATTTTAAATAAATAAATAAAAATATATATTAATATATTAAAATTAAAAATTAAAAATAAATAAAAATATATAATCCTGACTCTTGCTCTTTCTTATTTTACGTAGCCGTCTCTTGCTCTTCCTTCTTTAACGCAATTGATCTGAAGTTCTGAACCAAGACGAGAACCTAGCTCCATTAGTCCATCGTCTATCTTCGCTAATCGCTGCCCCATCGATGCCCTCCAACCCCTTTTTCTTTTTCTAGTATACTCATTTCTTTAGAAAGATATCTCTTTATTTATTTCTTTGAAATTTGAATGCATTTTTTTTGTACGGTTGTTGTGTTGAAAATCTTTTTTTTCTGATTTTTTTTCCTAAGAATCTCTTATATATATCAATATCATCATTTTGATTAGTCTCCATCTTATCTAAACGGATAAACGGGTACCTAGTGGGTACTCGTTTACTCAGCTGGGTGTCCCCGCTCCGGGGTGGGGAATAAGAACGTTTTTTCTAACGGGAACGGGAACGGTATAGACCACCCCGGGCCATCCTCATGCCGTTGCCATCCCTAATTATAACCTATCCATTCTGGCTGAAACCTGAAACCAGTTTGCTACAGCTAGAAATTTACATCTTCTTCCTGGCCTAAACCCATACGAGTAAATCATACTTAAATCTACAATATGTTACAAAATCATGCCAAGATCCTAATTTTGGCATGAACTCCCCACATTTTTCGTTTTCGAGAAATTTAAGGTGGGAAAAAACAAAGAGAGGGAGAAGGAGAATAGGAGGTGGCATATCTGATTTTGGGCTGATATCTTTCTATTTGTGGCTCAGATCTTCTTGAAAAAATCAAGATAATATCAAGTTTTTGAAAGAGAGAGAAGATGAGGGCTCACAGGAGACTCTCACCCACCCTCTTTCTTTTTAATTAAGCTCACAAGAGCTCAAATGTCACCCAGCCCACCTCCCAACCCATCCCACACCTAAACCGGATTGAACTGGGCAGTTGGCATGCTTTGGACCGGTTCGGATATAGAACCAAACCGAAACTAGTTTTTGGGCTGATTTCCAGCCGGTTTGGTTTTGTTCTGCCTTCCTTATTTGCAGATCGAAAATATGTGATCCAAATTGCTGTTATAGGATGTTTCTATTTCTTATTTGGAGAAGAACATATTTTAATATCATAATTCTTTTTGTTTTTTCTGATTTACAAATCTTCAAAATAGATAAATGCTGGATATTATCGCTAGCTAGCTTCCATTTCCAACTTTAGGTAATTGTAACCTCAGGTTCTTGTCTATTCAGTTCTTGTTTATACTTTTCAATATGAATAAAATATTATTGATACTTTTCAATATGAATAAAATATTATTGATCCTTCCAATTTTAAATAATTTATTTACTGTCACAGGTGTTTGCTTTCCAATGGGTAAGGGAATGTACAGGGTTGTTCATGTACCTGAGGATGAAGCTGTTCTTCTGAATTCTAGGGAGAAGGCGCCTTACCTGATATGTGTTGAGGTTTTAAAAGGTGAAGCACCAAGGTATATGAGATGTTCTAGAAAACACATTCCATTAACTTTTTTCGTTCTAAGAAAAAACAGAAGGAATAGTTGAAATAGCATGTTTTTATAATGGAAATCAAATTGCCTTTCTTTAAAAATGTAATTTATGGTATTCTTGAACATGGTTTATGTTAAAGTTTTCTAGCCATAGAAGTTGCTTCTGCAACTATTTTACATCTAATGACTGATCATGAAAAAATGCAGTTGCATACTTAGTCGCATTCAACAATTTTATGAATGTCATGTATTTCTTTTACAGTCATACAAAAGTGACATCTGATGCTCAGAAGCTCTCTAAAGGAGGCATTCCTCTGGCAAATGGAGATGCACAATTGCCAAAGCCTCCTCCATGGGCATATCCTTTATGGAACCAGTATGACATGGATAGAAATGTTACAGATAGGATGCTGATGTCTACCTCACAGGCCATTGACCAGGCAATGACTCAGTTATGGGAGGCCAAAGTAAAATTTGTTCATGTCAGTTTCTCAACTGAGAAGCAATTTGGAGACTGCTCAAATATTGATCACAACTTGGAACGGATAAGTGTTAATCTGACAGCAGTTCCTGGGGTGAACATGGAAGATGTAGAGGATCAAGAGCCAGCACATCGAAAAGACCATCGTCGTGTTCCAAGCACAATTGCCATAGAGGAAGTAAAGGTCGGCCTGTAAATGAAAGATATAATTATATATATTAGCAGTTTTGGTAGTATAGCAATTGGACCAGATATTTTCCCCTTGTGTGTACTTTATCATGGTTCTCATAACAAAACTGTTTAATAGTTTTTGCACTGCTACCTTTCATGCCTCCTTGGTGCTTCATATATATGTGATTTTATATTTTAACTAAACTTTTAGAAAACTATCATTTTTCACATAATGCGAAGTCAGGAACGGAAATAGACATTGTACTGCGCTGTTATGAAATTGGCATTAGAGCAGAAATGGTTGCATTGTCAAATATTGTTCAAGTGTAGGATCATCTTGTTGTCATCTTGCTTTGTAATGGATGCTACTGGTTAAGGATCCTTAATATTATCTAGCGGTTAGTGTTGCTTGTTTGCCGCTTTCTTCATTACCATCAATTGAATATTGATACTTCCTTAACAATCTGTAAAACTTTTCTTCCCTTCTCCTATGGAAATTTACTTATTTTATAAACTTCTACTAGGCAATCTTTCATTCTTGTACTGGTGGTTGCAACATTGTTGTTGTTTTGTAGATGCCACAAAAAATATTTAGTTTTTCCATGTTGACTGTGGGTCTGTTTTTAGTTATCATTTTAATATGAAGCCAAGCCATCAGGCATAGTTGTATGGAACCTGAGTCCTTGCTGATTAATCTGAGTTCCTACTCCTTTAGGCTGCTGCAGCGAAAGGACAGGCTCCACCTGGACTACCTTTGAAAGGAGCTGGACAGGATTCTGAGGATGCAAAACCGAAGGTAAGGATTTTGGATCTACTATTCAATCTTTTCAGAAGCACCTGGTGAATGCAGTTCATAAGGAGGCATAAATCTGTAACAGGTGATGAATGGTGGCATTCCTAAACCCACTGATGCTTTGTCTGGTGAACTTTGGGAGGTAAAGAAAGAAAGGATACGAAGGTCATCAGTGTATGGGAAATCACCTGGTTGGGACTTGTTTTCTGTAAGTGATTTTCTTGCTTAAGCTTTTTGATTGGACCAGGAACATTAATTATTCTGAGTAAGATTTGCCGTACTGATTTGTACTGACTGTACCATACCATACTAATAAGATATCGGTGCGGTACCAAGTTTTGATTTAGTATGAACCTAACTGATTGTAATCGAGTTGAACTACCTTATATTTCTTAATATCAACTTGTACCGTTCGGTATCAAGTGGTATTATAGTTAAGAGGGAGAAATAAAAGGGCACCATATCTCTATATGGGGTGCATACTGTATCGCACCAAACCAGTATTGTACCTATATAGGTCTCAACACTGGTTTTGCGGATCTTGATTTTGAGTGAACAGGCAAATGCCAATGAGATCATGAAGGGAAGAAACTAAGAACCCATAATATGGGCATGCTTATAAATTTGCAACAAAATATTCATTTAAATTTTGGTCACTACATGTAATAGAATGCCGTAAAGACTCTTATGATGTAACTTGAGTTCTGCATCTCTTGGGTTTTGGAGTTATGATGCAAACCATTTAGCTGATATTGCAAGCAGGTCGTGATGACTTCAAGCTTCATTCTGGCTTTTGTTCTCTTTGTCTAGTGTTTTAGGCCTTCCTTTGCATGAGTAAGGTATGTGTGGTCTCAATGGCAAGGTTGAAGGAAGTTGAAGGAACCTTTGATGTTAGTTCCAGAAATCTATGAAATGCTCAACTCATATAGGGACACCTTAGCTAAAGTTACTTCATATATTTACTGATGGAAGCCTGAATAATAACTGATATCAACTCTTGCACTCTTCCTTTGAAATCTGATTAACAATCTTCATGAGGCTACATCTTCGATGCTTCCACAATTAATATGCTGCATAATTTCACGCAAGTCAATTGTCTTGAAGAATTTTTTTTCCTAACCAACTTTTGTTGAGGATTTCTATGGCCATGCTTTTTTTTTTTTTTTTTCACTTTAAGTTTCTACCTCCTCATGTCACGATTGAAGTAGATATTAAATTTGGAGGCTTTATTTGCTGCTGAATTAACTAGAGTATGTGATGTTGAACTAAATATCTTGTGTTGAACTTTTAATACCTAATTATGCATATGGTGCAATATTTTAAACTTTTTTAGAAATTAGTTTGGTAGTCAATAGTTTGAGCTCAAATTTGTCTGCTGTTATAATTAATTTCTCTGTTTATTTCATTTTCTTAAGCATTTTCTTGTTCATCTGTCTAATCAACAGATGATTGTGAAGAGTGGCGATGATTGCAGACAAGAGCATCTTGCTGTGCAACTTGTTTCACATTTCTATGGTAGTAATCTATACACCTGTCCTTTTTCTGGATTAGTAGTCATAAAAAGCTGCTGCTAAATGGGTTTAGTTGGGTTTCATACTGTGTTCAGCATTTATGCATTTTGATGATTATGTTTAGTATCTGTTTTTAAACCCTGAATTTTAGGCCTAAAATTGTCAGAATATCTTGATTGCTACATGTTGTGCTTTTTTTGAGGCAATAAAATGTAATGTGTTAAGTGACAGGAGAAATTTTTGCTGGTCTTCAATTGCTAAGTCTACTGCTCTAAATTGATGCAAAACGTTTATTTTTAGAACAAATTGTTGACAGATTTCAGAATTCTGTGAGAAGTTATGGTGATTTATAAAGTTTATCTTAGTTGGAAACATATTTTCCAAGGATTAGGGATAAATTGATCCTTCTATTGTCACCTCAACAAATAGACAAGCTCATCACCACATGCTCTAGCCTGGGTCCAGTTTTAAAAGGATGAACACGCTTGATGGAAAGGAAAATTGTCTATGGATCAGTTGCTGCCTCTTTCAGAAAACAATAGTGATGCAAAAAAATTAATCAATATTCTGACCTTTCCGCTATGAATTTTCTGTTGATTCATAGAGCTGGAAATCTATCTATCTATCTATATATATATGCGCGTGTATATAGATTTCGGTGCAGGGGTCAGCCATTGCCACATGGCAGTACTCTGCTGCGGCCATGTGGCCATTAAAATATAGAGAAGAAAAGGCCAACCTTTCCTCCCTCTATTCCGTCCCTTTGTTTTTTCACGGTTTCTAATGAGAGTTTTTATGGTGGTGGGGCAGTGCCCAACGACAGCGATGCAAGGAAGCCTCGTGAGGGTCGTGGCACTGAACACTGTCTTAGGATTCGTGCCCCTTTTCAGCCTTCGGAAATAATGAGAACTCCGTGGCAAAAAAGGAGAGAGCATGTGCAGGAGAAATATTTTGGAGAAATATTTTGAGTAATATGCTACTCTGGTGTCTTGAAGGTCTTCACATGTAATGCCTAAAAAATAATCGCATATCGGATAGAAAAGAAAAGTTTGAAGATAACTTAAGTTTACTTGCTATTAATTAATTTACATTCGAGTTTTTAAGGCCACGTAGACCCAGCCTGCTTATAGGTTAATTGGATTGATAGATAGGTTTGAGGCATTATAAATGGTATAAGAGTCGATCCGAATGTGTGAAAATTGATGGACAAGAGGAAAGGGCTGCTCATGGAACAGTGCTAGAGTTCTTCTTGGTGTAGAGCCATCCTTGTAGCACCAATGACCCAGCTCAAGGTAGATTATGGCTAGTTATAGTATGCGACAAGGATATTGATTGATAAAGGAGGAAGTTGGTAATTTCCCAAAAATAGTCCTATATTAGATAGGAAAGAAAAGGTCGAAGATAACTCAATTTTACCTACTACTAATTGTAGAAGGCTGAAATTTTTATTCATTCCTCTTCAGTGCACAATCCTAGGAAATATGTAGGAGATTACAAGATAAGAATAGGAAACTTAATCATTCTAAATCTGAAATCTATCTAATCAAATCCCTTAATTTTAGGGAATTTAAATTCAAACAGATTCTCCTAATCTATAGGGATATTTAACTAATTTTATTTACAGCTTATTTATACTTCAACACTCCCTCTCAAGCTGAGGAATAGATATCTTTATTCCCAGCTTGGATATAAGGCCCTGAAAAATGGAACTACTCAGTCCTTTTGTTAGAACATCCGCTAGTTGTTGTCCCGATGGAACATAAGTCATACACACTAATCCTTCCTTCAATTTCTCTTTGATAAAATATCTATCAATTTCGATGTGTTTTGTTCTATCATGTTGTATAGGATTATGAGCAATATTGATAGCTGACTTGTTGTCACAATAGAGTCTCATAAGACTTTCCCATTTGACTTTCAAATCATCTAGAATAATCTTTAGCCAAAACAACTCATACAGGCCTTGCGCAATAGCCCTAAATTCTGCTTCTGCAGATGATCTTGCTACCATATTTTGCTTCTTACTTCTCCATATTACCAGGTTTCCTCCAAGAAAGATACAATATTCTATAGTAGATCTTCTATCTATTAGGGAACCTGCATAATCTGCATCGGTATAAGCTTCTAGAGTAAGAGAATTGCTCTTTTTGAACAAAATTCCTTTCCCTGGATTGCCTTTCAGGTAATATAGTACCCGTAAGCAGCTTGAAGATGTGGTTCCCTTGGATCGTGCATAAATTGACTAATCATACTCACTGAGTATGCTATGTCTGATCGAGTGTCAGTAAGATATATGAGTCTACCTACCAATCTTTGGTACATTCCTTTGTCAATAGCTGGTTCTTCTTTAGCCTCACCTAACTTATGATTTGGATCCATTGGAGTAAAGACGTGTTTACAATCTATCTTCCTTGTTTCTACCAATAAATCAGTCACATACTTTTGCTGAGATATGAAGATTCCTTGTGTGGAATATGCCACCTCAATACCAAGGAAGTACTTCAGTTTTTCTAGTTCCTTTATCTCAAATTCCTTCACCAGCTGCCGCTTTAATTCCTGCTTCTCCATCTCATCATTCTCGGTTACTATGATATCGTCCACATATACTAGAAGAGCAGAACCACCCCTGTAACTGACTGCTTAATAAAGAGTGTATGGTCCCCTTGACTTTGTTTATATCCGAATTCCTTTATCACTTTTGCAAATCTTTCAAACCATGCTCTAGATAATTGTTTTAAACCATAAAGTGCTTTTCTCAACCTGCACACCTTGCTACCTGAGTTTCCTTCAAATCCTGGTGGGATGTTCATGTAGATTTCTTCATCTAGGTCACCATGGAGAAATGCATTCTTAACATCATATTGCAGCAGTTGCCAATTGAAGTGTGCAGCCAAAGATAATAGGATTCTCACAGTATTCATTTTTGCGACTGGAGCAAAGGTCTCATGATAATCTACATCGTAGGTTTGAGTGTACCCTTTAGCTACCAATCTTGCTTTATATCTCTCAAGGGATCCATCAGCTCTGTATTTCAATGTGAAAATCCATTTACAGCCAGCAATATTTTTTTCTTCTGGTTTGTCAACGATCTCCCATGTTCTATTCTTTTCTAATGCACTCATCTCCTCTCTCATGACAGTCCTCCGTTCCCTTTTTGTCAATGCCTTAGTAACAGTGTTAGGAATAGCAATGGTGTTTAGGCTCATAATAAATTTTCGGTGAGTTGGGGACAGACGTTTAAGGGAGACAGTAAGATAATGTATAGAGTGGTCGTTTGGTGCATTCTCTTGTGCCTTTTCTAACAGCAATGGGTATGTCTAAGTCTTCAATGGGGTATGTAGGTGTCTCAATAGGCTGTAAAGACATGTCAGATCTTACGGGTATGTCTAAGTCTTCAATGGGGTCAGTAGATGTCTCAATAGGCTGTAAAGACATGTCAGATCTTACTTTGATTTCATTTTCAGAGTTTGGATCAGATTCTTGGACTTGTGTCAATTCAGGAATAACCTTTCTCCTTGAATATACCTGAGAGAATCTTGTAGGGTTGTGACTGGCATTGATTAGGTCAGGAGAGATAGGAGATGACACAGATTCAGTAGACTTGTTTCCAACTATGCTGGTTGGAAGGTCAAGGGTTTGAAGTGGTTCAAAAATCTCAGAAGTCCTATCTTCTAACATGGAAATCTCCCCCTGAAGAGAGGACTTGGAGAAAAAAGGTGTATTTTCCATAAATGTGATATCAATAGAAATGTAGGTTTTTTTGGATGAAGGGTTATAACACTTAGTATCCTTTTTGAGTGGATGAGTAACCAAGAAAGACATTTGATGGTACGGGGATTTAGTTTGTTTCTATGCTGGCTGTGAACATGAACAAAGGCAGTGCTGCCAAATACCCTAGGTATAAGGCCATTTGAGGTTCGGAAGTGAGGGTAGAAGCTATTGAGGGTCTCTATAGGACTCTTATTATTTAGCACACGGGTATGTGGTAGTGAGAGCAGCCTCACTCCAATAAGACTTGGGTACATTCCCTTGAAAGAGTAAGGCTCGAAAGGTGTTGAGCAAATGTCCATTTTTCCTTTCAGCTACCTTATTTTGCTGGGCGTGTTGACACATGATGATTCATGGATAATACCTTGGGATTGGAAATAAAGTGATAGAACTTGATTAAAGTAATCTCTAGCATATCTGTCCTAAAGCTTTTTATGGTAACTCCAAATTGGTTTTGAACCATTGAATGGAACGTTGGAATAACAAAGCTAACATCAGATTTGTGTTTGAGGAGGAATAGCCATGTAACTCGAGTGCAGTCATCAATGAAGGATACAAACCACTGAGCCCCAGAAATATTAGGTATGCTGGAAGGGCCTCATATGTCACTATGGATCAAATGAAAAGGATAAGAACTGTGTTTATTGCTAATAGGAAAAGATACACGAGTATGTTTTGATAACTCACAAATATCACAATGAAACTCAGAAATATCTAATCCTTGGAATAGTTGAGGAAACATAACTTGTAAAACCCTAAAAGATGGATGACCTAGGTGTAAATGATACAGCCAAATGACATCTTTATTGGAAGAACTGAGAAAAGACAATGACAAATCATTCTTAACAGTTTGAGATGATTCAAGGAGATAAAGGCCGCTGCTTTCCTTAGCAAGTCCAATCCTCTTCCTCGATCCCTGATCCTGAAAAACACAATAAGAAGAGAAAAAAACAGCATAATCCTCTTCCCCGATCCCTGATCCTTAGCTAACTCTTGTCTATTCCCGAGTGACTGACTTGAGTGTCGGAGAGTCCCCACCGGAACATCCGGTCTCCGGGGACTTTTCTTGCAGGAGTCCGGCGAGGAGGACCTCTGTTTCCCTGGCGTTCAAGGAAGGTGACTCGGCGTCAACAAAACCTATAGAATTGCTTATGTGTTTCGAGCACTCTTTAAACGTTTGATTAGACATCATAATTTTTGGCAGGCATGAAACCATATACGTGCCCACACCATTCCATCAAACCTGCATTATTATTTTTCTACAAACAATTTTTCTATGTAGCACATTATTAAAATTAGCCTTGCAAAAAATATAAAATAATGTATTATAATACATGGTTTATATTTTTTTCTATTCTTGCCAAGTGTCAATACATCAATTTTCCAATCTTTTTGAGTTGCGACAGATGGTTCCACATTTCAATTTGTACATCGAGAAAAGGATTGTTGCTTCACCAGTTTTAAAATGACTTTCTACCCTTTCTTTTCCCTAGCTTTTGTTTTCAAGAGCATCATTAAAGGTGAGTAGGACGACACAAGAAAAAAAGACTATGTTGGTCCCAGCTCGATAAATTATAATATTATCAATAAATTATATTTATACAATATTTACATTATTAATAATAATTATATTATTATTTATAATAATATAATATTAATATATTGTATATTTTAAATTTAATTAAAATTTTAAATTATAATTACAAATTAATATATATTGTGAGAATACCAAACATCCCATGCAAAATATCTGAGCTAGTTGAATTTTATGAAGTAGTTATCTGTAACATCTCAGAGTTGTTCTATTTTGTGCTGTATCAAGTCCACTTATACCAAACCTTATACATTCATAAGGAAAAGGGATAGTAAGGGATCACAAGGTTCGCCATTTTGATGCTAGGCCCTGCACCGGTACCATGCTGATATAGTGTCAATACACTTGGTACATGGGTTCATTTAATGTCAGTCCGAATGGTGTTCAAAGCATTTCATTGCTCGGCTTTTATTTGTATCATTTCTTTACATAACTTCTTACCATTAAGGCTTCTTACTTATGTTTCTTATTGTCAGACATATACCAAGAAGCTGGTCTACCACTTTGGTTACGTCCATATGAGGTTCTTGTTACATCTTCCTATACAGCCCTAATTGAGACCATACCTGATACGGTGACTCTTTCTTCCCTTTAAAACTTATCAAGTTCATTCATGTGACATTTGTTGTTTATCATTGCTTTAATATTTTACTCTCTGTTCTTTTATGTAGGCTTCAATTCATTCCATAAAAAGCAGGTTTCCTAATATCTCAAGCTTGCGTGATTATTTTATAGCCAAATATGAAGAAAATTCTCCAAATTTTAAACTTGCACAGGTAATATACCATATGGTACATTCTATTGTAGTAGACCTGTTGCTCGGTCATTTTATATTTTCTAAATTGCCATTGTCATTTCATATGTATGTACTAGCTGCTAATTTTTCAATGATATGCAGTGATATATCTTTAATTTCTCATTAATATGCAATGACATCTCTTTATCATTTGTAATCTGCTTTCAGTTGAGTACTGAAGTTTCTTCTGATGTTGTTAAATCATGGAACATCTATTCAATTGTCAAGTTATTGATCAAGTTTTTTAGAGTGACATTCTTGTTGTGCACATATTTGGTGCTCTTTTGCAAAGTGTGTACCTGTGCGCTGTCGATGCTATGGCATTTGTATACAGCAAGTTTGTTTCCGTGTAGGAGGTTGATTTAATGAAGATTGTAGGCTTTCTAGGAGCAAGTTTTAATCAGGTGTTTGTTGAACCATGCATGGCAAACGGGGATTTTTGAAGTAATGCTGGTTGAATTACGTTGTTGAACCCAATTTGAATCATGCCCCTGCTCCCTCTATTGCTCCTATTTCCTGCACTACTTTTATTGTTGAGCAATATATGAGTTGTTCCCACCACCCACTCTTTATCTTCATTTGGCTTTTGGCATCTAAACTCTATGAAATTGTTAGCAAACTTTTGGCATCTAAACTCTATGAAATTGTTAGCAAACATTAGTTTGTTTGATCTAGCTAATAATGAGTGGAGTTAGAAGCACATTGGAAGTGTTGTACAATGATGCTACTTGTTTAGTTTTCCCTTAGAGAGTTTCATTTCTGTTTTGTGTATAATGCTAGGGTATCTCATTTATATATAATGCTAGTCAAATAGATTTCTTCTTTATTAGAAGATTGATCGGATGTTTTATAAAGATTGCAAGGTTATACTGGATGAGGGCCTGACCATACAATATAGATTAATGGTTATGGATGTATGCATTCAAAAATGAAGTAGAAAGACTGAATCCAAGGATTAGATGGTGAAACTTGAAAGAAGAGAATCTAATAACTTTAAAAGATGGAGCAACGAAGGAAGGAAAATTGGAGTATAGATGGAGAGATTAATACCATATAGGAAGAGATGGCTAATAGTATTAGAAAAGTAGATATAGAGTTATTAGAAAAGTCAAAAGAAAAATGACCATATGATAAGAAAACTTGATGATGGGATGAGAAAGTTCAATTAGCAATTAAGGTTAAAAGAGAGTGCTATAGAAAATTAGCTAAATATAAGAATGGAGAAGAATATGAAAACTATAAGATGGCTAACAAAAAAGTTAAAAAAAGGTACAGAAGGCTATGTAAGGCATATAAGAAATTATATCATGAGGTAGAAACTAAAGATGGAGAAAAAGACATAGAACTGAAAGAGTAAGACAGAAAAAACTAGAGATATGTTTCAGATCAAATACGTTAAAATGATCAAATAGTTTTGGTTAAGAAGAAAGAAATCAAAGAAAAATGGAGAAGCTATTTTAATAAATTATTAAATAAAAATTATGTAGATAATTTATGATGCCTTATTAGTTTCATTGATAATAAAGTTATGGTATATACGTAGAATTAGGATATCTGAAGTAAATGAGGCTATAAAAAATAAAAGTAGGAAAAGCTGTGGGATTCGATAAGATTTTATAGAAGTTTGAAAATGTTTAGGTGATGCTGAAGGAAAATGGATGATAAATTTATTTAATAGGATTTTAGAAACTAAAAAAACCCAATAAATAAAGGAAGAGCATTATATTACTAATTTATAATAATAAAGAAGATATTTAAAATTGCTTTAATTATCGTGGTATCAAATTCATGACTCATAATATAAAACTTTGGGAGAGAGTAATTGAATATAAGTTAAAATATGTTATAAAAATATCAGAGAATCAATTTGGTTTTATGCCAGCAAGGTGAATCATAGGAGCTATTTTCCTTCTTAGAAGGTTAATAGAGATGTATAGAGTAAAGAAACAAGATTTTCATATGGTTTTTATTGATTTAGAGAAAGCATATGATAGGATCCCTAGAAAAATCTTACGGTGAGTGCTAGAAAAGAAAGGAATACCTGTTAGGTATATTAATATAATAAAAGATATGTATAATGGGCACTTACTAGTGTAAAAACTATTTGTGGCAATTTTAGTGAATTTTTTATTATAGTAGGTTTACTTCAAAGATCTGCTCTTAGTCCCTATCATTTTGCCTTAGTTATAGATGGGCTTACTAGATATATTTAGAATAATATTTCATGTTTTATGTTATTTGCAGATAATATAGTACTAGTACACGAAACTAAGATTGAAGATAATCGTGAGTTAGAACTATAGAGAAATGCATTAGAATTTAAAGGTTTTAGGTTAAGTAGGATAAAGACAAAATATATGTAATGCAATTTTAGTATAATTAGAAATAAAGATAATATGTAGATTCGTTTTTAAAGGATTTGACAAAATTTTATGCTGGTTGTCAGCTATCTAACGCAACCCTCCTCCTTTACCTGGGCTTGGGACCAGCCTTGACGAAGTTGTGAATGTCGACTTAGCCCTGAATAGAGCAGAGTGGATGAAGCAGATTCATGTAGCCGACCCTATGTAGTTGGAAAAAGGCTTAGTTGAATTGAGTTGAGCAGAAATAAAGATAATATAGAGTACAAATTGGGGACCATGAGGTTGCTAAAAATGATCATATTCGGTATGTAGTATCGATTATTCATAAGGAAAGAAAGATCGAGGATGATGTTATCCATAGAATTAAAGCAGGTTGGATACCATGTAAAAATATAATTGAAATATTTTGTGATTGTAGAGTACCTAATAAGTTGAAGAAAAAATTTTATAGGACAGCCATAAGACCATCTATGCTTTATAGCATGGAATGTTGGGCATTTAAAAAAATATACGTACATAAGATGAATGTAGTGAAAATAAGAATGTTAAGATGAATGTATGGTAATACAAGAAAAGATAGAATAATGAACAAAACCATTTGTAAAAAGATAGATGTAGCTCCAATTGAGGATAAATTAAGAGAAGAACGACTTAGATGGTTTGCACATGTGCAATATAGACCTAGAGATGCATCTGTGCGAAAGAGTGACTCGATACATATGAAGAAAAAAAGAGATAGATGTAGATTAAAAATCAAATAAGAAAAATGATAAAGAAAGACTTAGAATTTTTGCATTTTACAAAAAAAAAAAAAAGAAGAACAGAGCTGCATGGAGAAAAAGGATTCATGTAGCCAACCTCCACTAGTTTGGGATTAAGGTTTTATTGTTGTTGTTGTTGTTATTGTAGGGCATCTCATTTATCTTTTTGGGAGATAAGGATTATGTCATCTTCTCTTTTGACCACTTTAAGTCTACTCAATGAGATTGCTGGTGATATGTTCTTACTTGAACCTAGTAATAGAAGGGAAGAAGATTAGAGCCCTGAACCAACAAGGCCAAGAAAAATGTAATCTGCTCCCTAACTCTGCAGTTAGATGTGGAGCGATGCTCAAATTTCTCAATGAGCGTGAGGTTTTCTATACAAGTTATGGGTAACATCTGATCAGTTTACATTATGATATTCTTATAGTCATTCAGTGATGCTGGAAAAAAATCTCATTCAGGAAACCAGTAAATTGTTTGTAATGAATTGTTCAGAGGATCTGTCATGATTGTGAGGTTCTAATATTTGGCTTCATGTCATGATATATTCATGAACCTCCAAGAAATTTAAAGAATCATTGAAAAGAATTTCACCAAATAAAATAGTAATATGACGTTGGGTGTTGTGTGAAGACATTGGCTCTTTCCGGGATGTTATAGGGGGAAACACAATAACTTTTTTTTTTTCGAGGAATAGGGGGAAAATACAATAACAATCTTATAGATTAACAAAATTCATTATTCTGTACATGAGACTAAGGAAGATAGGTGAACCAAGCTGCCAGGATAATGCATACAGCAGATAGATCAGATGGGGAAGCTTAAAATCTGAATTAGAGAATTATTATTAGTTGTTCCTTTAAGAGTATTAGGCTTCTCCGGGAAGAGAGTTATGAAGTCGTTCTTACATTAACCCTGTTTCTATTTTGTTAGGATGTCAAACCTTATTTTGTCTATGGACTGAAAACTATAAGTAACTTCTTTGCAGAAACATTAGGCATCCTAGCATTAATTTTTCAACGTGTGCAATAAATAAGTACATTATCTAGCACCTTATAGCCCTTTTTATTTTATCTAGCACCTTATAGCCCTTTTTATTTTGAGCGTTGGAAACGAAAAATAGGGATAGTCTATCTGGAGTCCTGTTCTCTGAGATAGGGATAGTCTATTTTGAATTCTATTGCTTGAGACGGTCTTTTTTGACTTCATAGTTCTAACTGCAGGTTTTGTTCAATTTCTGGAACAACCTAGTGCGATTTTTTGGTTGGAGGGTATGCAAAAAGAGATAAGCGACAGAATTGGTTCTGAATGAGTAAATGCCAATTTTGCTTTCCTTCCTCATTATGAATGATTTTTTTCCAAGTATTTTTTGGGGTGAGGGGAGTGTGTTGGCTTAAGCATGATTTCAGGTGTAACAAATATTCTCTGTATCTGGATTGCGAAATTATTTGGGAATACTAAGTTAGGGTGTGTGGGCTAGAAATTTGAAGATGACATTATGTTGTAATTTTGGTTCATAATGGAGAGCTCTGTTCTGTCATAGAAACATTTTTAGTTAATCTGAAATTATTATATTATGCTAGGTATGTGCCATACAATGGTGGTTTATGCCCAGGTATTAATTGCAGAAATATGGTTATATGACCATTATAATTGAAATATGTGGCTTTTACTTAAAAATGAGTTTTTAAAAAGATTTTATTTATTTGTTTAATTTTTTGGTTGGTTGGGGAAAGGAACTGCATGTGGAAGGAGGCCCACCAGCAATGGGCCAACTAAGGGTGCCCCCCAGCCACCACAACTAAGAACATAGACCATATTAGCAGAGGCTAAGCTGGGACCTTCCGTCTTATAGCAGTATATAGAAGTCGGTTACTTTTAACTTTTCTTATTGTTGTTGTAAGTTACAACAGCATAACCACCAATTTGTAACATTGTCTCAACCCCCCCTCATGTCTGTAAATGTCAAAATAATTAATATCTGGAACTTCAACTTGTTTACAGTTATTTCCGCATCTGCTTAGTAGCCTAGCTCCAGCTGCATGCATAGGATTGAAATTTAATTATTTGTTGATTTGACATGTACAATAAGCGTACACAACATTCTATAATACAGGCAAGCACAACTTCAGTAGGGAGTCCAAAATAATGGGCTCATTATCTTCTTGTATATAGCTTAAGATTAGCATGACTTTACCAGGTGAACTTTCACAATTATTTCCATCATCTTCATGTGCATCACATGGCCCCATGTTATTACTGAGTACGATAAACTGTAATATCTAACTATTGTCTTATGATTGTGAATCCAATGTAGCATGGGCTAGAAGAGCATTACAAAGATTTCTCTTAATTAACTTGAAGGGATATTTCTTTTGTAGTTTGTTGCTGCTACTGTTGGTATCTAGTTGGAGCTTGCAGCAATTGTAGTTTGAGATTGACTCTTTTATATTCTTATCATTTGATTGATTTTGTCATTGCTTCCTGAAACCAAGCATTAGTTTTATTTGTTGTCGATTTGATGAGAATGTTCTGAGATGTTGATGTCTGATGGCCCTAACAGAGAAATTTTGTGGAGAGCATGGCTGGATATTCCATATTATGTTACCTTCTTCAGGTATAGCATTCCTCTTTTTGGGTGCTTGATTTCTGGTTCAGAAGCAGTTCACTCATTTTAAGAATTCACAATTTTTTGGCCCTGCCTTTCTTTGGTTACAAATAACTGCTTTGCCAATGATATAAAAACTGACAATATTTTGACATGCCTGCTTTGTGAACTGAAGTTCATTTCTTTATCAACCTCTTAGTTGTTTTAATGACATTAGAATTTTGAGTTCTTTTGCTTATTTATGAGGAATATATAGCAATGATCTCATAAGCAGTTATTTCGAAAAAAGGGATGGAAAGAGAATTTCCATTGGTTATCCTATCTTATTCTTTGCTATTGGTCCACCCAGTCTTATAAGATATATTTGCACTATCTGGTGTATTAGATTCTGTTTAGCATACGAACTTAAACCAACACTCAGAATTGTTGTAGTTGGCCTGAGCACCAGGTTCTTCTCATTGGTTGACCTGGCTAAGTATGCACAGCTTTAAATAACATATTCAAAAGTGATCATGTCCGTATCAGCCAACATTTCATAAGTTTGGCATCAAGAAATCTCTGTGCATAAAGTTGGTTAATTAGACAAGCTGAGATAAAAGGATATGCATGGTCTGTTCCTTAAGGTTCTTGTATTTGGGACCAAATATTCTTGATGTCCAATTAATGTGCTGAGTCAGGGCACCAATTACATTTTTCTATTCTTGGCTTGCCCAATGACAAGCGGTCGGACGTGATCATGCAGATTGTTTTTCTTTTTGATCGTACATCTTATCCTGTTATGATTTCAAAATATTAATAATTTTTCACAATTTGTATGGTTTTCTGTTGAATATCCTTGTGATCGAGGTCAGAAACATTTCGGGGGCTGATGGAGTTTTGTTTCTGTCTATTTCAGTGGTTTTGGTTGTTTGGCTTCAAGTTTTGAAGTTTAAGTCAAAATGTCAAGAAAATTTTAAAAATTGAAGATGTAGAAAAAAGTATGGAAGGATGTCAAGAAAAGTTATTGGACAACATTTTCGAGTATTTATTATCAGACTGGCTCTTTAATTATATTGTCTCAACCATTTTAAGCTAAATTTAATTTTGCGTACAAATGGAACTCATAAATTATAAAGATATTTTATATTGTGGGCATATATATTATATAGTTCTTGATCTTCATTTGTTTGAAAATTCATTGTATCTAGTATTCTGTCAAGCTCTTCTATTCCTATTTATTTGAAGATTTCTTCTTCATTTCTTAGCAGAAATGACAAATGTATTGTAAGTTGTTGTGTAAACTAATTGCATGTACTTGCAGAACATTATATGTTCTTTTTGTATTAAAATAGATGGCGATGTCTGGTATTTAGTTGTTCACATTGGTCTCTGAAGTACTGCGTAGGGTCTTGTGGAGGTCTTGGCTTGTTAAAAATTATGTTCATCGTCTATCCCTTTTTACAATTCAAGAAAAAAGAAAGAAAAACCACCAAAAATTAACACTACATAGCCTATGTACTTAAGAAGTAAAGAAATGATCCCTATATGATGGTAGAACAATAAAATAAAACTTATAAAGCATTCACGTCCAGTTTCTGTTAGTTTCTACTGAAACCGACTGGAATGGAGTTTTGAGGTCAGTTTTGGATCACTTCCAGCTGAAACTGTTTGGTTTGAGTCTTCCAGCTGAAACTGCAAACTTTGCATGTGATGCAAACTATGCTGCAGGCATTGCAAGTGAAATCTTGTGATGCCTCAGCTTCAAGAGTTTAGGATTCCTTCCTCCTAGGAGAAGGTTAACTTCATGCAGTGTGTGTGGAGTTCTTCCACTCATTCCAATTGAAAAACATGTTGTTTAATTGTCTCTGAGAGCAAATTAAAGGCTTCTGCTTGTCCAATTTAAGTTTTTTCCTCATGGGAGGTGGCTTGCTCAAGCAAACAATGGGAAAGAATGAGATACACAGAGAGAGAGAGAGAGAGAGAGAGAGAGAGAGAGAGAGAGAGAGTTTGCAGCACATTAAAGAAGAGAAGAAAAGGTTGTAATGGGCCATATATTTCACATTAAAGAAGAGCGCTGCCATATTTCACATTAAAACATTAACTGTAAATAGTGAGGTAAAAAGACCACACAATATGATAATAAAAGTATAAAAAACAATGCTATATGATAATAAAGATATCCTAAACCTTCTGTGATGCCCATTGTGCACTACCCTCTTTTTTTATTTGTGTTTTTGTTGATGCTGATTTTGTTGGGGAACCTATGGATAAAATTTAGGTACCTGTGTTTTTTTTCTTTAAACAATTCCTAGTGGTTTTCTATCTTTGTGAAATATGAGCAAACATCATCTTAGATTGAGTTTCAAAACTTGATAGCTTGTAATGTCTCTTTTAAGTATAAAAATATTTCTTGCTTCAATGCCTTCTTCCCGACGTCGGTGTTAACTGAAATAAAAGACCTTCATGATGATAACTGGGGTGCATATTGAGTTTGGTGGCCTTTTTATCTATTTCTGTTATTACTGCTGCTGCTGCTGCTACATTATTCCATTCCCTACTCCACATGTACCATTTACTTGCATATCATGAGCATTTTCATTACAGTTTTATGCACCACACTTTCATTGCATGGATTGTGATGTGCTTCAAAGGGGTGAACTAGGATCAGGTCATCTAGATTACAAGTTGGGCCTGGATGGCTGAAATCATAGGATGGGGGTCTGACATTGATAATCTAAATCATTGGATGTAATCTATGATCTCTAAATTAATTTTGAACCAAAAATCATGAGATTTGGAAATCCCTGGCCTATGCATCAAAGGGTCGCAAACAAGCATTGTGATGTGTTATTTAAGCTATCTGTTTTAAGCACGATCCATAAGCTAGGGGTCTCCAAATCATATAATCTTTGTTTGGTAAGCAGTTCAGGGGTAGTAGATTACATTCAGTGGTTTGGATCAGCAATGTCAAACCCTCATCTTTCGATTTCACAGAACCATATCTGACTTCAAGTCCAGTTGACTGGATTCTAGTCTACCTCATGTTCCAAATATATTCATCATCTATTGTGGTAATATATTGTTAAGTGGTGCTGGCTGCCTAAAGTATATATATTTTGGGTATCTACTTTACTTATCATATCACAACATTATTCGTGTCTATTCTCAATAAACTCCATGTGTTTATGAATAATGATTTTTTCCCCCTTTCCTCCCTGATTTTGGTCTATTAACTTCATGTGATCCTGCATGGTTAACTGTTGCATAATTGATAGTTCAAGACAAAATGAACATCATTAGCTTGTGCTAAATTGGGTGTTGGTGTTCTGCGACTGAGTAGTTTCAACTCCCTATAACTGTATGCATGTGGTGGCTATTTCACAATCTTAGATCTGTCTTCCATGAACTTCATATGTATTTTCTTTAGTTGCATTTTTGGTTAAGATACAAAATTCATTCTGCTTGATGCTTTGTTAGTTCTTTCATAACTGATGATTTAGAACTTGTTTATAGTTATAAATGTGTAATAAGAAAGGCACCATTCCTATTATATTAAGGTCATGTTTTATAAAAAAAGAATGCACTCACCAATGAAAACGGTACTTTGTGTGATAAGTTGATATTCTCAGACTCCTGCTATTGCATGAAATTGAGTAATTAAAACATCTTTTGTGGTCATATAGGTTAAGGATCGGCACAATGGAAACCTTTTAATGGATGAAGAAGGGCACATCATTCATATTGACTTTGGTTTCATGCTATCTAATTCTCCCGGGGGTGTAAATTTTGAAAGTGCACCATTTAAGTTGACTCGAGAGCTTCTTGAGGTCTGATATCAACTTTTTCAGTATTTATTATTAGGATTGTATTTAATAACAGTTGTCTTGTTTAATAGTTGCCTTCTTACTTGACATCTTATGTCATGCTTTGCTGGTAGGTCATGGATTCTGATGCAGAAGGAACTCCCAGTGAATTCTTTGACTACTTCAAGGTATGTGATCAACTTTGACCTTTTTGTTGTAATAAATAATGTAACTTTGAATATATTCAACAATTTGGTTTGCACAGGTGTTATGCATCCAAGGTTTTCTTACATGCCGCAAGCATGCAGAGAGCATCATACTTATTGTTGAAATGCTGCAGGTATTGGAAAGTTGCCATTGATGCATCACCTTTAACCTTGATTTCAATTTTCAGAGTGGACATCTATTTTACTTCATATAATTGTGATTTATTGGTACATATACAATGATTGGTTCACATTCAATTATATGTTTGTTGAACTCAAGGTTTGAAGTACTGGTATTAGTAACTATATCGGTACCTTGCAAGTATGGTATGGTTGTAAGGTATGATGCTGTACCGACATGTGTTATATCTCTATGCGGTAATAGAACAAAAACTATGTTTCGCATGTGTCAGTACAATACCTATGCAAAGGACTATGGTCAGTGGTGGTGGTATCTTACTAGCATGATCTGATATGGACTGGTATACACCAATATATGAATCCTTGGTTTAACTGATCCAAATTGTTTTTACATATGTAAAACTGCTTTAAATGTTGGATCAGAGACTATTTTTTTGCCATCGTAAGTTACCTTGTTCTTTTTCAATATAATTGTTTGTAATTTAATTTTTCTCAAGAAGTTTTTAAATATTTGTATATCCTCACATATATGACATTGCTTCATCAGGAACTTTGCAATGATATATGGACTAATTGTATTTATGTTTGGTATGAAATATTGGCACACACTATTAGCTTATCCTCATGAATCAAAGTATGTGGGTTTGCTCTCAGCACAGGAATATATCCCTGTATTAAACAGAACAAAAGAAAGAAGAAACAAAGTCTTGGAATTTTTTAATGCCCTCTTGATTTTTGGGTTGTTAGGAAAACTCCTATACTATACTTTATCAGTCACAGACTAACCTAGTAATATATATATTTATAAATGAATTTTTCCTTTTATCATATCATATCCTGACCTGTTTTTGCATACCATTGCCTGAGCAGCCAATCTCACCCCAGTTATTGCATTTATAATATATTTTTGCCCATATGTCATAAGTAAAATACTCATAAATAAATTAAGTAAAGTTTTCTCTCCTCTTGGCCAACCCAGATACATGAAACTATCTGATCAAGAAACCTACTCAACTCTCTCTTTCTGTCTTTCTTAGACAAATATTTTAGATCTTGTATCTCACCTCCAACTTTCAGTCTTTGGGCCCTTTTGTCTTTGCTCTCCACCTCATGCAGCAACACTCATGGCAATCGCTTCCTCGTGGCAAAACCATATTTTCAAGAAACCCTCTTTCCCACACATTTCTTCAAATTAAATTGGAAAGACCTGGCGACGATACTTTGCTGATCTCCTTCACCGTCCTCTCTCAGATAGCATTGGCTGTTCAAAGATTGAGAGCTACTGAAGCTGCCAGAATGTTGGTTCCCTATTTATAGTGGGGCACCATGTGCCTTCTGGTGGCTTCCTCAACACTCCCATCTTCCTAGCTCTTTCGATTTCCCAAACAAAGAAAGCCGCATACCATATGCCCAATTGATCAAGAATGATGATTTACCTTCCCTCTTGGGCCCATAGCAAAAACTCCCCTTTTTCTTTCAGATGTCAAGGCTTTGTTGGAAATGGCAAGCACATCAGTGGGATACCTTCATGGCAAGAGTGGAAGTTTTGGAAGATAAGTAGGAAGATGTCTGGTGAAATCAAAAGGAACACCTATGCAGAAGGGGGTGATATGCATAACATTATCTATTGATCGTTGGGTTCATTCGTTGGATGTGATTGGGTGAATTCTTAATGAATCCATAAAACATAAGGGGGTTGTCTAAAAATTTTTCCAAAAAATTGCATGTTTAGATAAGGGTTATAAAAAGTTCTGACATTCATCATAAAACAAGTAGAAAACCTGAATTATGATAATGCAACCAGATTTAACCAGCTTAAGATGTTAATTTCCTTTTGCCAGATTCGTGGAAAGACTAGTTTGGGTTGGCTGAGCTTCTCTGAGGCCAGTGTTGGTCTTGAAAACATCTTATTCTCAACTGACTCATTCAGTTGTGTCATCACTCGTCCAATGTTGGTATTCTTGCACCATGTAATGTCCATTTCCTAACTTATTTGTCCATAGTATGGTGGGGTGTAGCCTCAATTAAGAAAATATTACTAGATTGTACTAGGAAAAAGAGAAATGTTGATAGATACTTCTTAGTTCATGAGAAATGGTGGTTGTATAAATTTCAATCGTTGTATTATTTCCATCACCTAAAGGGTAGGTAGAAGTTATCACGTTTCCCTTTGTAGAAGCTTTATTCATGTCTGATCGTGCCCTGCAAGTAATCCAATGGACATGGGATGAAACACCCAAGTGTGACACTTAAACTCCGCCAAGGCCGGTCCCAAGCCCGGGTAAAGGAGGAGGGTTGTGTTAGGTAACTAATAGCCAGCGTAAAACTCTGTCAGATTCCTTAAAATATGAATACATGAATGTAATTTTAGTGGAAGTAGAAATACAAATGAAGAAACAGTGAAAATTGCAAGCCAAGAAATACGAAGGAGTGAAAAATTTAGATATTTGGGATCAATTATCCAACAAGAAGGTGAAATAGGTGAAGATGTGAATCATAGAGTTAAAGTAGGATTGGATTAAGTGGAGGAGTGGTTCAAGAGTATTGTATGATCAGCGTATTCCATTAAAATTAAAAGAAAAATTCTATAAAACTGCTATTAGGTCAGCTATGCTTTATGGAAGAGAGTGTTGGGCAATACCGAAACAACATGTGAATAAATTAAGTGTAACAGAAATGCGTATGTTAAGATGGATATATAGCAAACTTTAAAAGATAGAATTAGAAATAAACATATAAGAGAAATGATAGGAGTAGCTCCAATTGAAGATAAAATGAAAGAAAATCGATTACAGTGGTTTGGACATATACAACGAAGACCTTTAGGTGCTTCAATTAGAAAGAGTGATCTTTTAACAATCCATGGTAAGGATAGAGGTAGAGGTAGACCTAAACTAATATGGATAGAAATAATTAAAAAAGATATAGCTATTTGTAATTTGAATGTCAACTTAGTCCTGAATAGAGCAGAGTGAAGGAAGCAAATTCATGTAGCCAACTCCATGTTGGGAAAAGGCTTAGATGAGTTGAATCTGCCCTCTCATGCAAACACGAGGAACAAAACTCATAGCATGAGGCTGTTCTTAAGGGGACCGATCATATTTGCTGACCTTGTTTGCAAATTGCAATACTGCTCATACCGGAAATTCTGAAGGACCCAAAGATACCCTGGTCTAAATATGTGTTCATTCTAGTATAAAAAACTGAACAAGAACTCATGAACATTCGATTTGTGCTACCTAATTTTTGTGTTGTGAAATAAATTGGACATGTTCTCTGGATGGGGTATATAATACTTTTAACTCTTCCACAATCATCAAGCCTTTGAAGCTGGTTGTCATAGACCAACCAGTCCAATTTTAGCTATAGCTTATGCTTGGTAGACATGAGCACTGTGTGGGAACTATTTTAATGACAAGTAGGTGAACAATTTTAGCTCATCTCCCATGCGTCATGCACTTGGAATAGAGGGGAAAGTTGAAATTTTCACCTTATATAGCCCCTTCTGTAATGATTTTGCCCCTACATGAAAATCGAGTAGATGGATGGTTGGAGATTTACTCCCATGATCCTGGTGCAGGCCTCCTTAGTTTTCTAGGGACTTAGAAACCTATTTTTTATGCCCATTATTCTTGGCAAGTAAAATAGTTTGTTGTTGAAAAAATGAATGCATACAGTGGAAAACACTTAAGAATGATGAACACAATCAATGTAGAAAGGTCTTAGGTATATTAATTAGGTTGCCACCAAGTTTGTTCATACAGCTGTTTTGAAAATTACTATACTGATCCTAGCATTTGCCTTTCCCTTCAGATATATCGCTAAGATTCCGAAACTGACTTCCCAAGATACATGTTCGCTTAGTTGTTTTTCACAACTAGTCTTCAAGATTAATGTTTTCTTGCCCTTATCAAGTAGCCAGGTTTTTAGCTGTCAATTTGTTGGAGGTTCTCCACCTGTGGATTATATTATAATTTATAATTCATTCCTATTGCATTTTTCTCAAGTTCCATTATGAATTTTTGTTCACTTTCCAAGAGTGTGCAGTTAGAACCCTTGCCTATAAAATATCATAGATAAACGCGTGCCATGGTATTCATTAACTTTCATTGTTTCTAAATTTATGGGGCCCTTCATTGGGTATGTTTGATGTAAACACATGGCACTTCTCAACTAGTAAAGTCTCATTTATCCTGTTTGTGTAGGCATGAAAAATATCTTTGTGATAGGGAACAAAATCTTATCAACACTGATTAATTTTCTGTTAGTAATCTTTTAAAATTTATCGTACTTTAAACTTGCTTTTTAACTGTCATTTATCATGTTAATAACTTCACTAATTATTAGTATTTTCTGGCCCAAGTATTAGACATCATAAAAAATGTCTGGTCATTGAGGGAGTGTGTGTGACTGAAATGAAGGATATCTCATTGAGAGTGCCAATGTTTTCTGTGACCCAAACAAGCAAAGAGTTGAAACTTGAGAAGTTGCTCTTCTTGCTTAACATAAATGTATGGGAAAATCATCGAAATCACTTTGCCATTCTTACATTCTGCATCATTCGGTGGCATAACAAAACCAAAGGAAGATGAAAACGATATTCGATGGAAACTCATTTTGTCCGACTTGCCGAATATATTTAGCATTTGAAATTCATCAGACCCCTCTTTCCTTGCCTATGAATCTCAGAAATTCTTTTCTTGGGTTGAGCTATCTGCATAACCCAAGAAAAGAACATGTAAATGTCATCTATTAACGGCATTCTTCAGTCATTGGGAATTCTAGAATATCAAAATTTCTGGGTACTTGGAAATGACACCCCATGATGTGTCCTATTATTATGCCTGAACTGTTTCTGTGAATGTAATGTTAGAAAGCTTACTCAGCTGTTAATTTCAGGACTCTGGCTTCCCCTGCTTTAAAGGTGGTCCTCGCGCTATACAAAACTTGAGGAAACGGTTCCATTTGAGCCTTACAGAAGAGGTCTGTTTACCTGATTTTTCATGTTTATCTTTTCATTTCAGTATCCAGAAAATTTCTTTCTTTTTTTTTAAAGTAAAAAATGGAGGGAAAACCCCACCCAGCTTCATTAAGATAACAAAAGATTTGTTACAAGAAGTATCCAATAAATTTCTTACTGCAATCTTATCAAAAAAAAAAAAAAAAAATCTCACTGCAATATCTGTTGATTTCAAGCAGCAATGTGTCTCGTTGGTACTTTCCTTGATAAGTAGCAGTTTAGATGCATGGAGGACACGGCAGTACGACTACTACCAGCGGGTACTGAATGGGATTTTGTGAGGTGCTCTCTTATATTACAGGTTTTTCTTGCCGATTTGCATTTTCTCCATAAAAAGCAAATCCATGGTAGCCTGTTAGGCCGAAGGAAGTTTGATTTCCATAGAAAGGGGTTTTGTGTGCCTGACCAAGTGGCTTATATGTTGCACCTCGGCATACCTCTGACACTTTTGTCTCACGTGGTAACTTCCTTGAATGAAAGTTGCACTACGAGACTTGTGGGTTGTTGATCTTTGGCGGTTGTTGCAGGGAGCATACAAGGTCAAATTGGCAGTGGTGATTTTGTTTCCATGATCAGTAACTGAGAGCTGCATTCCCACATTGTTGTAGATATAAAAGGTTAACATATATGAAACAATTCAAAAGAAAAAGAGATTTAGTTGGCGGTGACTGTACAGGTTGATTTGATGCGAGACTGGACCAAAGAGGGCCACGAGGATGACATTTGTTGAAGGTTGATTCTTGTCGGAAATGTGAAATTTTTCCATGATAATAGCCATGGTTTGTGAACAAACGCAGCTTTGAAGTTGTGAGATACCTGAAAACATTTTTGCATTCAATTATTGGCTGAAATGTAATGAGGCGCTTGGAGATTTGGAAGAAAAGCTGCAACTGCTTCCAGTCTGCGCTCACGACATCATTGCTTTATTGTCACGGTTCCGTGGAAATTTCTTTGGTGGTTTCCTTTAGGCTTGGAATTCTGTTGTTAGCATCATACCTTGATGCTTGATTTGGATTTCTGGATACCATGTATATACCATGTATGTACCACCCTACAATGCTTGTTTGTATAAGATGCATACTCTGTTACTATGGGCAGGCTCAGTAAAAAAAGTTGCCAGGCAGTATTTCCATGAGTTTGTTTTGGTTATTAACTCTTGGAAGTTGCGTAAGATGTGTTGCTTCACTGAAACAAAGTGTAGGCATTTACATTCGCTGTGAACATATATATATATATATATATATATATATATATAAAGTGCCAAAGAGTAAAGCTGCCATAGTTGTATGCAATTGAGATCATCCTGTGATGCGATATTAATATGTTGCATTTATTCTTTGCAAACCGCGACTCTGTGGAAATAGGGATTTTCCTTTCTGCTCTGCATCTAATTATCGGGAAGGGTTATCTCTAATTTCTTTTTCATTTATGCATTTCTTACAATCATTTTCCATGGTCGTATTTCTTGCGATCCTTTGTGTTGCATTTAAACATTTTCAGCCATTCATTCCGATATGCCGAATTCGTCAGTTTTTTTCTTGAGGTTTTTAGTTTTTCTTGCAACGTGACTTCATCATGTTGTTACTCTTCATTTTCTTTTTCTTCCTCTTCGTCTTGGATTGGTTGATTTATGCTTTTTAAATGAGGTTGGGTGCAAGCTTAGATCTTCCGTTTCAATATCAGGTCACTTGGCACCTTCAATTAGTTGAAAACGAGAGCTTTTCTCAATCAAATGAAGTAAACGAAATGAATGGCGAATGTCTAATTGGCACGGCAATCGAAGTCCTCTTTGTTCGCTTCTCGTCAACATCATCTTTTCAACTCAATCCTCTTTTCGCGTCTTTCTTTGCAGCTATGCAGTTGTACGTACTTATTTTAGTTCACCAAGGCGGCTCTCCAAAATCACTAATATTGACTTCATCTTCAAAACCGATTTCCTTTTCTTTGCCTGCTTGTTCTCAGTCAGATCCGTCCGAGCCAAGAACACCATGAACATCATGCTCACAAATATGTTGGATGCCAGGCCAACGCCGTCTTTTGCTAACTCTGTAAGTTGACCTTCATCATTGTCATTCCTAGCGTCTTCTTACCTTTGGCACTATTGCTAAGCGCATCCAATTGGCCGCCTAACTTGTCCACTCCATTAGCTTTATCCACCTTGTCATCTCTCCCTACATCTGGTGTCGTTAAGTCTGCAAATGGGTCGGATCGATTTATGACTTGACTCGATTCCAATCCAATGAAAACCGTGGATTGAATCAGATTTAAAAATTAGATTCAATCTAAATTTTAGATCAAATTCGAATCTTATATTTTTCGATCTGATCCAAATCAAATTTATTCTAATTCATAAATCTTAATTATATAAATCTTCTTCACTTTTACTCTAATTATCTTTATAAGTTATTTAAACGAACTATTATCTAAACTGATTCTCTTTTCATCTTAACAACTAGATTTTATTTATATTTTTTCTTTAATTATTTATTTTGATGAATTCTTATTTATAATATCTTTAAGTATATTAATAAATATTTTAAATATTTTAAATATTATAATTTATAAATACAAAGATAATCATTTACTTGAATAGAACTAAGAGTTTTTGAATGCAAATTTACATCTAAATTGATTCTTTTTTTATCTCATTTAATTTTTTTAATAGAACTATGTTAAATTATCAATAACTAGAGTTTAGCAATAAAAACATAATTAGATGCTTGACTTAAATGTATTATATTGACTTAGATTCAAATAGATCTAAAAAATTCATTGAGTATAAAACATTTTTCATGAGTCTCATTCGGCTGAACAAATGAATTGAAACCTGATCTAACTTCAAGATCCCAACCTTTGCACAACATCCACCCCCCATCAATATTGTTGCTAGCTAATAAGGTGCCCCCCTTCGTAGCAAGTATGTCAATTATATTGGTTGATCCATGAAAAATGAATAGCAATGATTTACAATTACAATGCCTTCAAAAAAAAAGGCAGTAAGCAAGGAGATCCCCACCATCATGAGGCTATTGGTGCGGTAAAACAAGGAGAGAACCATCACCATAGCAATCGAGCTCAGAGCTCTTGAGATAGAAGAGAACTACTTGTCACTGCATAAGGAAAAAGGATCAAGGAAAAGAGCCAAATCCATTGTCCTCACAAAGATAAGAGAAAACATAAAAAAAAAAAAAAACAGATAGGAGGGAGTTAGACCTGTGTCTACCTTGGTTGACTTCTGCTTGATTGCCAACTTTGAAGCCTTCCTCCTCTTGTGCTCCCTTCGAATCCTTTTCGTTTAATAGGCCAACATCATTCAACTCGACTTCAAATTTGTTCTACCAAGTAGTGTTGCAAATGAAGAGTCTTTGGTGTAAGGCATTAGTGTGGATGAAAAGGAAGGGTTGAAGATGATATTAGAGAGAGAATTTTAGGGTTTGGGTGTCTCCAACACTTGGATTGGAGTGGAAGCGTAAGAAGAGTAGCTTAGAGTTGGGATGGAAAGTAAAGATACTTTTTTAAGTACTTAAAGCTATGGAGAAGAGAAGTTCTGTGATGCCCCTCTCAATTGTCTCACATCGAAAAATTGAGAGTTGGTTGAGTGGTTTATATGTAGTAAAGCAAGAAGGACAATGCACCAATCGGATCCTTTTTGGGCTGCGGTGGCCCAAGTTGGTGTGGAGCTTATCTGTCTTGCTTTCTTATAACGAAACGGGCTTGTGAGTGCTACGGGCCTGGGGTCCGGATCGTTACAATATGGTATCAGAGCCATGCACCAGCCGGAAGTGCAGGATCTAAGTGCCACATAGGGCAAAGTGCTACATCCATGGAGGATGGGAGCCACCTCTTGACCTGTGGGGGCCACCCCCTGCCTATCTGGTAGTTGTGATCATGTGCCCCTGGCGACGAGGACGTCGCCTCTGTAAGGGGGTAGATTGTGATGCCCCTTCCAATTGTCCTACATCGAAAAATTGGGAGTTGGTTGAGTGGTTTATATGTAGTAAAGCAAGAAGGACATGGCACCAATCGGATCCTTTTTGGGCTGTGGTGGCCCAAGTTGGTGTGGACCTTGTCCGTCTTGCTTTCTTGTAACGAAACGGGCTTGTGGGTGCTACGGGCATGGGGTCCGGGTCGTTACAAGTTCACCATTAGAGAGAGATATTTAGGAAGGATTCATCGGCGGAGGAAAGAGGATTTTTCTTTGATATATATAAGATGATCAAATCCTGAATTTGGCTCATTCGAGTGTAGCCAAGTCTACCTCCCTTTCTCTCTTTTTCTCTCTATACATACATACATTATACATACATATATTTGTATGCATGTATGTATGTATGTATGTATGTATGTATGTGTGATGTATGTATGTATATGTATTTTTTGTTGTTGATTTTGCACTATGATACATACGAGTTATACCAAGACTGACTATTTCATACTTTTAAATACCTTCCAAAATTAAATCAATTATTAGTCACACAACTCAGGTTATCATCCCTTCTCTTACTCTTTATATAGACCTAGTTACATAGCTTGATGAAATCATAAAAAATTTGCTGCCATCAAAACATAGATTGGGGGACATTTACAAAATTTGTTAGTCATACAATACATAAGGATTATATACAAAAGCTTTCTCAAAACAAACTTATTAAACTTTATATAAATACAGACAGTTAGGCCATCACATTATGTTAATACTTCCAACAGTTTATAAGCACAAGAACCATACATTTACAAAAACATCACCTATAAGGCCTTTTCTTTTGGAATTCTCCTACGGAATAAGAGAGTGATGAGCTCGAATGCCCCGTAGGTCTTTTGTAACCAAAGTCCTTGTTAAAGGATCAGGGTAGAACTTGATATCAATTTTAGTCACAAAATTAGGTAAGAATTCTTTCAAAATGTAACACTTTTAAATAATATAAAATCATAGGGTTTTACAATCAACTGGTATTCTTTCAAATAAACCACAAGGGGAATGATGAGTGAAACTTATCCCATAAGATTAGTTGGAACTAGATAAAGGAGAAATGAAGAGAAAGGAAGAGGAGGGACGAGGAAGAAGGGAAGAGTTTAGGGGTGGCTTGTGAAGCACTAGAACCTTAGTTTTTACCTGATGAGGCCAATGAGCCCCATGGATAATGGTAATCTCATCGGGGTCGGATCAGTCATTTCTGGAGTTGGCCCTCAGCCTCAGCCACTCAACCCCCTCGGCCTCTTTCCTTCGGCCATGAACAGTGCTCAACCATGAACAGTAATCGGCTTCTTTTCCTCGGCCATGAATAGTGCTCGAACATGAACAATGATCGGCCTCTTCCCCTTGGCCATATATAGTGCTTGGCCATGAACAGTGATTGGCCTCTTTCCCTCGGCTATGAACAGTGATCAGCCCCCTCGGCCTCGATCATGAACAGTGCTTGGCCATGAACAGTGATCAGCCTCTTTCCCTCGGCCCTCTCATCCTCGGCCATAAACAGTGCTCGGCCATGAACAGTGCTTATCCATCAACAATGATCGGCCTCTTACCCTCGGTCATGAACAGTGCCATGCAAATGTTCACCCATGGCCTTCTCTGGAGCTCATCCAAGGGCATGAATAGTGCCATGCACGTACTCTATAATCAATACTTCATGAGGGACAGAGCCAGCTTCAACTCCAAATTTCATCTTTTGCCTCAGCGGCTATACTCCGAGGCCCACATGCCTGACTTTATCACCCATCACTGTCCACACAGGACATAAAAAAGGTGGCATGGGGAATATATCTGAAAAGCACCGTAGCGGTCAGCCACGCCTGCGATAACTGTCCAAGTTAAGCAATACCCACCAACCAGCTGCAGCCATCTACTTTAATGGGACACAACTTGCAGCTCTGACAAATCACATGGAGGCCAGCCCCACTGTGCTGCCCCCATCATCAATGCTTTGACAAGTGATCATGCCCCAAGACTGGCAGGCTCTAAGCACCAATAAAATGGGTAAGAGAGACCCTCGACCAAAAGGAGGACAACAACAGGTAACTCAACTCACTACACTCCTAAATGCTCATTCTTGCTTTCAGAGAGCTCTAAGCCTCTCTCTCTTTTTCAAGCTTTCTCAAGCTCACAGCTGTTGCCCAGAGCACTGACTTGAGCATCGGAGGGTTTTCGCTGGAATCTTCGGTCCTCGCGACTTGTTTGCAGGCTCCCAAGCGCAAGAAGCTCGCTGGAGGATCCCGGGCTCGTTGGAGGAGGTGATCGGACGCTTGCGAATGCTTGAGGAGGGTGATTTGACATCAACAGATCAGCGTGCCAGATAGGGAGGGTAGAGCATAGATCATCAATGACGCTAGCTTGCGGATCCTCGTCCACCTTAGATTAGCATGGTGGATCAAAATGATGGTGATGACAAGAGTCCGAAGAGCTTCCACCAGTCACACTGGGAGGCATCCTCAACGAGCTGAGCAATAGAGCCAACCACTGCACTCCACGATCGCCACTACCTCAGGCCACTCAAGCAAAACAGCATGCCACCCTCATCCTACAAATTCATACATTGACGATAGCTGTCCAAAAGCTCCAGAAGCAATATCTTACGGCCACATAGCAACCAGCAAGAGGCTCACCGCCATCAAGCTCATCAGCATGAGCATCTTCAAGCTCAAAAGCAAGAGCTCACTAGCACGAGTACCACCGCTCACCATCCAAACGGTCTCCTCTCCTATGGACGGTAATACGGGGGAAGGCCCAAGCAAGGGCGCCAGCACCTCCACTTTAATCAACTTGCTTTCTGAAGGGCATACCATCATCAGGCTGATGTATCCAAATCAATAGAACAAGATAAATTCCTCCAAAGATACTTCACAATGACAGCCTCTTCTACTCGGATAGTCATAGTCCACAAGAGGCAAGCAATCCCGGGGCTATCTTCGGCCAACAGGGAGCTGATCAGCACTCCTCTCAGGCCGTTTTTTCTCCCACCAAACTAACTGCATCAAGTGCCATATCATCATCATCACCTAGCACATCTTTCCAGCCGGTTCCCTCTAAGAAGGTCCTGGCTTGGCTGCGCGAGGTGGGAAGGACGTGGTCCAAGTCCTAGCCCAGTGCCATGCCATGCAAACTTAAATAAACAAGATTTAATGCATGAGGGAAAGGAAGCTTGGTACCAGCGAAAGAACAAAGAGAGGACATTAGGTGGAGGGATCATTATGACCTTTCATTTCATGTACTTGGATGTCAAGGCTCCATTAATACTAAAGGAGACCAACAATGCTAGTGCTTCTCCACTCTCGAATGATCTTCTTCGCCTCCGCAAAATACCTCGATCTAGCATCAGGAAGAGCTGGGGAAGGCTCTCTGTCCCGACTCCATGCCATCCCCCAGCGTCCTGCTCTCGGCTCCAAGCTCTTTATCCTGGATGCCTCCGACTGTCTCTAACTCCGTCCCAGTGGCCTCTAACTCCCAGCTATTCTTGGCCGCCCCAGGGCTCCTAGTTGCTTCCAGTCTTGGCTGCCGACCCAATAGTGGTCTCCCTGACTATCTTCCGCGTAGACTCTTTTCAGAGTGTGTACGCCCAGAGGGATGGATCGGGTGGTGAGAATCACGTCAACTAGGAGAAATCTCTGGGCCGATTATGAAAGTAAAAGATCTCAGGCCTCCAATCGGCATCGACATTGAACACGACGCAAAGGCCAAAAAACTACAAAAGCTAGGTATACTATACTTTGATAAAAGCTTCTTTTCACTGATACTTAAAAATATCATGCAGGAAAGACCGACTCCACATTGACATTCAAGATCAACCCAGTGTTGGCACCAGAGCCTGAGGCTAGCTCGGCATCGAGAACTAACTCCAGTGTTGGCAACAAAGATCATCGGCACAAAGAAAAAGGCACCTAAGCCTGGTCCAAGCACCCTCAAGTCACCCTCCGGGGTTAAAGGCTTCTGAGCATGGTTCCATCACAGCGACTCTCGGGTCACCTTTTGGGCTTCAAAAGGCATCTGAGCCTGATCCAAGCATCCTCAGGTCACCCTCCGGGCTTAAAGGCTCCCAAACATGGTCCCATCACAGCGACTCTTGGGTCACCCTTTGGGATTCAAAAGGCACCTGAGCCTGGTCCAAGCACCCTCAAGTCACCCTTCGGGGTTAAAGGCTCCCAAGCATGGTCCCATCTCAGCGACTCTCGGATCACCCTTTGAGGTTCAAAAGGCTCTCGATGGCCTCAACTTTGTCTCAGCAGATTCGTCATAGCATCAACGACATCATCACAGTCTCAACGGCTTCATTTCAGCCTAGTGGCTTCAACTCTGTTTCAGCTGCCAATGGCCAACCGGGTAAGACCTTTGTTTAAAGTGCACACTTATAACATATTGCTGGTCACTTTCAGCCATTCAAGAAGAAGCCCCAATTCAACTTATAGTAGGGAGAGGCTAACTCCCCGGCTCATAGTTGACGAGCACCCATCTTTAAATTTTATGACAAAAGTAGAAGACCCAAAGTCAACTTAAAGTCAGGAGAAACCAACTCCTCAACTCATAGTTGACAGGCATCCGCTTCTAGACCCTACGTCGGGAGAGGATTACTGGCTGCTCCCAGCCAGTCTAAGGTAATCAATTTACCTCCAACATTACTTAAAGTCTTTGAGCAAACAAAAGCATAAGAGAGCATACAGACGTGGTCACAAGTCCACACAAGGCAGATGGAAACAATCCAAAGCTAGCGTGCAGAGACAAGTGCAAAAGAAAGATATTACAATTCCTATACTCCTTTCGCTTGGCGGATACAAGGAATGCAGTCGCACAAACTTAGGAGTGTGGGGAGCATTTGATGGGGCCAATGAGCCCCATGGGCAACGGTAATCTCACCGGGGTCGGACCATTCGTTTCTGGAGTCGGCCTTTGACCTCAGCCACTTGGCCCTCTCAGCATCGGCCCTCGGCCTCTGCCTCGGCCTCTTTCCCTCGGCTATAAATAGTGCTCGGCCATGAACAGTGATCGGCCTCTTCCCCTCAGCTATGAATAGTGCTCAGCCATGAACAGTGATCGACCTCTTCCCTTCAGCCATGAATAGTGCTCAGCCATGAACAGTGATCGGCCTCTTCCCCTCGGCCATGAACAGTGATTGGCCTCTTTCCTCGGCTCCCTCGGCCTCGGCCTTGGCCCCCTCGACCTCGGCTATGAACAATGCTCGGCCATGAACAGTGATCGGCCTCTTCCCTCGGCCCCTCGGCCTCGGCCCTCGACCCTCTCGACCTGGCCATGAATAGTGCTCGGCCTCTTTCCCTCGGCCATAAATAATGCCATGCAAAATGTTCACCCACGGCCTTCTCTGGAGCTCATCCAAGGGCATGAACAGTGTCATGCACGTACTCTATAATCAATATTCCATAAGGGACAAAGCCAGCTTTAACTCCAAATTTCATCTTCTGCCTCAGCGGCTACACTTCGAGGCCCACGTGCTTAACTTTATCACCCATCACTGTCCACACAAGACATTAAAAAGGTGGCATGGGGGACACGTCTGGCAAGCACCGTAGCGGTCGGCCATGCCTGCGACAACTGTCCAAGTTAAGAACACCCACCAACCAACTGCAGCCATCTACTCTGATGGGATACAATCTGCAACTTTGACAAATCACATGGAGGCCAGCCCCACTGTGCTGCCTCATCATCAATGCTTTGACAAGTGATCATTCCCCAAGACTGGTAGGCTCTAAGCACCAATAAAATGGGTAAGAGGGACCCCCGACTAAAAGAAGGACAACAACAGGTAACTCGACTCACTACACTCCTAAACGCTCATTCTTGCTCATAGAGAGCTCTAAGCCTCTCTCTCTCTTTCGAGCTTTCTCAAACTCACGACTGTTGCTCAAAGTACTGATTTGAGCATCGGAGGGTCCCTGCCAGAATCTTCGATCCCCGAGACTTGTTTGCAGGCTCCCAAGTGCGAGGAGCTCGCCGGAGGATCTCGAGCTCATTGGAGGAGACGACCAGACGCTCGTGGTTGCTCGAGGAGGATGATTTGACATCAACACTACCAAATGAATTATAGGAAAACCAATTTTACTTATAGTAGTTTGGAAATAGGTCTTCTTTGACTCGCATGCTTTGTTAATTGAAAAATCTGGGTGCTTGATTAATATCTAAATTTCAATTGAGTTTCTCATAAATTTTAGACGTTTCTCACACCCTTTGATGTTCTCAATTCTTACCAATTCTTATTTGTGGATTCATATATATATATGAAACAAAATTTCCTGAAGATCTCTCTACTATTTCTAGTTTCATTTTGGAGGATAAGCTTTGTAGAAGTATGAAATTAAAATTCTTAAAAAAGCATCATATCATTCGTTGTTATTTAATTTATAGTTAATATTTTTTTGACCTTTCCACTATCTTGCATGGAACTAGGAAACTTCGGTGGCAAAAACATTTTGGAGTGGGGATGAATGTCAACTAGGTATAAAAAGTAAGGAAATTGAAACACTTAGGTGAAAAACTACTGTTATTTTTTGCATTTTGAGACATAAGAATCATATCAAGACCTGGTCTAGTTTGTACTTTTAAACACCTTCCTTGAGTAATTATTATATTTGACTAGAATTAATGCATACAAAGAAACATCAAATGTATGCAATAGTGGCGTCCCAAATTTAAATTGACCACTAGTCATACAACTTAGATATTCATCCTTTTTCTTAATTTTTGTACAAACCTAGTTACATAGTTTAAGGAAATCATATAAGATTTACTGTCAACAAAATATAGTCTAGGAGATATTTAAAAATTTGTTATTGTTCCATAATATAGAAGGATCATATATAGAAGCTTTCATAAAACAAAGTTATGCAACTTTAGACAGACAAAGGTAACTAGGTCGTTACATCAAAAAGATACTTTTAGCAATTCATAAGCATTAAAATCATACATATACAAAAACATAATATATAAGGACTAAACATTATGAACCATACTGGTTCATAAACAAAACAATCTTTTAGGCAGTCAAGCAAAATAAGAGAATAATGAGCACAAATGCCCAATAGGGCTTTCATAATCGCAAGTCCTTTTTAAAGGATTAGGGTACGATTTTATATTAATTTGAGCCACAAAATTAGATAAGGAATCTTTCAAAATGCAACACATTTAACCAATATAAAATCATGAGATGTTTAATCAACTAGCATCGTTTCAAATATAAAATGTATCGAAAAACATTCTTCACAATATAACACTTCTTATTAAAAGCAGAGACAATATATAATGTCAGGGTAGCTCGTGGTTACTGTAGCTGGAGGTTACTGTAGCTCGTGGTTACTGTAGCTCGTCCCTGTTCCTCTCCGAGCCTTACTTTAAGATTCGTGCGTTGCTCTTTGTTCGAGCTAATCTCCGGAGACTCTCTCTGTGACTGCGGATCGTGTGCTCTGGTCTGTGGCTTCCTAGTCCCCCCGTCAGATCCATGGCTGTGGATGATGGTTCTGAGGGCCGGAGCTCAGGGAGTCGGGCAACGGGTGCGGGTTTCCAGTGGAAGTCTTCTTCCCCGACGCCGGCTGAGGTGGCGAGGTTGGAGGACCTCTTTCCTGACATAGTCCAAGTGTCGGAGACGGAGCTGGCAGCTGAATCTCTGGTCTGGCAGCATCGGGCAGTATTGATGAGAACATTCCACAGATGGGTTCCAGTTGAGGCATTCATCAGGGAGTTCCGACGCGTAGGAATTTCCAGCGAGATCTTTCCCATCAGCCTGGCATTCCAGAGCTATATATTTCGCTTCGCTGATGCTGAAGTCCGGGATATGGTGCTGCAGAGGCCCTGGGTGATCAATGGCTAACCAGCAGCGTCGGAAGCTTGGAGGTCGGAATTCGTTCCAGCGGCTGATGCCATCACCTCGGCTTTGTTGTGGATCAGATTACCCAACCTTCCAATTGAATTTTGGAGGGAGGAGATCCTCTGTGAAATTGTAGCTTTGACGGGTCAGTACGTCTGTGTTGATTCAGCTACTCAGGCAAAAAACAGGGGAGGATTCGCTCGGGTCTGCGCACGAGTTGAGCTCAGTTCTCCTCTCCGGCCAGGGGTTCGTGTGAGGGGGACGATGGGCCCGTTATGGCAACCGTTTGTTTTCGAGCAGCTAGAAGGTATCTGTCAGCGTTGCGGCTCGCTTCATCTCTCCGGCTTATGCTCCTCCCCTACCTCTGATTCTTCGTCTGAAGCTTACCTTTTTGGCGAGTGGATGTCGGCTGTTCGGCAGTGCAAGGTGTCTAAGGGGCCTCAGGTGGAAGGCAAGGAGAAGGTGTTGTCGGGGGCGGTTCCAGTTACCCTTGGCCCTCGGTCCAGTTCGTCGGGAATGGCCTCTGCTTTGGGGACGACGACTGATGGATGGTCTGTTCAGGTGAAGTCAGCTTGCTGGAGAAGAATCAGAGGCCTCTTGGCAGATGGAAAGCAGGCTGGGAGCTCTGGTCATGATTCAGGAGCTAAGGCCAAGGAAGTTCCAGTGGTTGTCTCCAATTCAAAGGTCTCTGAGCGTGCCGGTTCTAAGGAGAGTGTGCCGGTTTCTGTGGAGCTTCAGATGACTGAACAATTTCTTTCCAAATCCATGCTTTCTAATCCATTTGCTTCCTTGGATTTGGAATCTGGTGGAGTTAGTCTTTTGGGGAGTAGGGATGCTTGCCCGGGCCCCTTGAAGCGGGCTCGTCCGGCGGAGTATCAAGCCCCTGACTAATATCTAGAATGGACAAAAAGAAAGGGAAAGGAGAAGTATCCTCCACTAAATCTAAATTAGTCCAAGTACGAGTGACGCAGCATTTGAATGGTGACCTTGGGTCCTCTGGGGTGCATCGGCCTAAGGGTGTTGAGGGGGAGAAGAACTAGCCCATGTTGGCTTCAGGTTCTTCCAGTGACTTATTGACTTCGGCTACCCCGGGCCAGGTCCCGAATCCGAGGTCCTCTTACAATTCACCTCAGATTGATGACGTTCAAGATGCTATGATCTGCTCTGAGGCCGGCACTCGATCTTCTGGGTGTCACCCTGACAGTGATATGGTGGAAGTACAGGGGGATCCCAGCTTCCTCTTCCTGTTAAATGAAGATCCTTTTATGGAATGTTAGAGGAGCTCGAAAGCCATCGTTTCGATCCTCTTTCGGTAGATTGATGCAAATCCACAATTTGATATATGTGTAATTCTTGAAACCAGGTTGTCGGGGGACAGTCTGGCCTGGTTTCGGAGACAGGTAGTTTGAAATTGGTCTATGTATGCAGTGGAGGCTGTGGGTCTATCTAGTGGCATGATTGCCATCTGGCGCTCCTCTGTGGTGAAGATTGATGTTATTCATCAGTAATCAACATCTTGGCCTTCTTGTTACAGAAGGCACGGCCGATGCTTGGCTACTATCAACGGTTTATGCCAGTACTGACTTTCGGGAAAGACGGCTTTTATGGACTGATCTTCATTCGCTTCTTACTCGGGGCTTCCCTTCTATTGTGGCAGGTGATTTCAACTGTATCTCTGAAGCTATTGAAAAGCGTGGGGGTAGAAGGGTCACCGGTACAGCTAATATCATTGAATTTAGGGATTTCATCAGTTCGGCTGGTCTTCTAGATTTGGGGTTTTCTGGGCCTCAATTTACCTGGTGCAATAACCGCCAGGGCTCAGCTCGTGTTTGGGAGAGGCTGGATAGAGCTTTGGCTTCGGATCAGTGGCTTCACAAGTTCCCTTCAGCTTCTGTTACTCATCTTCCGAGGATAGCTTCTGATCACTGCCCCATCCTTATTTCTATGAAGATTGAGATTCATCAGAAGAGGCAGTTCAGATTTGAGCAGTTTTGGACTTCATATACGGCTTCTCGATCTATCATCTCCCAGGTCTGGCATACCCCTATCCGGGGTAATGTTATATATCGTCTTTCTCGTCGTCTACTGTTGGCTAAACGCAGGCTGGCCAGATGGAATAGAATGGAAATTGGTGATCTGGTTAGGCAGGTGGAACATCTTGAAGCTGATATTAGTCTCTTGCAGACTAAGGAGGATCAGGAGGGTTTTCTTGGGATTTCTGACCTGTCTACTCTCTGGGGCAAGCTAGCATTGCATCACTCTCTGCTTATTCAGCAGGAGATCTATTGGAGGCAACGGTCTAGGATCTAGTGGATTCGTGAAGGGGACCGTAACACTAGGTTTTTCCACCAGGCTACTTTGAAGCGGCGTGCCGCTAACAGGATCCGCAGACTAGTCGATGATTCTGGGGACTATCATGAGGACTTCCCTTCTATTCGGGATCAGCTCTTACATTTCTTTCAGGCTAGATGGTCGGAGTTCTCGGGTCTCGGTTCTCCGGTCACCCAGGTCCCTGATTCCAGGAAGGTCTCTTCCTTGGAGAACGAAATGCTTACCAGACCTATCACTGTTGATGAGATTCGTCTGGCTCTGTGGGAGCTTGGGCAGGATAAGGCCTCGGGTCCGGATGGCTTTCCGGCTTTCTTCTATCGTCATTATTGGGACATTGTTGGGCTGGAGGTGACTCAGGCTATCCTTCAAGTATTTCAAGCCAAGGCCATCCCTGTGGATTGGAATCGTACCCTTATTACCCTGGTGCCCAAACATAATGATGCTTCTCTCCCACAGCATTTCAGGCCTATCAGTCTCTGCACAACTTTATATAAGGTTTCTGCTCGTCGGCTTGCTGATTGCCTACGGCTGGTGATGCCTCGGATTATAGCAGTGGAGCAAGGGGCATTTATCAGAGGGCATAGTATTACGAACAATGTCCTCATTACCCAGGAGTTTATGTATGATCTTCAGAGAGCTCCGGCCAGGCAGTCCCTTTGGTGTTAAGTTGGATATGGAGAGGGCCTATGATCGCCTTAGTTGGACTTTCCTCCTCCACTCCTTGCAGGAGTTTGGGTTTGATGATCAGTTTATTGAATGAATTATGGCTTGTATTCAGAGGCCTTCTTTCTCGCTGATCATTAATGGTAGACTGACTGAATTTTTTCACTCTTCAGTAGGTCTGCGTCAGGGTTGCCCTTTATCCCCTTTGCTGTTTATTTTGGCAGCGGATGATCTCTCCCGTGCCCTCTACCAGGCTCAGACTGATCGTAGTATTGTTCCTTTTACGACCTGCCCTACGGGTCCTGAGATCTCTCATCTATTCTTTGCTGATGATGATATTTTACTGGGGAGAGCTACCTCAGCCAATGCTTCTTCCTTAGCTAATATCATCCAGCGCTATTGTCAGGCCTCGGGTCAGAAGGTCAATGCATCTAAGTCTTCAATCTGCTTCAGTCCAAAGACTGCTAGAGCTACCAGGGAAGCTATTGTCCACAGGCTGGGCATCTTATCTCAGACTGACCATCTTCAGTACCTGGGGGTTCTATAACAGGCAGACATCCCCGCTGTGCTGACTATGCTGATCTTGAGTCGAGGGTCTGTCAACGTATAGAGGGATGGCAGGTTACAGACCTATCTATGATAGCAAGGGTAACTATTATTCGAGCTGTTCTCTCTTCCCTTCCTATGTATCTTCTTTCCAACGCTGCCATCCCGATCACCTGTCTCAGGAGAATTGAGAAATGCTTTAGGGATTTCCTCTGGGCCTCTATGCAGGAAGGGCATGGTATTCACCTTATGTCTTGGGAGAGGGTTTGTATGCCGATCCATATGTCTTGGGAGAGGGTTTGTATGCCGATCCAGGAGGGTGGCCTAGGGATTCAGTCTTTAATCGTCAGAAGGGAGGCCCTTTTGGCCAAGCATGCCTCGCGATTCATTCTGGAGCCGCAGAGCCTATGGAGCTCTGTTATGAGAGCGAGATATGGTGATTGGACTTCCTCCTCACATATGCAGTTGTCTCCTCGGCATTCTCCCTTCTGAAAGGAGGTCTGTCGTCATGAGAGATACATTATGGAAAATACTACGTGGATGATTGGTGATGGCTCTTCCATTGAGGTGATTCAGGATTCATGGATCTCTGACATCCCTCTATCTCGATGGCCCTTCTTCGTTAGTATTGATGTCCCTACTAGTATGAGAGTGAAGGAGCTGATCTCTTCTGATCCTTCCTCTTGGCATGACCCTCTGGTGTCCCATTTTTTCGGAGAGGAGCTTGCTCATCGGATTCTGGCTATTCGATTACTTTGGGTATTACTTCGGATTGTAGGTTGTGGCGTAGATCCTGTCTTCCTAGGGCCCCTATGAAGGATCTTGTGAAGATGTTCAGACCCCAGCCTCAGGGTCAGGTGGATGCTGTGTGGATATGGAAGCTGCCAATTCTCCCCAGGATACAGCTCTTCATTTGGAAGCTTTTGTGGGAATGTCTCCCAACTTGTGCTATGCTTGTGAGGAGGGGCTTGCCTATCCAGCCTATATATCCGTTTTGTGGTTTGGAGGAAGAGTCTACTGAGCACGCCATCTTTTCTTGTCCTAGAGCGGATAGGATCTGGCAGTCAGTGGGCTATCATTCTAGATTGGAGCAGACGACTTCTCAGTGTTCTCTCTTCTTAGATGTCCTTCGGAAGGCCTCCCAGTATAAATGTGCCCTTTGGGCTTCTACGGCATATCAGATCTGGCTATCTAGGAACCAGACTATTTTTTCAGATAGAGGTATATCATTACAAAGGATTATATGGAAAATTAGATCCCTGGCGTCGGACTGTGCTCGTGGCTTCCATTCAGGTGGTCTTGACTCCTCTGGCCTCTGGGGTTCCCCTGCTGCTTCGGCAGCGAACCGGCATACGGTTTTATATCATGGGAACCCCCTCCTCAAGGGTTTGTCAAGATCAACTTTGATGGGAGTGTTCATGGCAGACTTGCGGGATTTGCTTTTATCATCCGTGGGCCGAGGGTGATCTATTGGCAGCTGAAGGGTTTGGTAGTTTGGACTCCTCTGTCCCAATGACTGAGCTCTATGCTGCTTGGGATGGCATCTCTTGTGCTGTTCGATCTCTTCATGTTCAAAACCTCATCATTGAGGGTGACTCTATGATTGTAATTCGGTGGCTACGGAGGGAACATGGCTTCCTTGCTCTTGCTATACCGCTTTTAGATGATATCTGGAATATGCTGAACGAGGCCCAAGATGTTCAGATTTGCCATTCTTATCGGAAAGCTAATTCGGCGGTCGATTGGGTGGCTTCATCTGTTGCTCACCACTCGGATTTTTGGAGGTGGAGACAGGAAGATTACTGTCCTTTTGTTCTTCAATAAATCTTGTATTCTAATGCTCAAGGGCTGATCCGTACACGAGATGTATGATCGCCCGGGCGTACCAAAAAAAAAAAACAAACAGAGACAACGGAGTTTTTAGTCAACGATTGGTGGAGTCTATGGAGGTAAGCCACCAATCCCAGTCTATTTTTCTATTGTTTAGGCTGCCACCCTCTTTTATCCAATATATAGAGTTTTAGGTAATTATATCTTGATGCAATTTTATAGAATCTGAGAAACATCGATTATGGTATTTTATATAGTAATAAAACTTCAGTCAAGTTAGTAGGCTTTACAACTGCAGACTATGATAGTGATCTAGACATACATATATCTACATTTGATTATTCTTTTAGCTTGGGATCTAGTATTGTTTTTTTAGTAAGAGCTAGCTTGCTACTATATTGCCTTCTACAAAAGTAAAGTGTCATGCCACTATAATGGTAGTTCAAGAGTTAACTTGGCTCATTGCAACTGTTTAGTAGTTATGTTAGAATATTATTTATATTACTCCTTTTTATTTTAATAATAAAAGCGCTATACGATTGGTATTGATATTTTAGGTAAAGATGAAGCACATCAAAATACATCGCCATTTAACTGGAGAGAAAATTGCAAATTAATTTGCTTGCAGAAATCAGTTGGTAGATATTTTTCATTGGAGATTTCGTAAAGCAATTTTGAAGCTTTGGACGCCCACATTGTTAGCATAGTGTGTGTGTTAAGGGAGCAACAGATGGTTTGTCTTCTAATGGATGTGTACAGTATTTGAGAAAGATTTTTTTTTTTTTTTTAAACAAAGTTCTGATGGTGAGCTAGTTTTAGCAAAGGACAACTGAGTTATCCAAATCTTTGGTCCTTTTATAAAGCAATAGTTTTATATATAGCCTCTTGTTATGGTCTGTGAGATTGTCCTTTTAAGAGTGGAGAGAATAATGTGGGTTGAGCGGTTTTTTTTTAGTTTTTTTTTTTTTTTTTTTTTTTTTTTTTTTTGTGAGAGAGGAGCATCAATTTTTATTAAAAAAAACTCTCTTCCAATTATTCTATGCAGTACTGTTGTTTGATTTAATTGGTAATATTGAACCGGCAAAGTTGATGGGCGTTTATATTTATTCTAAGTGGCCTGGAAACGATATTCTTTTCGCTTTCTATTACTTTTTTTTTTGAGTTATGGCACGTTCCAGTGGGGCAAATAATTCACATGTTTTTAACTTTATATGTATAATATCATAAATTATGAATATAGAGAATTGGATAAAGTCATAAAGAATTGATTGCTAACCTTTAATGAATTAGATTCAAGCTTGACGTTTTAAAAAATACTAAAAAATATATATGCTAGCTGGATTTTCACTTCCATGAATAGAAAAATGGATTAGTATTCTCATCGCTACACAATAAGATAAGGTGGCACAAACTATGGTCCTTAAAATTTTTATATATATATATATATATATATTGTAGTTGGCTAGGAATTTCATTTGGTTCTCAAAAATATCTTTCATTTTTAGTTTTCATTTTTATTCCCTAAAAATAATTTTTATCTTTTATTTTTAAATTTTTAAAAAATTATATTTGGTAAATAAAAAAATTTATTATAAATTATAGTTTTAAAAGAATAGACAAAAAAAATTGAAAGAAATACTGTTTACTCATATGTGTTCAAGTTCTAGATTTTATTTTCTACTCTCTTTTTTCTTTTTGATAGAAAAAATAAAAATATATTTAAATTATTTTAAATTTATTTTATCTTAAAATTATATTTTTTAAAAAATATTTTTTATTTTGATCCAGCAAACATATCCGGAGAATCTCTAAAGGTTCTCTCGCTGAGAAAATTTTAGACAAAAACGCCAAAGTAGAGGAGATCGATCAAATGATACTAGGAGCCAATAACCAAAGTATGAACCCATGATCTTCTGAATGTAAACCCACCAACCAATAAAACGATTCGCTTTTTAGAACTTTTCATCGCCAGCCAACTTCGTTGACGTCCACCGCAGTTATTTATGAGGCATTTCGGCCGATAATTCCATGTCTACACCGGCCAAAGCTAGAGAGTCTTGATGTACCCGCAGCATCAACGAATCTATTTCATTAAAAAAAAAAAAAAAAAAAGCAAGATGACAAAGCCTATACCAATTTGGGCAATCATAATCTTAAAAAAATTTAATTGATATTTATTCATCTTTCTTAACCAATTATAAACCATACAATCAATTTTTAATTTTTCGATATAAGACTATTGAGAGATGCATTACAGATTCACAATCTACCCCTTACCGAGGCGAGGCAATTGATCATAACCATCAGCCATGATTCTAGAGATGGTCCTCACAGATTCAAGAAATGGCTTCCATCAGTGTAGCACTTTGCTATGTGGCTTCCACCTTCTGTGACCCATATAGGTTCAAGAGGTTGCTTTCATCGATGTAGCATTTTATCCTGTGTAGCACTTAGCTCCTGCACTTTTGGCTGATACATAGCTCTGATATCATATTATAACGATCTGGCTCTGGGCCCGTAGCATTCACTAACCCATTTCGTTACAAGAAAGTAAGACGGATAAGGTCCACACCAATTGGATCCTTTTTTGGACTGTGATGATTCAAATTGGTATGAACATTATCCATTTATTTTTTTATAATTAAATGAATTGATGGGTGCTACGGCCCGGGCACGGATCGTTACCGTTGATCATAAGCAAAGAGGGAATAAAGAAATTTATCCTAGATGGAATTGTCAATTCCTACAGTAATCCCTGCCTTCGCGTTTCTTGATGGCATCTCATGCTGTGACGAACCTACAGTCCTCTTCAGGAATAATTTGGATGTGGAGCCAAAATAATTGAATAAGGAAGAAGTAGGGCCTAATTCCATCCATATCATTTAATAAAGGGAACTTGCATCCAAGGAGGCAGGACATATAAGATTCTTGCTTTGGATTGACAACACAAAATTGTAGGCAGATCTTGTTGTATCGTATTACATCTATCCCTCCCTTGATCTTGGAATCACTTGGTCACACTGCAGCTTAAAGTAAAGGAATATATATACACACACTATGATCTTGATTTCATCATGCGTCCAACTTATTTTCATTTTTTATGATGCTTGTCTCATGCAGCCGGACATGTTTTTTTTAATATAATTTGTCACACCATCGGAGGGCACTCTTTCCGTTGTTATGCTTTATTTACTTATTTTTTCCTCTTGACCAGTCCCTGGAGTGAGGGAGATTTTTTTTTATTTTTTTTACAAACGCACCATCACACAAGTCATGAATCAATCCAGATATATCAAAAAATTTACTGTAAAAAAAAAACAATAATCGCCGATCTTCAACTCCATGATTCATATTACCATAAAAGTAATCCAATCCATCGCTGAATTGGCTTCACTTCGAATTTAGACATTGCCAATCTCATGCAGAATAGACCAAATATCTAAGGATCGGATTAGAAAAATCATCAAAATAATTCTTTTCTGCAACCAAGAAATAATCGTTATAGAATCCTCCAATCATGATTCTATGAGTTCATAGAATCTCCTCAATCATGATTCTGAGTATGAAGGATCGAACGGCATAAGAAATATCCGTCCAAGCCGTATAGAGCTCAGCTAACGGGATAGAGAAGTCAAAAGTAGCAAAACCTTCGTTGCTATCAACTCACCTAACGGCTTCCGAATGATGAAAGCAGAATTAATAGCTCTATCACGAAAACTTTCATCAAAGTTGAAAGTGAAGTAGATTTAATCACATCGCCTGTTTAAGAATAGGCAATGTGAGTAAAATCCTTCAAGGTCTTTAGTTGAGAGATTGATGAAGTTAGTGCGTTTAAAAAAAAAAAGAAACTCAAAATTTTCTTATTCAGTGGCAGTTGGAGTTCTTCCTCCTAATGATCGATGGATTTCCAGCCTTCAACATCGATGACGTCCTCACAATCTATTTAAGATCCTGAAGACTGAAGTTCTTTTGTAATTAAATGATTTTCTTTCTTTATTTCTCTTTGGATTCCTTTTTGCTGCTGCTGTGTATAAAAAAAAAAAAGGGTTTTTATCGGTGCTTTTTATGATCGTCCTGGTAAGAGAAGAAATTTCGATCATATTTTTAGATAAAATTTTAATAATACCTACATGAGAATTAAGAATTTGCTTTAGAACATTGGTATGATTTCATTATGAACCAATCTACTCAGATCTTATATTTAAAAATTGGATTGAACAATAAATCAATTTGACATTAGGATCGGGATCAATCGGTTCGATCGGATAAATTGATTTGATCGAATCGAATGATATCATAATTAATTTTTAATTAAATAATAAATAAATGAAATATAAATATAATTATAAAAATATTTTTAAAATTTATATATTTGTTAAAAAAATTATATAACATAATATTTTTTATTTAAATTTATAATTTAAATCAATGAAGCTAATGAGGTGGAAATCGAAATGAAAAATTAAAATTTTTTTAAAAAAATTAATTTTAATTTTATTTATTAAAACTAAAAGTTTTAAAATTGGAATTGAATCAGTTCTTCACAATTCAGTTCAATAAATTTTTTGATTTTAATTGAATCATATAATAATTAATTTTAATAATAAAATCAAACTGATGATCAATTTATTGTTTGACCGGTTTCGATTGATCAGCCTGATTCAATTTTTTCAAAACCATACTCAGATCTTTGCTTAGCCTTTTTCATTAAGTGCAGCATACATTGGATTCCAGTCAACGAAGGGATGAGAGGGACTGAAGAAAAATTAAAGGCAGAGAGAAAAAAAAAAAAAAAAAATCAAAGGTGCACTGGGACCACGGGATATGCAAACAAAAGGCGTTAGTGAGCCATCAAGTTCCATCAACAGTTTCACCTCATGGGATTCTCACGTTGATCACATGCTACCATCCCTGCAATATTTTTTTTTCAAAAAATTTGTTGGCTCAATCTCAGCCAAGTAATAGAGAATTGGGTTATCACCTTTCAACACACAGCAGATATCTTATTAATATATATATATATATATATATATATATATATATATATATATATATATATAAAAGATAAAGTTATCAAGATAACCTTGATTATTCAGAGACTCTGGTGCTCGAATACACGGACAAGATCCTTGCTGCAAATGAAATAATTAAGTTTTGATGCTCCTTTGTTATTTTTTTAAAAAAATATAATTTTTTAAATAAAAATTATTTAAAAATTATTTTTATATTTAATTACATAAAAATTATTTTAAAAATTATTTTTTTTATATAATTAGAGATAATTATGCACAAAACAATGCAAATTCAATTTTAGAACGAAGATTTTGAGTAATTACTTTTTGTTTTTTGTTTTTTTTTTATAGAGAATTAAAGGGACCATTCGAAGCATGGGAACGTAAGAAGAGGACAAGAAAAATGTTAAAGAATAAATAAAATTAGGAAACAAATATCATCTTCCCTGTGAGGAGAAAATATGAGTAAACCCTGCATACTACTTCTCTTATTTCATTAAGGATAAAATAAAAAGTTTTCTCCTCTTATTTACTTCTTCAATCAAATGAGGGCTCAAGTTTATTTCTTTCATCTTTAGACTATTGTTGCCGCCGGGATCCGTCCTCCGACTCGAGCGCAATCGATCTTTAGAGACGGACCTGCACAGAAGTCCTCATGTGAGAGGCATTGGGGGTGACCCTCGCGAAAGACCCTCCGACGCTCAAGTCAGTGAGGAAATTGGCGATCAATCAAAAAATAGGAAGGTGGATCTCTCCGGGGAGTCTCTCTAGGGGCGGCCGATCGGGAGCTCCAGAGGGAGAGCACCGACGAGCAGCTGGTGAGAGTGAAAGAGTGAAAATGAGCGCATACCTGAGGAAATCTGGGAGTGTGATATTTATAGGTTGTCACCTGGATCTTGAGCGCCTTCCGGAAGGTTCGAGGGTTGTTAGGATACGGAGATGGATCGAATCAGGCCGTTGGGATCCATATCTTGTTTGTTAAGGGATCGGAGAGCTCCTTGATGGCTTGGGATCTGGTAGGTGCGTAGGTCCAAGGTAGCCGTATTAGGTTCTAAACCACTCTTCAACATAATTCTTTGCCTGAGATGCTGTTACGATAGGTCTAGGCTCTCCTGCGCTAGGTTCCGTGGGGGTGAGTATCGGATCATGGATCGCTCGGAAAAACGAGCTACTGGGAGCTTGGGGGGAGCCGAGCTATGGAAGCCCAGAGAAAGCCGAGCTATGGAAGTCCGGAGAAAGTTGAGCTAAGGGAGCCCGGAGGAAGCCGAGCTATGGGAAGCTCGGGAGGTCGAGCCACGGGAAGCTCGGGGGAGACGAGCTGTGAAAGCTCGGGGGAAACGAGCTATGGAAGCTCGGGGGAGCTGAGCTACGGGAAGCTCGAGGACATCATGACGGACGAAGGGATGGGGTCGGTCTTAGCCTTCTTGCATGAATATTAATGCAATGATAATTTTACCCCCAACAACTATGATTTCTAGTTTGATCGATAGATAGGTAGATATATTATTGCAATTCAACGCTAATGCCACTTAATATTAGCAAATATTTCTCTTATTTATCATATTTCTTTTCATCTGTTGAGGAATACCTTATTCTTAACTTTTTTTTTTATCGATTATGATATATTAAGCTCTTAATTTTAACCCACCTAACTTCATTTTGTTTGATAGATTCAAACTTCATAGTTGACAATAGAGCCCTTTAAACAAGGAAGTCACCATATTAAAAAAAATAACAATAAATAAAAGAAAAGAAGAGTGAATTAAAGCCAAGAAGCATTTATGATCTATTATCTGACAAAAAAAAACTTTTCTTTATAGCTCGTTTCCTTTAAATGATAAAATATTTTCTTTTTATTTAAGATGATCCTATAATGTTTTAAAAATAAAATCACCATCCCTTTCCTTTTCTCAATGCATTTTTTAGTTATAAAAGTCAGAATTTTTTAATAAATATTGTTAAAAGGGTGAGAGTTCAAAAAGATCAAATTATTAATGTAAAAAATTATAATTTATTAAAATTTTTTTTTAAATTTATAATTTAAAAAATTTTATAAAAAATATTTCATTATGGAATGCATAATAACCCATAGTTTCAAAAAAGCAACACTAAATAACACAAAAAAAAAAACTTTTATTGTGCATTTATCTTATTAACTATATATATATATTGTAAATAAATAAAAGGAACGAAGTTGATATTGTTATTCTAATTAAAATAATAGTAATAATAAAGTAAAAAATATTTTCTAAATATAATAATTATTATTGGAAATAAAAACGTGGGCCACCGGCTTCAAAGCCAACTGGGGCCTCTCCCTTCTCCCATAAAACCAACCCACCGCCCTCCCCCTTCTCCGAGCCGGCGGCGAGTTGCGAAGAGACAAAGCACGAAGCAACGAGGAAAGAGAGGGTGAGAGAGAACGCGCTGTCGAATCGAAGGGCTTCCGAGTTGGGTCACCACGGCTAGCCTTGGAGCCGGCCGGTGGGCAACCCACCGCCACCACAACCCCCACCGCCACCACCCACAAGTGGAGCACCGCCGGGTCGCCAGCGAGGCCCTCGGCCTCCTCTTAGACAAGAAGCGCAGCCCCTCTCCGCACGGTGGCCGCGGCGCCCTCCCCTCCGACGGCGGCAGCCCGTCTGACCTCCTCTTCCTCGCAGGCGGCGGCCACCTAGCTGCCCCCCTCCTCCTCCTCGTCCTCCTTCCCCTCTCCTAACTCACTTTCCTTATCTTCGTGTCTATAAAGCTATATTAGAGATGCCGACCATCAACAGTGTCTCCATCCAACTACCAGGAGGACGTCGCCCAGCTCGGCGGCTGCGGACGGAACTGCCTCGGCAAGTGCTGCTTGCCCGGTAAAGATTCCTAACCCGTCATCCTGATCTAATCAACGAAGCCCTTTCATCAAAATGCATTTTTTACTGATTTTTTGACGATATGTGTTTTGTTTCGTTCTATGGGATCACCGGCAGTGTCAAAACTTCCCCTTTATGCCTTCAAGGGCGACGCAGACCTGCTGGTTTCTCCGTCGGGCGCCACCGAGGAACCGCCGGCCGACTTCTTCCTCAACTCCCTTTTGCTTGGACAGGTATTGCTGTTCTGTCAACCCCCAAAGTTTGATCTTTTTGATGTTTTTGATCCTTGTTTGATTTAAATCTCATTGATTTGTCGACATGGGGGGTTTGTAGTGGGAGGATCGGATGAGCCGGGGACTGTTCCGGTATGATGTCACGGCCTGCGAGACCAAGGTGATCCCTGGGGAGCAGGGGTTCATTGCCCAGCTTAACGAGGGCCGCCACCTCAAGAAACGCCCCACCGAGTTCCTGGTCGATCGCGTCCTCCAGCCGTTCGATCCCGCCAAGTTTAACTTCACCAAGGTTGGCCAGGAGGAGGCGCTGTTCCGCTTCGAGGCCGGGGGAGGCGACAAGGCTCACTTCTTTGAGATCGCCCCTGTTGATGGAGCCGGCTCTCCCACTGTCGTCGTGATCAATGTAATCAAGTTGCCATCGCTTGATGTATTCCATGTTGTATGATTGATTGTTGATGTGGGTGATGGTCACAGGTGAGCCCCATCGAGTATGGTCATGTGCTACTGATTCCCCGTGTGCTCGATTGCTTGCCCCAGAGGATCGACGCAGAGAGCTTCTTGCTTGCCCTCCACATGGCGGCAGAAGCAGGGAACCCCTACTTTAGGCTGGGATACAACAGTTTGGGCGCCTTTGCCACCATCAATCACCTGCATTTCCAGGTCACTGTTCCAACTTTATGCGTTTTATTTCAAAAAGATCAGAAGAAAAAAAAAAAAAAGGCTTTGAGTCTGTGGATAAAGGAATGTTTCAATTGTGTGGCAGCAGGCTTATTACTTGTCGCTGCCCTTCCCTGTGGAGAAGGCCCCAGTGAAAAAGATACCAGCAGCCAAGGGCCTGGCCAATAGTGGTGTGAAGGTCTCACTGTTGATGAATTATCCTGTGAGAGGCCTGGTTTATGAGGGTGGCAACACCTTGAAGGACCTAGCTGATGTGGTAGCCAACTCCTGCATTTCTCTTGAAGAAAACAACATCCCATTTAATGTGCTTATTTCTGACTCTGGCAGGAGGATCTTCCTCTTCCCACAGGTAATGTCATCTTGCTGTTCATATCCACCACCATCATGGTTTTATGTTTCTTAAATTTTTAGTTTGTCAAAGAAGGTGTGCTCGAGTTAATGATTTGATTACTTGGCTATAATCTAAAGGGAAAAGTGTTACTTCATGCATGCATCATTTGAGCAGCTTCGACGGCTCATATTCAGTGTTATTCTTGCACAATTTATTAGTTTTGGCATAGGACTTAATGAAGGTGTCCTGGCTCTGTTGTATATTTTACTAACAAAAAGAAGATTGGATGGCAGGGACTTGCAGTTGTTCCTATGAATTAAGGGAAACCCATGCAGTTAGCTGCCTCTGTTAACTTGATAATCACTTCCACTATGATTTAAGAGAAACACTAACGCTTTTTGAAATCTTTACTAGTACTGGTGGTTACATGCAAGTTCATATCCACCCCTCATTAAATTCAGTATGGCGAAAATTGCAGCATAGCGAATTTATTTGGTTGCTTGTTATCTTTATTCTTTAGTGCATTCTCTTATATTTTTATAGTTTCATTTACGCTGATCTAGAGATGCGGAAGGGAATCAGTGCACCCTAGTTTGTTGTATATTTGTTTAGGCATGTGATACTTAAGGAGTGCGAAATATTCATTGATGAGATATGGTTTGGGAACATGCATTGCAAACTAATTCATATCCTCAACTACAGGTGGTGTCTTGGGAACTGATGGTTGCTTTTAACCATGCTAGGCTTAGTAGTCATAAGTTGATGGAATACCTTATTATAAAAGCACTGTCTAGGAATTCTAATCAAACTTTGATTGCCATTACCTGTCTATGGAAGAGGGTGATCTCTTATTATTCTCATTTTTTCTTTCTAAATATTATCTTAAGATAACTTGCCAACCTATTTCCATGATTTTATGATAAAATTGTTATGATGTAATAGAAACAAGCCTTGCTGATTGCTTGTCTTCTTTTGTGTGCCCAAATTGTGCAGTGCTATGTTGAAAAACAGGCTCTTGGTGAAGTCAACCAGGAACTCTTGGATACTCAAGTGAACCCTGCTGTATGGGAGATCAGCGGGCATATGGTGCTGAAGCGGAAGAAAGATTATGAAGAGGCATCAGAGGAGTATGCATGGAGTCTCTTGGCTGTGGTCTCCCTCTCCGAGGAGAGGTTTCAAGAAGTGAAGGCTTACATATTTGAAGCCACAGGCTTGGTGGAGGCTGAAGTGGAAGAAACAGATGCAAACGAGAACAAAGGAACTTCATATCAGTCTACTCCGGCGGCCACTGCATGTTTCCCAGAAGGCTGTCCTCTTCTACAGTGAAGATGAGCCTTCTTTGAAGCTCCCGTTACTGCTGTTTGCTTTTGCTTGTTTCTGAACCAAATAAGGGCTGTTATGGTACTGTTTTGTGCAGCGACGCTGACTGAACTTGTTTTTCTTCAGTGTGTACTCTTTATGGTTGGTTGGCTTATATGACCAACCAACTGTTAGAATGTCAAGCAGATGCTGAATCTGTTGCTTGTTTTCAACCTATATCTAGTTCTATATTCATTCTTGTTCTCATTGATGCTTCTACTGGATCTGTGCACTTGAATTGCGCACCGGGAAACAACCAGTGAGATCTAATTGGAAGCCAACAACTTTTGATCGATGGAAGTCACTCCTATAACGCCAGAAGAATGAATATGCCAGCTCTACTATCCGTGCTTTTATGTGTTATTGGTTCTGCGTGATTTATATGTATCAGTTACTGAGCTCCATTTAACAGGCGTTCAGAATCCTGCATGTATGAAAATACTGAGTTTTTTCACGGTTCCAGTGGTTCACAGCCAGCATAAACTCTATCCATCCAAAGCACTGCCTCCAATAGGCCATCTTGGCGCACAGTTTCAGCTTGTTTGCTGTGAAGGAATTGATTTGATTGGAATTACAGGCAAAGTTCCTTGATAAATGGAGCACTGATGGTTAGGAAACTCATGGTGAGGTCATGACACGGAGTAGCTGGTGGCTGCAAGGTAAGTTGGACCACAAGAATTCAATGGGGAAAGCAGCTGCCCAACCGAAGGAAGGAGAAGGCGAAGAAGAATGGCTAGCAGCGCATTCACCGAAAGCGGAGGAAATGGATTCGGCTTTAAATGCGGCCATAAGCGGGCATTTAGTCCGAGTCCAAAGCTTGGCCCAAATCATTGTTAAATTAGGCACACGTCAGAAGTTCCATGATTAGCACCTAACCCAGTTTGGTTTGGGTAACTAAAACTTCTAAGAGATCTAACTTGTTGGCCTCATAAGTGCAATACAAGAGAGGGAAAAAGAAAAGGGCAAAGAGAAGGTATAAGGATTTATCTATCAACAATGGTGACAAACCACCAATCCCAAATTAGTTGAAGTCAGCAAAAACTTAAGAACTATTCATCACTCTATCAAATTAACCTTTAATGAGGGCTTCTCCCACTATTACTTCACCTAATTCTGTCAGAGAAAAATGTGGTATTTATGATCCAATCCTTTAAATAGGAATCATGTTTTCTATTTCTCATAAACAACAATCCTACACACATTTTTCGGGGCTAGTAAACTCCAAAGCTTGCACCTATGTGTCTTACATAATCTTGTACTGCTCTAAATTCTGATCCAAGCACCTATAAGTTGTCTTCTCATAGCTAAGTGTTGCGCAGCTTCTGTTGAGATCAGACGCATGAGGGAAGATGGAGAAGAAGAAGAATAGATGGATATGGAAGAAAAAAAAGAATGCCTTTTATTTCTAGGTCTTGGTCTTTCCGATTACATTCAGAGAGCCTTAATAATCATTCATTTTGGATGATAAGACTTATCCACACCTACCTGTAACCAACTTCCTAACGAACTCTCTAAAATATGAAAGCCTATCCAGAAAACCTGAGCCCAATCCCCATAGATCCAGTCCCATAACCTACAATTAGGTTATTAAACATTCTATCAAAAAACTCCCTTCTAAACCATGCAAGAAAGCAATCAAACCCAAGCCTCTGTACACCCATAACTCACATGCTCTCTATTCTTGGGTCACAAGCCGACCCAAATGACTTAAAAACCTAAGAACCTGTATAGCCTAAGCTCTCAAACCTGTGTGACTTACCTAAACTTTGAATGTGCCACACCTAAGCTTACAATCTCCACCTTGGTGCATCAAAGTTACAGTAAGCTCCATCTGATCCATCAATCCCATCAGTGCTCCACATCTGAAGAAGCTATCTCAAGACAGTACCTTAGTGAGTGCATATGCTGCGTTATCTTTGGTAAACACTTTCACAAGCTCCAACTTACCATCCTTCACAAGCTCCTTGATCATGTGGTATCTGATGTCAATATGTTTGATCCTAGCATGATAGACCGGGTTCTGGACCAAACATAAAGCACTCTGGCTATCAAAAAATACCTTGATCATCCCTTGTGTTATCCCCATCTCCAATGCAAGACCTTTCATCCATATAGCCTCCTTTGTAGCCTCTAAAATATTAATATACTCTGACTCTGTAGTAGACAAAGCCGTCACTGGCTGCAGACTTGACCTCTATGATATTAGACCATCATTCAACATAAAGACATACCCTGTCGTCGACCTTATGGTGTCCAAATCATCTCCATAGTCAGCATCAATAAAACCTACTATCCGATCCTGAGCCTCCATGATCAGCCTAGTGCTATCCTCCATGCTATTATACCCATAGCATACACCAACACTGACTGTGCCAACAAGATATTTGAAGATCCCTTTCAGAGCTCTCCAATATGCTCTACCCGGACTAGCCATGAATCTGCTAACCTGATTAACAGCATATGCAAGGTCAGGCCTACAATACAACATAACATATATGAGGCTGCCAACTCCTGAAGCATAAGGTACTATGGACATCTCCTCGGCCTCTGTCTCAGAACTTGGTGACATAGTCTTGGAGAGCTTAATGTGACCAGCCAATAGTAATGCGGCTGGCTTTGTACCATCCATACTGTACCTCTCCAAGACCCTCCTGATATAAGTCCTCTGAGATAAGTGAAGCAACCTCCTGTCTCTGTCCCTAAAAATATCTATCCCTAAAATCCGTGTAGCATGACCTAAATCCTTCATTTTTAAACTCAATTGACAATGCTACCTTTAGATCCTCTACAACAGCTTTATTCTTGCATGCAATTAACATATCATCCACATACAAAAGCAAGTATAATCTAAAATTATCTTCTAAAATCCAAAAATAAACACAGGGATCATACTCACATCTAGATATGCTGATGCTTTTCACAAAAGTATTAAACTGTAGGTACCACTGACGCGACGACTGCTTCAAACTATACAAGGATCTCTGTAAATGACATACCTTTCTTTCTAACCCCGGTTCTATAAACACCTCCAACCACTTTATATAAATCTTCTCCTTCAAATCCCCATGAAGGAAGGCCGTCCTGACATCCATCTGGTCCAATTTCACATTCTGCACTACTACAATACTCAGCAATATCCTGATAGATGTGTATCGTACCACTGGTGAGAACACCTCATTGTAATCAATGCCTTCTTTCTGAGAAAATCCTTTGGCCACTAACCTGGCCTTATACATGATCCCCTCATTCTCTGTGGCTCCTTTGCACTGAAATACCCATTTGCAATCAATGTGTTTCTTTCCACTTGGTAGTGATACCAATCGCCAAGTTTGATTCTTCTACATGGACTGCATCTCTTCCATCATAACCTGGACCCACCTATCTCTATCCTGGCTTGTCATTGCCTTCTGGTAGGTAACTGGTCCTCCACTGGTAGCCACCAATGCATATGACATAGTTTTGCCAAAGCTATATCGTTTTGGCTACCGAATAACCCTTTTCGGCTTATACAGTGCAATGCCAATGCCTATCCCAGGATGTGACTCCTTCCTTCGCTTGTCTCTGCCGTGAGCATGCATCTGACTGGTCCCTGTATGTGAATACATATCTGGAGTGTGCTCCACCTGAATCTCATGTCCTCCTAATGATCCTACAAAAGGTAAAATATCATAAGAGGTTAGTTGCTCAGTTGTGCCCTGCTGAGCCTCCTGCTGCCCACCCATGTCCGACTGAGCCTCTGGCTGAACCTCTATCACCTCCTGCTTCTTGAGGACCAAGTTCTCATCAAAAACCACATCCTTACTGATCGTGGCCTTCTGCTCCAAGGGATCCCACAACCTGTATCCCTTGAATCCTCACAGATATCCAATGAACACAATTTTTTGGGCTTTGGCATCCAACTTAGTCCACTGACTAGCATCCATATGTATAAGTGTTGTACATCCAAAAACTCTGATATGGCTGAGTTCCACCTGTCTACCAGATCATATATCATCTGGTAACCTCCCATCAAGCTTGACATGAGGAGACTTGTTCACCAAGTAGGCTGCTGTATCAACTGTGTCCACTCAAAACATTTTAGGTAATCCTACTTACAATCTCATACATCTAGCTTTCTCCATGAGGGTTTGGTTTATTCTCTCAGCCACTCCATATTGTTGAGGAGTTCTAACCACTGAAAATTGCCTTTTGATGCCTTCATCTGTGCAAAATTTCAGAAACTCCTTACTTGTGAATTCTTCACTGTTATCAGACCGCACCACCTTTACATATTTCCATGTCTCCTTCTCCACCTCAGCCTGCCATGCATAAAATTTGGAGAAGACCTCTGATTTTTCCTTCAAGAAATATACCCAGACCTTTCTTGAAAAATAATCAATCAGAGTCATAAAATATCTGACCCCATTCCTGCCCGAAACTGGAGCTGGACCCTAAACATCACTGTGTACTAGCTCCAAGGGACCTATATTGTGCACTAAACTTGTAGAAAATTTTACCTTGTGTTTTTTGTCCATCTGATATGGCTTATAGACCTCTGCAACACCCTCATCCAAAGCTGGAATCCTCCTATCCTTTATCAGCACCCTCATGCCCCGCTCTCCCATATGACTAAGATGATAGTGCTACATGCAATACATATCCTACTGACTGTGTACTGCTGCTGCTGTCTCAGACCCTCCATACATTATAGATCCAACCAGCTGATACAAATTATTTTTCAGCCTATTCTCCCTCATCACAACCATGGCACCTTTCATGATGTTGAGTACACCATTCTCGAAACGACAACTGAAGCCAAATCCATTCCTCTCTAGGTACCCCAAGGACACTAGGTTCTTCTTCAAGTCAGGAACATGCTTCACATGAGTAAGAGTTCTCACAACCCCATCAAACATTCTGATCCTAACTGTGCCAACTCCTGCCACCATGCAAGAATGGTTATCCCCTAATGTCATATTCCCCATATCAATTTTAGCATACTCTGCAAACCAGGACCGATGCGGTGTATAATGATGTGAGCAGGCTGAATCAAATAACCAACTATCTGTTGTTCTTCTGTATGCATTTGAAACCACCAAGAGGTCCTCCTCGATCCCTACATCTTCAACAATACTGACAGATTCCTTCTCTTTCTTCTCTTCTTGAGGTTTCTTCTAAAAAGGACAATTCCTCTTTATGTGTCCAACCCCATTACACTTGTAACACCTAAACTTGTCTTTGCCTTTCTTTGACTTGGACCTTGATTGGCCCCTGTGCTTGCTGACCTCCTTACCTTTGTCGATTCTCTTTCCCACCGTGAGGCCCTCCTGAGGTATACCTTCCCCTGTCATCTTTTTTCGCTGCTCATTGGATCTTAACACAGATATAATATCTTCATAAAGCAGTGTTTCTTTTTTATAAAGAGGTGTAGTAACAAGAGGATCATACGATATAGGCAATGAACATAACAAGAAAAGAGATTTATCTTCTTCCTCCATCTTAACACCAAGAGTCATCAAATCATTGCATACCCTATCATACTTCTGAATATGCAGAACAATATCCACACCTTCCTACATCCGAAGACTATATAATTGTTTCTTCAACATAAGTTTATTGTACATATTTTTACCCATGTACAAGAAATGCAACTTGGCCCAAAGACCCTTCAGTTTCTTCTCATCTAGGATACTGTACAAAGCTGAATCAGTAAGACACCCTCTGATTGCTGCATATGCCCTTTTTTCTCAAGAGATAACCAATCCCCTTCTAACATCTCCTTAGGCTTTGATTCCAAAGCAACATCAAAAAAATTCTGCACTAGTAAATCCTTAACCCTCACCTTTCACATGAAAAACTTCCTTTTTCATTACAATTTTCAAACTCAACTTTGCTTCCACTACTCATGGTTGATCAGGCCACAAACAGCAATCACATAGATGAATTAAGAAAAATACCTAAAGATAAAATCCTGATTGAAATCCCCTCCTGCAGCCTCTCCTTGAAATCCCCTCCTGCAGCCTCTCCTTGGATAAGATGCTTGGCCTTTCCTTTCTTGTTGCAACCAATCAAATTACCACAGTGGTTAGTTGCCACATCCCTCTTTCCTTTGGTTGCTGGTTTGATCCATGCACAACCCCTTTAATTTCTTGGATTTTATTTAATCTTTTTCACGTGAAACCATTGGCTTCCTTTCAAGAGGCCTGATGTCAAGAATGCCCTTGATGCCGCCGGTCTTCCATGTTCACGTCCACCAAGAACACCCTTGATGCCGCCCGTTCTGACGTTCTTCTAGGTTCATGTCCGCCTTTGATCCACTGCATTTTTTTTTTTTTTGAGATGAATCTGAGTTCTGATTTCTCTCTTTACAAATTCTCTTTCCAAGCGCCTCTCTAATTGGCTATGATACCACTTGTTGCGCAGCATCCGCCGAGATCAGGCGCACGAGGGAAGATGGAGAAGAAGAAGAATAGATAGATATGGAAGAAAAAAGAGAATGCCTTTTATTTTTGGGTCTTGGTCTTTCCGTTTATATTCAGAGAGAGCCTTAAATAATCATCCATTTTGGATGATAAAACTTCTCCGCACCAGCCTGTAACCAACTTCTTAACAAACTTCATAAAATATGGAAGTCTATCAAGAAAACTTGATCCCAATCCCCATGGACCTAGTCTCATAACCTACAATTAGGTTATTAAATATTCTCTCAAAAAACTCCCTTCTAAGCCATGTAAGAAAGCAATCAAACCCGAGCTCATGTACACCCATGACTCACATGCTCTCTATTCTTGGGTCACAAGCCGATCCAAATGACTTAGGAACCTGAGAACTTATGTAGCCTAAGCTCTCAAATCTGTGCGACTCACTTGAACTTTGAATGTGCCACACCTAAGCTTACCTGAGTTCATCTATGATAGCTCGAGAACCCCTTATAATTAACCCTGAAGAAACTTGAAACTGTACGAACGACTTGAGTATTATCTAATTGCCGATTTTAAGTCTTCCTATTTTGCAATCTTGCAGTTAATTCCCGTATTGGTTGTTAGCTTGAGGGAAGTTTTGCTAGGAAATTCAATATCTGCAAGTTTCCATCCATGTCCATCCTCCTCCTGCATCAATGCAATCATGCATGCTCTTTGAAGGACAAAATGCCAAGAGAGGTACCTTAAATTGCAGCAGCTCCGTTCATGGCAACGGTGAGTCCGTCTTCTTGACATGCATGAGCCAAATATAACTTTTATATTAGTAAGCGGCCCCTTAGAAGATGGGACTATAATCTTTAAGTTCCTATTGACTAGTTCTATAACTCTTAGCCCCTCTTTACTCCCTTCCATGCTATAAAATAACTAGTGTACACATTTATCTATCAAGTGTACATATTTTCTCGTCTACTATATACACTTATATTCTTAATGTACATACTTATCATCATAATGTCCACACTTATTTAGAAGTATAATGGTCATTTTGAACTTTAATAGGGCTTGAAGAAGGACTACTTGGTAAGAGAAACTTAAACTTGAGGGCTTGAGTTTAAAAAAATAATAGGACGGAACTTAGATGCAAGTGTTGTGATTCTCTCTCCATTTCTCTTACCTTTTTTTACTATAATTTTAGTCTTCATCTAAGCTTTATGTGATGGTGGCTATGAGAAAAAGTAAGAGAAATAAAGAGAAAGAATTGTAGTGCTCATGTCTAAAGCACTACACCTAAATTCTATCCAAAATAGTATCAAAAAGTTTTGTTAAGGCGCAGTCGATGAAGGACCGATTGTTAAGTCACCCAATATAGTCTGGCAGATATGTTGGTAGTTGTAACACATGCTTTCATGAGCTTCCACCTGCCAAAGAGGCTTAAAATCAGTGTGTTTTTGTGGGAGTTGTTTCAGCCTTAATTTGGATTGTTCTCATTGCTATTAGCATGAAAGTTTTGTCATGTGGCATTAAGTCTCCAACCTTAGCAATTTCTAACTTGTAGAATTCTCAAGCTCTATTTGACTATCCTGTCATGATAACCTCATCTATAAGATTAAACTTTCTATATTGACAATTAGTTAAATGCAACATGGATATTTAATTGCATATAGGACTGACTGGTATGTGTTAAAAGACTGTTACCACATTTTACAGTATCTGCATGACATTGTTTTGTTATAGATTAATCCACATGAGCATGTCCAACTTTTCGAGTTACCCAGAATCACAAGGAGCAAGACAGAACAGGGGATGATTAACCCATCAAACTTCGCCCCCCCCCCCTCTCTCATTTCCATTTCCATTTCCATCAGTTGTAATCTTTATCTATCATTGTTGTTAGAGGTAAAGGTTCTTATATTACATATTGATGGTGGCTCAATAAAATTACATACTCTCCTGCTCTTCACAAAAATAGCTCTGAACGCCAATTGGCCAAGAGCTACAAAGCAAGCAGGTCGGATGAAAGGCGCCACTCCAAGCACTGGATTTGATCTGCTTTGCTGAGCCCTGTACCCACTACCGGATCAAGCAAGACCCCTCAATATCTTTGGAAGTTCACACTTGAAGTGATACGGTATGGATTCGTAAATCAAACTAAGAGAGGATGAACCTCTAATCCAAACAAAAACTGCCAAATTTTTGGTCCTTCTCAACTACGACAGCTGGAAGACAAACAACAGACATTAATAGGAATTCTTTAACAGCACTCTCTATATAAGCATCTCGTCATAGCCATATACAAGTGACAACTAAAAGCAAGTAAGATCAAACAGCCTCATAGTCCTAAGAACTGTGGCTTTTGAAACATAAGAAAGGATGTGAGAGGAAAACTTGGGACCAACAATATGTACAGAGGCTGGCTAAAAAGGAGCAGAAACTATATCTCTCTTTAGCAAATGGAGGTTTAGATGCTCCATTTCTATGCAGTCCAGCATCTCGGTATCATCATTTAAATCCATGCGTTCCCTTGTGCTGAGCACTGGCTTCAGACCCTGAAAAACCAACACCTGGTCATGATTCATTACTAACAACCCTCTTTAAAGCTTTTCTTGGCAAACTTTTTTTCTATAATTTTAACCAAAGATTGCATATGACTCACCTCTGTGAAGATTTTAACAGCCTCTTCTATGGTTTTGGTACTTAACACATACAATGCTGCCTCCTGAAATAACAAAGGCAAGCAAGGAAATCTAACCATCACTCAAAGTTTATCTAACAAAATAAAGCAGGCAATCCATGAAGAGACTAATGGAATTTTGCAATGCATCAGCAACCATTAATTGCTGATGATTTTAGATTTACAAAATTGACTGAATAAATTTGATACAATAAAACATGAATGATGAGCCCAGCTTACTCTTATATATGATCTCTTGTTGGGTGATGTGAGTAGACTAGTTGTGTAGACTTAATAATGATTCCTAGTATTTGATTATAAATGGGCTAGCTCCATTTTCTCTCTTTATTTGCATTCAGTTTCTTTCCATTGATAACAAACACCACTTGATGAGCCAAAAAAAAAAGAAAAAAAAAAGGACCTAAGCCCTATAGATTTATATAAATCAAAAATGGCAAATGATATTAGATTTTTAATTTTTACTTGATCTTTTAAAATTCATATGAGATCCTAAACTTCTTGCAGAGACCACCACATAGAAGCCATTAGTAAGAAACATGCCTCAAATTCTTTTTCTGAAGAAGAACCGTTCCGGTATATATATTACTAACATATTGGTAAAGGAAGCAAAAGCAAAAGCGAAACAAACTTTTTTTTTAAAAAAAAAAAAAAAAAGAAAAGTCCACCTCGTTTCATTCACTAAAGCTGAAAGAAACAAGCCTCTGGGAGATACAAGTACAATAAAGATCCAGTTCTCCCCCCCCCCTGCCAACATCCAACTGAGAATAAGGAAAATAACAAGGAAAAAACTAACCAAGATCTATAACTACTCTGACTGCGATTAACACCATAGTTATATGTATATATATACACACACACACACACCTATTAAGCAAATAAAACTATATATATACTCAGTAATAAATACAACATAAGAAACTTAACCATATATCCAACAAAATAAAATAGGCAAAAAGTTAAAGAACAGCCTATTTAGTTGGAACAAATAAGAAAGAAACGGCTACCCTGGCATATTGGAGCTCATCAAGCGTGAGAGTCCGAGGCTCATCCTCTATCGAAGACTTCCTCTCGATCTTGGAACGCCGAGATGTCTTCATATTGTTTCCTTCTCTCTTCTTTATAAGAGCAGAGAAGAAGAAGAAGAAGAAGAAGAGAAGTACATGGAGGAGGGCATGCAGCAATAGTTCACATCAACCACAGCGTTCATGTTATCAACCCAGCCAGCGCCAGGAAATCTTAATTTATATAGAGGAGTTGGCCGCCTTAGTCAATCTACCAGGGACGTAGGACCATACACGTGTAGGGAAGATCGTGCTGCTCGTGCACACGTGGCAGTGGATGACAACGATGCCTGGGGTGGTCAAATACGGGATATATAGTTGGGCTTTCAACCGGGACACGAAATCAGACTATTAATAGTATAAGATAATAAAATTTTTAGACAGCTGCTGTAAATTTTACCATTTATCCCCATGTTAATTGTCTATCATTAATGTATACAATATTTTTTAATTTTTAATTTTAAATAATTCGATTAGGAATCTACAAACAAAAATTCAATGCTATTTCTTTCCCTTGTTCTTTTTGGCAGGATTTTTTTTTTTTTTTTTTTTTCATTGATCAGCACTCTTTCTTTGATGCTTTCCAGTTCATTTGCAAACGTAATGCACCTCCGATTTTTCTCAAAAGATATTTGATTTGATGAGAGATTTATTTCTTGAAAAAATCAACATATTTATTTTGGCGACATGCTCTAAATTGCAAACAGGGTGATGAGCGATAACATCTTTGGAGTGCTGTTCAAACTTCAAAGGCACTGAAACTCCGAATCTAGAAAAAAGAAAAATTCTTGCCCACCGAATCTTAAAAAATCTTTGTTTATACTGAAACTCTGAATTGCCGTCTTCATCCTTATCACCATGATCAAATAAACCGTCAGATTCCGAAGGCCAGAAAGAGATGGCTGGAAGTTTCTACCATTCCCAGCTCGTCGGCGGCGAAGAATTCCGAGGTTAATTTGGAGGCGTTTTATTAGGATATTTTTTACGCTGGAAGGTATTGCGTGAGGGACTCTCACCTCCAAGGGAGCAAGTCGTCGCCAACTTTTTCTCTCGTTCTTGTCTACTAATTCGCTGGTCTATCAGCGTTGGCTACGCGTGGACACCTTAAGAGGTAGCGTGTGGCTTTGCCCGTAACCATTTACGCTGCGATTCGAGGTACCAAAATCTTGCTGTGATGCATGCAAGGAATAGGTTTGCCACCTTTAATTCTTTTCAAAAGTTGTTATCAAAAACGTTTTTGCCTTGAAATGAATTAATTCCCTGGGCCTCAGAAAAGGCAGGCACAGCTTTGAATCATTGGGTTTGATATGTATAATTGCGATTATATTCCCTGTAATAAACCTAACTCACTCCTTTTTGTCTGCCTGACTTGACTGGTGGAGAGTGAATGCTGCGCTGGGCCATTTTAACAAAACATTAATTAAAAAAGATTGTTCCTATATTCTTATATGAAAAGGTTTCATCTTTTGAATATGAAATCTAAGCATCCCTCCATCTACACAAGTGTGTGTTATGTCTGTACGTACGTATGTATGTATGAATATTAGAGGGTATCATTTCCTTGTCGCCTGCTATACGTAATGATACGTACGTATGAACTCAGCAACAATTGCATCAAACCACTCTTGCCATATTACACACAGAATTGAGCAGGAAATTAAAGAGATTGGCACTCTACAACGTTACTTGTTTGTAAGAGTTTGATTTACAATAAGTTAAATCATATGCGCAGTTATGAAAGGTCGGTAATTGTTCACAAACTCTGTTGAGCACTGTGTCGAATCCAATCTCTTCAGATTCATCTTAATTTGAGTCTAATCTGAACCAGAATTATGATAATGAGGTTCTAGCTGGAATTCAAAATTCAAGCTGAATCCAAATATTCTTTTCTTTTTTTTTTTTTTTTGGTAGGAGGTTGGCACTTGAAGTTAGCTTGTTATCAATGCTCTTTTTGAGCCCTAATCATGGTAGATATTTTTCACAATTTAGCATGATATGTTGCTCTCACCTTTTTCCCACGTCTTGTATTTTATTTTGCATGTTTGTGTTTATTGAATTTTATCTAAAACATGCTTATGAACTTGAGACATTCTTTCATCTTTTTTCCTTTGTGTCTGTGGATGTTGGATTTTCATCTTATTCAAAAAATATTTACCAGATTTATTTCTTATATTAGAAGAGCGAAGTAAAATGGAAATATATCTTCTTACTTTAAATACATAATAATCAACTTAAGTGGATAATAAAGAAAGGCTTTTATATGGTTGGTCGTATTGAGCCCCCTTCTTTACCATCCTCCAAGAATATTTTAATTTTAAATTGATAGAAAAATATCATGTAATGGATATGCTGTATAATTCACCGAAGCGGCCGCAGAAGGCCATTGACGCCGCCAGATCCTCTCCCACCAGAACCGATCGATCCCGACGTCCCCCTCCCGTCCGTCGCCACCGGCGAATCAGAGTTGAGGAAGAGGTCGAAGGGGAAGGATGGAGAGTGGTGGGAGTTGGACGCTGAGGGCGCATTCTGAAGCGATGATTGTCTAGGCTCGCCGAGAGGATTGTTGGAAGATAGAGGTTGCAGAATTGGAGGGTTTGATGGATGCTTTTAAGGAGACGATCGTTGTACTAGAGGTGAGGATGGTTCATTCTTCGAATGTTAATCGATGATTTGCGAATTGCGAATAGCTTTTCTATTCAACTTTTTATCATGTTCCTTGTTCTTCCTTTTTTTTTTTTTTTGAACAGCATTTTGAAAAAAAAAACAATGAAAAGCGAGAGAGAATTTTGGGTAGGAGGACACTGGACAACCTACGAATTAAGCTAATAACAGTCATTGAATCTATATTTTTAGATAATGGACACATACCCCAAAGAACAAGATTTGTCCTTTATACGAGGGTTGAGCTTTTGTTGGATTGGAGTTTGAGAATGTTATACCAATTAATGGTGAAGGAAACTGTAGGCCGTCTATTTTTCAATAACAAGGTGATGATGTGAAAATTCGTTCTTCAGTTTGGGGCGATGCATGTTGAAATTTGGATAGCGCTCTTCTATTTGGATGGATCTATAAGACAGCCTCTATGCAAAAGCATAGAGGATAATCCCTGCGAAAGACCTTTGATGCTCAAGTTAGTGAAAATCTTCGGCAATCAAATAAGAGGAGAAGGTTTCAGCAAAAGAATCTCTTTCCTTGATATGATTTCTTAGGAGCAAGTTTTTCTTTTTGGCTTAAATTACCTTCGAGAGCATACCTTGAGGGTCTTAGAACTTGGTATTTGTGCATTGGCGAGAAGGTGAGCCATTACCTAATTTTTCAATCGCATTTTAGGAAGTTGGTATCTAATAAGGCCAAATCTCATCGGTTATGGGGATCGGCAGTTGATGAAGCTGATGGATGCTTTATCGAAAATTTAAAATTTCGTTAATCATGGACGAAGTGATGTATTTGGCATTCGTTTCTGTTTTGAAAAGCTCACTTCGCAATCTTTGCAATCGGAGTGGTTCATCCTCCGAGATATCGGCGTGGTTTGAAGCAGCAATGGCGTTTACATTGAAGGGATGAGGATCGATTCTGACGAGATATGGAGATAGCTCGGCCCTATCGAGGTACTGAGATAGCTCGGTCCTATCGAGGTACGGAGATAGCTCAGCCCTAATGAGATACAGAGATCGACTCTGGTGTCGGCGTTGAGACCGACGATGGCTTCGGTACTAACTTTGGAGTCGGTGAGAAGACCGATTCTGATGTCGGTGCCAAGATTGACTCTGACATTGACACTAAGACCGACTCTTGCTATATGTTGGACCATTGCCCAATCAGCCAGTTCAAACGTGGCTTGATCACCCAAATCGAAGATAACTCGACCTTTGTCAACTCGACCTTTGTCGTTCGGCATACTTATTGATGCAGTGATAATTTTTCCTCGCATCACAAGAAGTTTGTAATCATTTAACCAGAGTGTGTGGCCTAACAACTAAGTATTTGCTATTGTCATGGGAGTAGGAAGCTGTTACTCTTATAATTAAGCTCTGTCCTGAGAAAGTTTTGAATCTGATGGCAAGGGTTAAGAGGTTTGCTTTTCTTTGGAGTGCGATCACCTTGAGAAAGCTACAGCATTGTACTTGCATACTTTATTTTGGGTCTTAAATGTTTCCTGCTTTCCTACTTATCTTCTTGATGGATTAAGGAGAATCTAAATGGATCTATTATGGAGAGGAGTAGCATGTTAGTGTGGCAAAAGTGCATCTAGTTGATGCAGACAAAATTTTCTCTACGCTAGAAAATGATAGGAAACTAAGAAAACATGAATGACCCATTAAGATAAGTATATTTTGAGGCTATGGTGGGATTAGGTCATATAGAGAAAGAGATTGTTAGTCATAGATATCATAAAATAAGTGCACAGGAAATATATAGGGCCCACATGATATCAGAAGGGTTGTTGACTGCATTTAAGTGATGTTTATTCATTGTTATAAGAGTGAAATATTAGACTTCTGCTGTTAGAAATCTATTAATAATCTACATGAAATTGTATAGAATTAATAGATAGGATCTTTGTATTACCTCCAGCCATTGCTTATGATTTACCGCTTTGAGAACCTGCTTTGAGAACCTTGATTGAGTGCTTCCAATCAATGAGCTATCGCACACGATGGTGTATGCCCTCAGGATATGCTCTTGATCAGGGACCCAATATCTCTGCTTCTTTCTGATTTTCTCTCGGTGATATTGTGTTATCGAATGTTATCGAAAACCTTAGAAAGGATCTCTATTTAAAGAGATTTCTCAAATCCCTTCCACCGCCTACTCCCATCAAAGTAGGCATTTAACACCATTTAAAGAGATCATCAAAGTAAGCGTTTAACACCATTTAAAGAGATATCGTTATCACTCATTAACTAGTGGATGTCGTTGAAAATTATCCGAAAACGATTAAGCTATATCGCAATAAAATAGGACCATCTACTAAAACGGGATACTACATTCTCCCATTTGGTCTGTATATTTTATCTTAATCCATAATTCTCAACACTGAACAAGAAACCAAATACATGAATCATAGCGATAGGTCCTCTACAATTGAGTATTATCTTCTATGTATTACAATGCATTCAATTTATTTACCACTATTCCAAATGTGACAACATAACATAATGAATAAACAATATGTTTATTCAGAGTCCAAAAGAAAATTTTGTCATTTCTCGAAAGTCAAATAATGTGTACACCTGAATGAGAATTGAAATAAGAGTTTCTTTGTACAAATTGTTATCCATGCAATTATATCATGGAACCAAGTCCCATTCGTACCACATGATCCTTAAAATTCTTAATTGGCATGCCTTTAGTCAAAGGATCAGCTATCATCAATTCAGTGCTAACATGTTCTATGACCACTTTGTTTTCTTTAACACATTCTCTTATGGCTAAATACTTAATGTCGATATGTTTACTTCGACTACCACTCTTGTGGTTTTTAGCCAAAATATTGCAGCTGAATTGTCACAGTACAGTTTAATTGGCCTAACAATAGAGTCAACAATTCTAAGCCCTAAGACGAAACTCTTCAACCATACACCTTGCGATGTAGCCTCAAAACAAGCAACGAACTCCGCTTCCATAGTAGAGGTAGCAGTCAAAGTCTGCTTTGCACTCCTCCATGATATGGCTCCATCAGCTAACATAAATATAAATCCTGATATTGATTTTCGTGAATCAACGCAGTCAGCAAAGTCCGAATCTGAGTAGCCCTCTATCTCCAAATGATCAGTTCATATATACATGAGCATGTAGTCCTTGGTCCCTTGAAGATACCTCATGACCTTTTTAGCAGCTCTCCAGTGGTCTAAACCTGGATTACTCTGATATCTTCCCAATATTCCTACTACAAATGCAATGTCATGTCTTGTGCAAACCTAAGCATACATTAGGCTTCCAACAGCTAAAGCATATGGAATGTTGTGCATTTGTTCCCGTTCAAGTTCATTTTTAGGGCACTGGTTCAAAGCGAACTTGTCACCCTTCACAATAGGTGCAATACTTGGTGAACAATTTTTCATCTGAAATCTCTCTAAGACTTTATTAATATAAGTTTCTTGAGATAATCCTAAAATGCCTCGAGATCTTTCTCTATGGATCTTAATGCCAATGACATAAGATTCCTCACTCATATCTTTCATATCAAAATTCTTGGAGAGAAATTGTTTCACCTCATATAGCAACCCTTTATCATTGGTTGCAAGTAGAATGTCATCTACATATAGGACCAAGAAATAAATTTTGCTCCCACTAACCTTCTGGTATATACATTGATCCATGATATTCTCTTCAAAACCAAAGGAAGAGATTACATCATAAAATTTTAGATACCACTGATGTGAGGCTTGTTTCAATCCATATATGGATTTCTTAAGCTTGCAAACCAAATGCTCACTACCACCAGAGAAAAATCCTTCAGGCTGTTTCATGTAAACCTCTTCCTCTAGATCTCCATTAAGGAATGCAGTTTTCACATCCATTTGATGTAACTCAAAATCAAAATGAGCTATCAATGCCATAATTATTCGGAGAGAATCTTTCTTGGATATAGGAGAAAATGTCTCAGTGTAGTTGATTCCTTCTTTCTGAGTAAACCCTTTGGCAACGAGTCTTGCTTTATATCTTTCAATGTTGCCTTGTGAGTCTTTCTTTATTTTAAAGACCCATCTACATCTAATGGCTTTTACACCATCAGGCAACTCAACAAGATCCCAGACTCGATTAGATGCCATAGATTCCATATCGTCCTTCATGGCATTGTACCATAAGTTTGATTCCTTAGAACTCATAGCTTATGAAAATGTTTCAGGATCATTTTCAGCTCCAATGTTATAGTCAGATTCATGTAGATGCACAATATAATCACTAGGAATTGCTGATTTCTTTATTCTAGCTGATCTTCTTAATATTGTGTCAATGACCTCTTGAGGAGTATCTTGCATAACTGATTGTTGATGAACAACATAATCTTTTAGACTACCATCAGCTTGTAAAATATCAATGACTGGTTGTTGAGCACTTATTTGAGCTTGAGGAGTGCTATAAATAACAACCAATCCCTCACTGAAGTGGAAGCTGGAATATCTGAATGATCTTTCTCAGAAGAAGCCAAATACTGAGATTGATCACTCCCACTGATCAAGTCATTTTCAAGAAATTTTGCATTTCTTAGATTCCACAATCCTAGTGCTGTGAGATGGACAATAAAATCTATAACCCTTGGACTTCTCAGCATATCCAATAAAATATCCACTAATAGTCCTTGGGTCTAGTTTCTTTTCTTGTGGATTATAAACTCTTACTTCAGATGGGCATCCCCAAACATGTATATGTTACAAATTTGGTTTCCAACTTTAAATAACTTAAATGGCGTTTTGGAAACAGCCTTGGTTGGAACCCGGTTTAATATATATGCAGCTGTTTTAAGAGCTTCAGTCCACAAGGATTTAGGTAGGTTGGAGCTGGCAATCATGCTCCTTACCATGTCCAATAATGTTCGGTTTCTCTTTTCAGCTACACCGTTTTGGTCAGGAGACCCTGGCATGGTGTATTATGCAACAATTTCATTTTCTTCAAGAAACCGAGCAAACAGACCAGGTGCTTGTCCATTCTTCATGTATCTACCATAATATTCTCCACCTCTATCTGACCTTACAATTTTAATTTGCTTGCCGCATTGTTTCTCTATTTCTGCATTAAAACCTTAAAGGCATCTAATGCTTCGTTCTTGTTATGAAACAGGTAGAGATACATATATCGTGAATAGTCATCAATAAATGAGATGAAGTATCTTTAACCATACGAGTCCATATCTGGACTATAGATATCCGTATGTATGATCTTCAGTATTTCTGAACTTCTCTTGGCATCTTTCTTGGACTTATTGGTTTGCTTTCCCTTTATGCAGTCCACACAAGTGCCAAAATCAGCAAAATCAAGAGTATCAAGTACTCTATCTTTTACTAATCTTTTAATTCTCTCAATAGAGATATGACCTAATCTCCGTTGCCACAAAATAGAGGAATTCTCATTCATAACACATCTTTTCATACCAGTTTGGGCGTGCATCACATTATAGGAGGTATTATTTTTTAAATTAATTTGAAAAAGATTGTCGGACAATGTACCATTCCCAATAAGCTTAGATTTATAAAATAAATTAACAGAGCTTTTATTAAAATTAAAGGAATATCCTGCTGGTACAAGCCTTGACACTGAAATCAAATTTCTAGAGAAACTTGGAATATAAAATGTCTTTTCCAAATCCAAAACAAAACCGAATCTAAAATAAGTCTGCACGTCCCAATCGCTTCCACATGTGAACCCATCTTGTTTCCTGAATAGATGCTTTATTCACTTCCCAATGGTTTTCTTTGATTTAGAAAACCCTGCAAGGTATTTGAAACATGGATTGTAGAACCAGAATCAATCCACCATGTGTTATGACATATAACTAAATTGGATTCATGACATACGAATGAGGTTAGAATACCTTTCTTGTCAAGCCAAGCTTTGAATTTGAGGCAATCTTTCTTTATATGCCCTTTTTTCTTGCAAAAGAAGCACTTGTACTCCTTGTTTATGTATGAATGTGTACTTTACCCTTTCCTTTGCGTTTAGCTTTGGGAGCTTTAGTCTTCCTATGAGTGACTAAATGTGCACTTTCTCCCATTTTCAAAATCAGCCTCCCTTCCTCTTGAACACACATGTCAGAAGTTCATTAATTGATCATTTGTCCTTATGTGTGTTGTAAGATATTTTGAAGGGACTATACTGCTGTGGGAGTGAGCTTAAAATAAAGTGCATCAAGAAAGATTCTGACATTTCAACCTCTAGGGATTTCAACTGAGCTGCAATGTCCCTCATCTTCATGATGTGCTCAAGCACACCTCCAACAGTAGTGAGCTTTATTGATGACAATTTTGACATTAGGTGCTAGCCAGTGCCTTATCTGAAGACTCAAATTGTGCATCAATAGCCTTCAGAAATTCCTTGACATTTTTGCACTTAGAAATTGAACCACATATACTAGCAGAAATCTTAGTACGTATGAACATCATACTGAGACGATTGGATCGCTCACATCGTTCATATGCAGCAATCTCAGCATGAGTGCTAGTAGATGTAACCGAATGTGGTTCATCCTTCCTGATAGCATGGTCAATATCCATGCACCCTAATTAAAGAAAAATTCTCTCCTTCCATAATTTATAATTATCACCACTTAAATCAGAAACATCACATTTCATATCAGAAATATTAACATGCAAAATAGCTGCATAAAAAAAATTTATGTTCATGTAACTAAATTTAAGGCAAATTACTTGATGTCATGTCTTACCAATGTAAACATGCAATAACATGAATCAATAACATATAATAACTACCTGTGGGCTAAGTTATTATACTTAAATAGACTAATTAACTTAATGATGTGACTAACAAATTATATTTCTTTCTTAATTCCTATGGGTAATTAAAAAAATAATTTTTATCCCATCCTAATTAATTATATCAGTGCAATAAAAATTCCTATGGGATAAGATTCAGTGTATTAATATAATTAATTATAATTAATGTCATTTAACCTTATGTGATCTTTGCAACTCAATATATAATTTTGATTAATTAAAGATGCTGTGGCTACTCCCCAATTAATCAAAATTATATTGACCACATGACATTTGAACTCCATTATATGCATATAGATTAACCAATTTAACATGATTATTAGGTAGTGATCTTAATCAACATAACATTTCCAAATCAAGATCTGAATTAATCAAAGGCCAGGCCAGTGAAAGAGAAGTGGGGGTCCTCCGTTGCTTTCCGTAGGTCAGTCAACGGAACCAATTAAGTAACCATAATTTCTTTACTTTTCTAAACACCAATTGACCAATCAAACCTTGGAAAGATTTGCACTATGATTTTTACACTACCACCAAATATAATTTTATTCATGCATAAAATAAATCTAATATGCAAAACAGGAGACAACGTATCAATTATCTATTTAATAAATTTTAAAATCATCATCTTAAGAAATTTTTTTTGTTAATTAAAACACGTCCGACCGTAGCTCATTATTCCCTTGGGCCAGTCTATGCAAAACGCCGTAGGCATAGAGACTCAGGAGGCGTATTTTAATATAAAAATTTAAACTTAAGAAACAAATGATAAAAACAAATTATATCACATGATATAATAAAACATTAAACAGAAAATAGCATGCATTTAAAATTTAACCAAATGGATAAGATGCTATTTCATCCTTTCTTTTTTAAAATTACGCGAAAAGCAAAAAAATTGCGCGTCTAAACAAGCTAGCCGAACAAATGCTTGCCAACCACTTTCTTTATAATGGATATAATAAATTAAATCATATCCTAAAATTTTTTTATCCATATCATCTCCCGTTATACTGCATAAGAGAAGAAAAGGCTCTTCTAAAATCGTGGAAGAAATTACAACCATATCATCTCCCAGCGGCCAAGCACAAAAATAGGAAGAAAAACAGTTCAAAACCTTTTTTTTATATACGGCAGAAATCACGTTCTTTCATTAAAAAAAAATCCATGCTTTAACTTAGACATCGCCAACCCTCACCCGCAAATAGGTCCTCATCATATGGCACCATAATGTCAGGGAGAGAGGATGTTCACCGCATGGCCACTTAACGTCTGCATGGCCGCATCATAATGTCATGGTCATTTAATGCATGGCCACGTGTTTTTTTAACTGAACAGGATTCACCGCTCAAAGACTCTATACAGGAGAAAGGAAAGGGAAAGGACGTTTTCACTCAAATCCGTAAGCCAAAAAAAAAAACTACGAACAATAAAATAATAAGTTGTTCTAAAGGATTAAATTAGATCCCAAAATAATCAAATCTGAAATGATGGAAACACTCACAAAAAACAAGGCAGAGGTATTGCAGTTCTGATACCAACTGTTAGAAATCTATTAATAATCTACATGAAATTGTATAGAATTAATAGATAGGATCTTTGTATTACCTCCAGTCATTGCTTATGATCTACCGCTTCGAGAATCTGCTTCGAGAACCTTTATTGAGTTCTTCCAATCAATGAGCTATCGCACACGATGGTGTATGCCCTCAGGATATGCTCTTGATCAGGGACCCAATATCTCTGCTTCCTTCTGGTTTTCTCTCGATAATATTGTGTTATTGAATGTTATCGAAAACCTTAGAAGGGATATCTATTTAAAGAGATTTCTCAAATTCCTTCCACCGCCTACTCCCATCAAAGTAGGCGTTTAACACCATTTAAAGAGATTATCAAAGTAGGCGTTTAACACCATTTAAAGAGATATCGTTATCACTTATTAACTAGTGGATGACGTTGAAAATTATCCGCAAACAATTAAGCTATATCGCATAAAATAGGATCATCTACTAAAACGGGATACTACATCTGCTTGATTTGTGGTTTAAAGGCGGAGTAGAGTGGCCTTTGTATCATGCTTGTACCATATGTACCACCTCTGTATTTTATTTAGAGCAACAAAAAATCATGACTGATTTAAGAATCTTAAATAATATGATAATATGGAGATATTGACGCTGTGCTTATCCCCTGACTTTGCCAGTAGGTGTCATCTCTCTACGTGTGTGCGTGCGTGCACGTGTCATTTTCTTTAATTAATAATAGGTTATAAGGAGAAGTAGGAAAATGGGGAGAGAAAAAAGGATCTATGCTTTGTGGTTATCTTTACTGATTGACCATCTATATATATATAGTGATCAACATTATCTGTCTTGGCCATGCATGGCCAGATTGTGACTTGTGACAGATCTGTCATTGTATTTGTTGCATTATCTTCTTTTTCCAACTACTTCAAGGAAATACATAGAGATTTGTTCTTACACAGTCTAAGAGTTTCTATTTAGGATCACCATGATCTTAAAAAAGCTGTCCTCAATATCATGAACCTCTCTCCTTCAGTTTAGTAAGTTTGGATACTAATTGAGCCATTGCAATTTTCAAACATGTGGGTGTTTTATGTCTTCATTGACTTTCAACCTTTCTCGTATTGTAGGTCCATATTTTTTTTTGATTGTGGAATCAAGCTTTGTTTACTAGTGTTCTCGTCTGATTTATATGTTTCACCACAAGATGAAACAATGTAAGCAATTCTTCTATGGATCTTTCTTTTGAAACTATTTCTTAAGAATTTGATGGTATTGGAGTTACAGTTGATCCTCAGCAAGTAGAGAGAGCAAACTAGAGCCTTTGAATTTGTGTGTACATGTGATTGAGAAACAATTATATATGAATGCAAAGGGCTGGTAAAGCACCTTGTATTAACACTCGTCTACCCTCTTAGTTAGATATTCTTTCCCTTAAAAAAGTGTTTGCAATCTCCTTTCAATTTAATATCATCAATCAACTATTCAAAAGTAAAGAGAAAAGAAAAGGCCCTCTTTCTCCTAGGATTGCTTGTTTGGCTCCTACCTCCTTCCAAAACCACATGGTGTCTTTATATGTAAATCTATAGAGTGATATAACCTAGCCTGTCTAATGATAGAACTGGATTTGAATATTTGTTTTTAGAAGCCAGATGAAGGATAAACTGATTAAAATTCTACATTGCTGCAATGGACGGACATGCCATTAAAGCTGTGTGGAGACCTTCTGAAGACATCCTGGTCTCCTTCCTCCAGTGACATCCTGTATGGATAGGGAGAGGCTTACCCTTGGCCGCACTTGTCCCGGCAATCCATGATATCAAACAATGATCAATTTAAGTTATAGGAGGAGGAGAAGAGATTGAGAAGCCCAGGAAATGATGATGGTGGAGTTGGAGAACTCTGGTGCAAATAGGAACACTTTAAGAGGCAAAAAAGGGGACAAAGGCCCCTAACTAGCATGATCAATAGGTTGAGTCCGGCTGTTACTCTACAGTCTTGAGATATTATCTGTAATGATTATTTCTAGAGATTGTATTGGTTTAATTTGAATCTGATACCCAACTGCATGATTTTGTTTGTTAAGCTTCATAAAGGTTATTAGGCATATATTCCATCTCTCATTAAGCATGCAAACACAATTTCTTTGGTAGTTATAAAAATAATAAATATTATATACATCTATTGCTGCAGCCTTTTACAGGTTTTAGGTGGACTTGACTCTTCTGACTTGGATTTCTCTCTCTGTTCAGTTTTCAAAATCAAGTTATATCCCCTATGGAGTTATAGACTTAAGGCATAAGTATCTAATTTTAAGATAAATTCTTTCAGGCTAATTCCAGTGAGAGTTTTGATTTCCTCTTTTTAAAATATAATTGTAATATAACAGAGACACCACCACTTTGCCACCCAAATTTGACTGGATTCTTTGTGCCTTTGTGTCCCATTGGTTATTTCACAGTTTCTATGTGGTCATCCATGTAGAATATTGAAATGGGCGAGACAATAGTTTACTTGAAAACAGTGAACTGGCAAAACCAGATAATTTACCACCTTTTTAGTTTTTTTTTTCCCTTTTTTTACTGGATTGAACACTTCTAAAATGGATTTTGCATGCCTTGCACACAATCTACATGCATGGAAAGTAACATGAAAATAAATATTCCAACTAATAATTAGCCTTCTTGGGTTAAGGAACAAAAATTGGAGGTTATATCTGATGTACCACAAGGCCTCTTTTGATGGCTTTTGCCGTGATTTAGTTCATTGTTGTTTTGATTATAATTTTACTTCATTATAATTGGTTTTTAAGAGATTGCAGCCTATGCGACTCTGTGATTATGTTTGACAGGGGAGTTGCATCATGTTTCAAGTATCTCGAAGCTCTTCAGGGGAGTGAGAATGAGAAGGCGAAGCTGAAGAGCTTGTTTGGAAGATTTTCTTCTGGTGAAGCACTGTCCAAAGATGTTCTAGCCAGGTCATATCCATAAGGTCCAAGCGGCTTATAAGATCTAGCAGCACAACTCATATGGTCCATTGCTGATGAGACTTATAATGATGCTAGGAAGAGGCTGAAGTTCTATCATAAAGGCCCTGTTGTACTTCACAAATATCGATTGTCCAACATTTGCCATTCTTCTCTGATTAATCTGGTCGGTCTTTTTGAAGAAACCTTCTTCTATTCAGTGCCTGTTGGTCGGACAGCAACAATTAGTAGAGAGGAAAAGCCACTAATGGACAGATTTCTTAACAGGTTCAAAATATCAACTGGTTGCTAGAGGTACTTACATATAGAGAAGCAGAAGGCTTTCTGGAGTTGCGACTATTCAAGAAGGAATTGATTGGGATACATAAGAGGGCATCAGCTCAGCCAGTTCTCAGCAAGCGTGTTCGTAACGCTAAGGAGAGGGAAGCTGCAGTGCTGTGGAGACAAGAGGTTCATCGTCGTTCAGGCATGGTTTAGTCCAACACTTCCTCACTAATACGAAGAGACTGGACGTGAGGATCTTGGAAGAATTCCATGGTCAGGCTCTCTCCTTTCACTTGCGCTCAACTAGCAGCAGAGTCTGTTTAATGTGGAATGGTTTCGGGTATTCGGTAGGAAGTGTCCAGATCTAAGCAAGGCCTTTCAGGTGTGGTGGCAAAGGTCATTTGAAGCTGGCTTCAGTTATTCAATCTTCAATTTATCACTGAATGTATGTAGCGTGATGTTGTAAGTTCAGGGAGGGGAATCGTTGATGTGATTGGCATTGCCTTATCACAGGCAGTCTTACGATTTGCGTGTCACGAAAATATAACAATTATTGCATCTTTCTGTTATGGTCCAAGCCCCTTATCAGTTTATCGTCGCAAAGCTTTGAGTCCTCTCAGGCATACGTTATCTCAAAGCCTTTCAGAAAGTCTATTTCCAATATCGTACTGAAGATTCCTGACGTCTAAATGTTTGTCTCCGAGGAGGGTGTGGGTTGGGATTCAAATATACTCGACTACACGTGTAGTCCAACCATTATTTGCTTACCTTTTTTTTATTTTTGAGATCCCTAAACTATATGAATTTAAAGATGGAAAAAGTGATTGTATCGATGCTTGGTTATATATATATATATATATATATATATATATATATATATATAGATAGAAAGAGACGTAGGCTTATTTACATTTGTATATAACTAAATTTAGGATTTGATCATCTTCTCTATCTTTGAATCCATACAGATCGTAAAGCCGCTCTACTTTTGTATTTTTTTTATCTTTAAAATCTATGAATTGTATAAATTTAAGGAAGAAAAAGATGAACAAATTTAAGCTTAGGTAAGTTCGAATGTAGTCAAAATTCTATATATATATATATATATATACATGAGTTGAGCTCGGTTAGGATAAGCATCAATTGCCAACTTGTAAAGCAACATTAAAAGTACCTTCCAATGTTGGCAGCTAGCGACTGTTGCTCAAGTATTACGTGGTCACATGTCAAACGTACGGCAGTCATACGTCGACTCGTTCAAGCTATGAAAAATATTTCGCAATACATACTTTAAAAAAAATAAAAATATTGGATGCGGAAGAATCTTGGACATGGACGATGATAGTCTCATACATGTTTACTACCAATCAAATGTCATCAATTAAATAGAGAAGGCATGAAAGGAACAAACTAAAATTAGATTCCAACGTAATCAACTTTTTCTTTTAGAATCGTAAACATGGTGGAGTTACCGGCTATTATATTTGATGGGCCAAGTTGATCCCATGAGTAATAAAGATAATAATTTTTGGATGGCATCCTCTTGAGATAGCAATTTCCAAACAATTTTCTTAAACGGCCATCTCGATAGCCTTCCTGAGGCGGCCTCGCTTGTCTTCTATGCTCTTTTAAAGGACGCAATGGGCATTTAATTTCGTTCACGGAATTGCTCCCGTTTGCAACAAGTGTCTCGTTGTAATGAAAGAGAACAAAAGAAAAAAAAGGGTCACGTTGGGTAGGTTCTCTCAAGGGCCATCTTCCGTCATTAATGTCTGGTGGTCGAGTCAATGGGCTAGAGTATTTAATGGTACAGAAACCGTACTTAGAGAGCAATTAATGGAGTGTACAGCATTCCAAGTCGGCCTCGTGGCCTCATCTAAATCAGCCTTGGTGCATCCACTTGCTCTAAAGCATTTATTGCCTTATTCTCTCTCCGCATTTATAGCTTCAAAGGCCACGAGCACTCAAAGGCATTTATTGCCTTAATTCTCTCTTATTTATTAAGGCATTTATGGTTAGTCCCTTCGGCCTCGGCTTTTTTCCTTCGGCGCTTCGGCTTCGAGGCTCCCATAGCTACGGCAGCCACGACATCTCTCTCACCAAAGCATTTATGGCCTCAAAGGCCACGAGCATCCATTTGCTCTAAGGCATTTATTGCCTTATTCTCTCGTGTATTAAGGCATTTATGGCTGCCACGTTAGCCCCTTGGCCTCGGCTTTTTCCTTTGGCCATGAACAGCTTCGGCCTCGGCTTTTTCTTTCGGCTATGAACAGCTTCGGCTCGGTCGACTTTTTCCTTCGGCCATGAACAGCTTCGGCTCGGCCTCAGCTTTTTCCCCTACGGCCTCGGCCTCAGCCCTCGGCCTATTCCCCTCGGCCGTGAATAATGTCATGCACGTGAATAGTGTCATGCACATGAACAGTGTCTTGCACGTGAATAGTGCTATGCAAGCACTCCATAATTAATGCTCTACAAGAGACAGCTGGCTTCAACTCCAAACGTCATCTTCTGTCTCAATGGCTGCACCTTGGAGCCCACGTGACTAACTTTATCACCCATCGCTGTTTACGCAGGACTTCCATGTGGCCCTCCAACCCGTTTCTCTTTTGCCAAGATCACGGGCGGTTACTGATATACTATAGGTTGTTGCCGATACTTATGGCACACGTTTAGCAGCTGTGCGCCTACCTACGGAGCCGATCTTAACGGAAGATATGATTCGGCTGTTATCGATGAAGGGTAAGAGGGACCCTCGAACATGTATATAAAGACCCCGACCCCCAATGAGGGGGGGACTCAATCTCTACTCTCTTATTCAGATCCTTGTTCTCCAAATCGCTGACTTGATAGTCAGAGGGTCCCCACCGGAACCACCGGTCCGAAACTTTTCTTACAAGTTTTCGGCTGAAGGAGGCGGTCCCTGTCATTCCTCTGAAGGCCTACGAAGCATTTCTGTCACTTGACGCTCCTCAAAAGTAATTTGGCAGCAACAGATTGGCGCGCCAGGAAGGGGAAAAATCAGCGATGCTAATTTGCAGATCCTCATCCCCCTTTATCAAAATGATGGATCATAAAGATGGTGATAACCCCATATTCAAGAAGCTTTCATCAGTTATGCTAGGGGCACCTTCAACGGGCTAAGCAACAGAAGGCCAACTCTTCGTCCCATCATCACTGATGGGGCAGTTAACCCTCTGGGCAAGGAGAGGAGCATGTTCTGCTCGTCCCCGTCCAAGGCGGCCTCTCATCTTGGTCCCCTCCAAGTCGGTCTCTACTTCTCGGCTGCCTCAAGAAGCGTGGACCCCGCCTTCCAAGCCGGTTTCAATCTCCCCTCCGACTGTCCCCATGCCTCATCCTCTGTCTCGACGGCCTGGTCTACGGCTGGCTCCGAGCCCGCCTCGGCCTCGGGCCAGTCCTCCCCAAGCTGCCAGCTCCGGCTCCAACTATAGCCATGCATGGGTCCTTGGTTTTCCTTCAGCATGAAGCTATACAAGTGGCTCCGGGCTTCCAGTCCTGTCCCGGCCTCAACACCAACCCGGCAGCCATCCCAGCAGTCTACGACTCCACGGGCAGCTCCGTTCCTGCCTCTCCGCTGTCCCTGACTCTCGGCTCTGTTCCGGGTGCGTCTTGGACTCCCGATGTCGTCCCGGTCCTCTACGGCCGTCTCCCAACTGCCACCCAGCTCCGGGTCATCTCCCAGTCTTCCAACTTCACTTCCAGCTCAAATATTCCAAAATCCTCCCCCCTAGCGGAGCTCTAGTCCGAGAAACAGAATAGAGCTCTTGACCCTGGTTCTCTGCTCCCAGTTTTCCTCCCAACGTCCTATGCGACTGACCTGGTTGTCAGCCTCGTCCCAGAGCACAAGGTCCGCCTTGATCCTTCTCATCTTCGTCCCAGCCCCCGTTGTCGAGTTGCTGCTCCTGATTCCAGACAACTGCGGGAGGGGGGAGCAATGCACCATAGACCGAGAGGAGGAGGGGGTTCCGTGAGGCCATGCACGTTCCCAACTACCCCGCTCAGCACCATCCCTGGGTTCCTTGGTGGTTTTCCCAGATTGAGAGAGCTCTCTCTCTCTCTCGTTTAACCGGTTCATGGGTGCGATTCCTGGTGAGCTCGGAGCTGGTTAGGGTCTGGAGCATCTTGACCTGTCAGCAAATCTTCTAGTCGGTAGCCTTCCTGGTAGCTTGGGGAATTGCAGTGAGCTTCGGTCCCTGGCACCCAGCTGCCACTCTTGGCCTTCTCCCAGCTCTTGGACGTGTGGCTCGGATGGTGATGGAACTTCACCACGCCCTCTCTCTCTCTCCTTCCTTCACTCTAATTCACATTACTGTGGAGAGTTTGCCATGTAAGTAAATCGCCATGCGTACGGGAGATGTGCATGGCTGCAGAGAGCGTGGCGTCCAAGGCTGATGAAGCTAGGCCCTCCCAGCAACTCCATCGGCCTTTTACTTCGCTGATATCAACTCCCAGCAACGTCTTCGATGGACTCTCCCAGCCGCTCGTCTTCAACGACCGCCAAATGTCGTGGCTTTCCTCAACGACCTCGAAATCTCCCACGACAGTCCCCAACTCCTCTCCAGCGAGCTCCTCTCTAGCGAGCTCCTCCCTCAACGGCCCGAGTCCAGGCTCCCAGCACCGTCCCAGCTCCCGACCTTCTCGGAAACTCCAAAGTTCCGCCTTCTGTGTGGGGAGGCTCCCAGCCTTCCGGTGCCTTCTTCATACAAGCTCTCGTCGGCCTCGGGAAGCTTCCTTCGCCAGCTCCCGTCGGCCTCGGGAAGCTTCCTTCGCCAGCTCCCGTCGGCCTCGGGAGGCTCCCTCCGCTGCCAGGCTCTCGTTGGCCTCGGGAGGTTTCCTTGCAAGCTCTTATCGGCCTTGGGAGGCTTCCTTCGCCAGCTCCCGTGGCCTCGAGAGGCTCCCTCCGCTGCCAGGCTCCCGTCGGACTCGGAGGCCTCCTCTGCTGCCGAGCTCCCTTCAGCCATGCAGCTTGCTGAGCCCCCCGCTCGGCCGTGCTGCCTTTGTCTCCGTGCAAGCTTCCAGACTCCCCCTTGACTGCTGACCATGGCTCCACGATTTCATCCAACTCCTAAGCTCCCGCTGGCCACCACCACCTCTTCTCTCTCCGCATGAAACCAGCCTTGGCCTCGGCTCCCACAACACTCGGCCTTGAACTCCCCTCGGCCTCAGCACCTAGCGCCAAGCTCACCTCGGCCTCGGCTTTTTCCTTCAACCATATGCAGCCTTGGCCTCCAGCTTCGTCCTGACTTCTAGCTCCTTCCCGGCCACAGACATCTCGTCCCGGCCTCCAATGCGAGGGAAGGCCCAAGTAAGGGCAACGACACCTCCACTCCAACTAACTTAATTCCCTAGGGGGTAGGCCACCAGCAGACTGGAGTACCCAAATTAGCAGAGGGAAACAAGGGTGGTACAAGAGCTAAGTACACCACATTTAACAGTATTTCTTTCATTGATACTTGAAAATGTCATACAGGGAAGACCGACTTTGCATTAGCATTCAAGACCAATCTCGTGTTGGCATCTCAAAGCCTGATGTACCATCAGCACCAAAGCCCGACTCCAGCTCAGCACCTAAAGCCTAATGTACCATTAGCACTAAAGCCCGACTCCAGCTCAACACCTAAAGCATGATGTACCATCGGCACTAAAGCCTGACTCTGGCTCGACACTCAAAGCCCGATGTACCATCGGTACTAAAGCTCGACTCCAACTTGGCACTCAAAGCCCGATGTACCATCGGCACTAAAGCCCGACTCCAGCTCGGCACCTAAAGCCCGATGTACCATCGGCACTAAAGCTCGACTCCAGCTCGGCACTCAAAGCCCGATGTACCATCGGCACCAAAGCCCGACTCCAGCTCGGTACTCAAAGCCCGATGTACCATCGGTACTAAAGCCTAACTCCAGCTCGGCACCTAAAGCCTGATGTACCATCAGCACTAAAGCCCGACTCCAGCTCGGCACTCAAAGCCCGATGTACCATCGGCACCAAAGCCCGACTCCAGCTCAGCACTCAAAGCCCGATGTACCATCGATACCAAACCCGACTCCAGCTCGGCACCTAAAGCCCGATGTACCATCAACACTAAAGCCTGACTCCAGGTCGGCACCTAAAGCTCGATGTACTATCAGCACTAAAGCCCGACTCTAGCTCGGCACTCAAAGCCCGATGTACCATCGACATCAAAGCCCAACTCTAGCTCAGCACCTAAAGCCCGATGTACCATCGGCACTAAAGCCCGACTCCAGCTCGGCACCTAAAGCCCAATGTACCATCGACACTAAAGGCCGACTCCGATCAGCACTCAAAGACTGATGTACTATCGGCACTCAAGCCCGAGGCCAGCTCGGCACCAAAGGCCGAAAACTAACTCCAGCATTGGCAACTAAGATCGTTGGCATAGGGGAAAAGGCACCTGACAACTCTCCAACTCTCAGGTCACCCTAACGGGTTAAAAGAAACCCAACGACTTCAACAACTCTCGGGTCACCACTCAGGCCGGCCACAAAACCCCCAAGGCGGTTTTATTGCAGTCACAGCGGCTCTATCGGCCTCAACGGCTCCATTCATCTGCCTTCGTGGCCTCATTACAACTTCAGCAGCTTTATCACACCTCAACGGCTTCATAGCGGCTCTAACTCTACCTCAACGGCCAATGGCCAATCGAGTAAGACCTTTATCTAAATTATATACCTGCAACATATTACTGGTCACTTTCAGCCATCAAGAAACTCCAAGACAACTCATAGTTGGGAGAGGCCAACTCCCCAGCTCACAGTTGACGAGCACCCACTTCCAAATTTTATGACAAGTAGAAGACCCAAAGTTAACTCACAGTTAGGAGAAACCGACCCCCTCAACTCATAGTTGATGGGCATCTGCTTCCGGGCTTTGCATAGGGAGAAGATTACTGGCTGCCAGTCAAGGGTAACCCACTTACCCGCAAACTTTGTTTAAAGTTTTTTTGAACAGCAAAAAGTATAGCTCTAAAGAGCGTGAAGACGTCTACACAAGGCGCAAAAGAAAAGGAGTTTCCCCACCTAGAAGGAATCATAGTTGAAGTTTATCGGAAAGAATAGATGCGAAGGTAAAAAGTCCTACACTCCTTTCGCTTAGCTAACACGGGGCACATAAGCTCAAGAGTGTGGGGGCATTTGATGGGGCCAGTTGACCCTATGGGCAATAAAGACAATAATTTTTGAATGGCATCCTCTCGAGATAGCAATTTCTAGATAATTTTCTTAGACATCCTCGACGGCCTTCCTGAACAGCTTAATTCCTAGGAGGCATTTGATGGGGCCAGTTGACCCCATGGGCAATAAAGATAATAATTTTTGAATGACATCCTCTCGAGATAGCAATTCCAGATGATTTTCTTAGACATCCTCGACGGCCTTCCTGAACAGCTTAATTCCTAAGAGGCCTCGCTGGTCTACTCGGCTCTCTTTTGAAGGATGCAATGGGCATTTAATTTTGTCCACGGCATTGCTCCGGCTGCAACAAGCGTCTCGTCCTAACGAAAGAAAACAAAAGAAAAAAAGGGCCACGTTCGTGGGTTCTCCCAAAGGCCACCTTCCGTCATTGTAGTTGAGTCAATGGGAGCATTTAATGGTGTCATAATGACTTGGAGAGCAATTAATGGAGCGTCACGAACATCTTGCCTCGGCACTCCTGTCTCGGCCTCATCTAAGTCGACGTGGGCCTCAACGGCGGCCGACATGCATCCACTTGCTCTAAGGCGCCTTATTCTCTCCCATATTAAAGCATTTATGGCCTCAAAGACCACGAGCATCCACTTGCCATTTATTGCCTTAATTCTCTCTTATGTATTAAGGCATTTATGGCTACCACATTAGCCCCCTCTGCCTCGGCTTTTTCCTTCGGCCATGAACAGCTTCGGCCTCAGCTTTTTCTTTCAACCATGAACAGCTTCGGCCTCGGCCTTGGCTTCGGCTTCAGCCTCGCCTCCCATAGCTACCGTGGCCACGACACACCAAAGCATTTATGGCCTCAAAGGCCACGAGCATCCACTTACTCTAAGGCATTTATTACCTTATTCTCTCCCGTGTATTAAGGCATTTATGGCTACCACGTTAGCCCCCCCGCCTCGGCTTTTTTCCTTTGGCCATGAACAGCTTTGGCCTCATCTTTTTCCTTCGGCCATGAACAGCTTCGGCTCGGCCTCGGCTTTTTCCCCTACAGCCTCGGCCTCGGCTTTTTCCCCTACAGCCTCGGCCTCAACCCCTCGGCCTATTCCCCTCGACCGTGTCATGCACATGAACAGTGCCTTGCACGTGAATAGTACTATGCAAGCACTCCATAATTAATGCTCTACAAGGGATAGCTAACTTAACTCCAAACATCATCTTTTGCCCCAATGGCTGCACCTTGGGGTCCACATGACTAACTTTATCATCCATCGCTGTTCACATAGGACTTCCACGTGGCCCGCCAACCCGTTTCTCTTTTGCCAAGATCACGGGCGGTTACTGATATACTATGGGTCGTTGCCGATACTTATGGCATATGTTTAGCAGCGTGCGCCTATCTACGGAGCCGATCTTAATGGAAGATATGATTTGGCTATTATCGATGAAGGGTAAGATGGACCCCGAACAGGTATATAAAGACCTCGACCCCTAATGAGGGGGGGACTCAATCTCTACTCTCTCATTCAGATGAGGGAGGGACTCAATCTCTACTCTCTCATTCAGATCCCTGTTCTCCAAATCGCTGACTTGAGCGTCAGAGGATCCCCGACTTGAGCGTCAGAGGATCTCCGTCGGAACCACCGGTCCGGGACTTTTTTTGCAGGTTTTCGGTTGAAGGAAGCGGTCCCTGTCATTCCTCTGAAGACCTACGAAGCATTTCTATCGCCTGACGCTCCTCAAAAGTGATTTAGCAGTAACAATATTGATTAAATGGTCACCTTCAATTAGAGGATTAAGTTAATAAGCAATGAACTTGCTCGATTGACTGACTTCTAGAAGCAGATTAGGGTCCATATCTCAGGGTTTCTCACAACGAAAGCACAAGTCTGGTATTTAATCAGCTTCCACTTGTCCTATATATTAATTTATAACCAGAAATAAATAAGAAATAAACAAGGAGAACCACACGCTCAGACAACAATAGGAGAAGCATGCATAATTTTTAGTGAAATTTTTTTATGTCATAATTGCATATTATCCTTCTTCTGCTGAGCTTCTCATTTGCCAATTCATTCATAAAACCTCCATTCACAAGAAAATAAACTCTCTTATGCAATTCCTTCAATCCATCGATCTCACAGTCGGGCTCTTGACATTCAATTCCATTACCTGCAACTATTACTAGAGTGTCACATTCTAACCTATGATTCACAAACTCTCATATAGCTCCCTTTTTTGCATCCTATCATGATTTCATATTTATTTAATATCTTATTATATTTCGTTGGTGGACAAGTTATGGCTACGCTTTCGTGCTCATAACAGATGAACTTCACATCAGTCATGCTACGCTTCTTCACATGGCTAACAACCAAAATTTCATGCTTCAGCTTGCAACTAGCATGCATAATCAGAAAGTTACACTCTAGCTCATGACCGACAAACTCTTACATGATTAGCCTAATACACCTATCTCATTTTACTTATATTTTTTATGTTATTTATTTATGACATGCATTTTTAATTAAGAATACCATGCCATCTCATGGTAGCTAAAAGCCAAGGTTTCATGCTTTTCCCATAATTGGCGTTCATAATCAAAGTGTCATACTACAAAACATGATCAACAAACTCTCACATGATTTTAGTAGATATTATATTTTCTTTATAAGTTATTTATTTAAAACATGCATAATTAAGAATACCGTATTGAAACAAAATATTCTTATTATTACTATATATATATATATATATATAAAGAGAGAAAGCTGGACTTGACTATACTCCCATGTAGCTAAGTTCTAGGTTCGGTCACCCTTTCATTTCTAAATCCATAAAAAGCTTGAAGCCATTCCACCTTTTATATCTTTGAGATCCATGATCCGTATAAATCTAAGGGTAAAAAGAACAACTGAATATAAGCTTGGCTACATGGGAGTGTAATTGCATGTAGCTATATCTATTTCTCTCTTTTCTCTCTCTCCTATATATATATTCAAAATTATACGAGTAATTATGCTCGAGAATCCTAACCTTATCAATAATAAAGAATGACTTGACATGCTAACTAAATTCTTAAATATACATGATACAACCAATTAATTTAAAATTAATAGTTGATATAATGAAATCTTAAAATTGACCTCTTTGCTAAATTTAAATATGTAGTTGCCAAATTTGTTATTTTATAAAATCTATAATCTAGCTCTTCAACCTCACCTTTAGTCTTAGAATTTTTATGACCTAACCAAATAATATTAAAGAAAATTGAGAAATAGAATTTTTATGAACTAAAGGGAGACCTCATGCTAGCCTTCTCCATGATCAAATTGTTGCCTATCAGTACAATATTAATTATTCCTAGTTAATAGAATAACCTAACGAGAGAGAATATTAACGATGTCAATCATGGATTATAAAATTCCTAGCAGAACCTTTTTTTAATGATCAGATTAGAGAGAAGCAAAAAGTGGTGTTAACTTGGTGTCTACATAGTAGCCCCCCCTTAAAAAAAAAAAAAGAAAAAGAAAAAAAGCAAGCTACAACCCATCCTTAAGGGCGAGAGAGAGAGAGAGAGAGAGAGAGAGAGAGATAAAAGCAGGATAACCATAGCTCTAAGCCGCAATAGAGTAGCACGTCACTAGCTCTGCAGCTCGATAGCAAAGAGGGAGAGCACGGTGGCAAAAAAGAGAGGAGAGAGAGAGAGGTGACGATATGGGAGAATAAGGAGAAGAATGCTTGGAACTGCTCACAATGAGAGAGTGACCTCATAATGAGAAATTGTATCAATGATCGTAAATAAATTGAATCAACCTTAAAATATAATGCCAAATAACTTAATCTGAATCTCACCCACTATTTATTGGGTTAAAAATATAATTTCAAACCCAACTTGTGTATTACACTAATTACACGATATGTCCTATGGTTACCTATTTAACCTATATAATCTGTGTAGCCCATATGATTTATATAACCCATATAATCTGTGTAACCTATATATCTTATATAAAATCCATATAACCCATATAATCCGTTTAGCATGTTTAAAACTATTCACTTATAAAATAATTATATATTAAAAATCATTACGAAAGTATAAATAAAAGCTTTTTTACTTAAGAAAAAAAAAGAAGCATAAAATTCTTACATAAGTATATAGTCATCATCATAAAATCATAATTAATTAAAGAGTGACATTAAATTAGATAAACAGGACTGATGGGTCATATCTAGATTGGCGGGTTGAGTTACGCTAATTGATCCATTTAATAATATGATCAATTATGGGTCAATTTTGGATTAATTGGTCAACTTATAACCCAACTTGTTTATTAATTATAACTAATGGGCTAATCCAATTTTGATTCAAACTTGTTTATGCTCAACTCAAACCTACTAGCTTCATATTGAGTTCAAATTATATTCATAGATTATGTCCGAAATTGCCACCCCAAGAGTGGTAAGCTCCTATGCAATGTTGACCATTGAGGAGGGTAGAAAGAGTGAGGGAAAAAGAGAGAGAACAAGAGAGAGGGAGAAGAGTTAGATTCATGCCCTTTCACCTACGAAGGTGGGAGAAAAGGCTGCAAATGGGTTGGATTGACCCGTCACCCAACTCGATCCCGTCTTGATCCATATTTAAAAATCCTTAGGTTGGTTGTGTTTGCAAATTAGACTTGATATAAATTTTGGATCTAATCCGAGTCTTGTATTTTTAACTCGATTTGATCCAAAGTTGATTCGGCTCGACTCATAAACTTTGCTTTATAAATATTATTTTTATTCCCTATAATTATCTTTATTAGTTTATTGAATGAACTCTAATCTAAACCAATTCTTCTTTTTATCTTAATAACTAGATCTCTTCTCATCTTTTTTGACTTAATTATATCTAAATATTTATATTTTATTATTTATTTTGATAAATTTATATTTATAACATCTTTAAGTATATGAATAAATAATTTAAATATCATAATTTATAAATTTAAGGATAATTGTTTAGTTAGATAGAATTAAAAGTTTTGAATAAAAATTTAAGTTTAAATTGACTTTTTTAATATCATTTAAATTGTTTAATGGATCTATATTTGATTATCAATTACTAGATTTTAGTTACAAAATAATAGTTCGATGTAAACATGATTTGATACAATCCTATCCTAAACCTCAATATTTGGGTTGGACTCGATCATACTTAACCCCGAATGGAACCCAATGAACCATTGGGACTAAAATTCTTATCATAAGCTGACCTAATCAACCCAATGAGTAAATGGGTAGGGTTCAAGTCTAAAATTATGATTAGAATATAAAACCTAATTGGATTTGTTTCAAGCATGTGAACCAATCCGACCTGACCTAACTCGTTTGCACACTAAGTGCTAGAGGACTATGACAATGCATTAGAAGTGATGCAAAACAAGGGAGGTAGGCATGGCTTGGTTGCTATCTAGTGGCAGGTCTAATAAGATCATTAGTGACAGATAATGGGAGATGGAGGATGTTATAGCAACGAAAGCCTTGACACTACTTGATAAGACAAAGGCATAGAAAGGAACCCGCTTTCTATCAACTCTCTGGTTAGTGACATTCGGTCTATGCTTCGTCAGGTTGACACTGCTCAGATTCGGTATATTTACTGGAAAGCTAACTCTGTCGCTGACTGGATAGCTACCCGGATTGCCCATCATTCCGGTCCTTGGTATTGGTTACTGGGTGACTCCTGTCCGATGGTGCTCTCTTAAATTTTGTACTTCGATATATTGGGCTTGACTCATCCTAGAATGGTGTGATCGCCTTTTTGTACAAAAAAAAAAGGCATAGAAAGGACAAAATACTAAAGAAAAAGACTAAAGGGTAAAATCAAAAGCAAGAGAACAAACACAGAGATTTACATGATTCGGCCATTGGCTTATGTTCACGACCAAAAGAAAGCAAAAATTTTGTTATAAAAAATGAACCAAAGATTGTAAGGACTAATTCTTACCATATTCTGTAATTATAAGGATCACTTTTCTATCTAACATTCTTTTTCAAATCCCTAAACTCGCATAATCTAATAGGATCCTCTCTTGAACTCCCACAATAACTCTTTGATTTACTTGGGATTCTCCAAGACCAAGACCCTCGAGGCCCAGGGCTCTGAGCCTGAGCCTGAGCCTGAACCTGAGCCATAGAGCCACCTTGAAAACCATGGCTCTCTATGCTTATATAAAAGAGGGATATACAACATACAACAAGGAAGGACTAAAGTTATATCTAAATATAGAAACATGACCTTCTTTGTCTTTTGAATTCTAAGGCTACACAGAGTAGGACTAAAGTTTTATGTTGATAAGAAAATTCTTTCCATCTTAAGCTTGTGAATTCCAAAGCAAATTTTAACAAATCTCTACGTTGGCTTAATTTCATAAGCAATATTGAAAAGATAGCTAAAATCTTTCTTTACCTTCTATACATACCTTAAAGGGTACATTTCAAGTGCTGCATGCATCAATCAAGTCCAAATAATACATTTGATCCTTGGATAATAGCTACCTCTTAATTGAACTCATCAAATAAGGCTTTTAATTGAGCTTCACCAAATGAGCCTCTCGGTCAATTGAGATCACAAAATAGACTACCAACCAATTGAGCTCATCAAACAAGCCTTTTAACTGACTCAATTCATCGAATAAGCCTTTTGATCAACTAGTCTCACCAAATAAACTTTTCAAGTAATATAGCTCATCAATTTAGTTTCTTAACTGAGCTCACTAAATTAGTCTTTCAATTAATTGGGCTTTCAAACTAAGCCTCTTAACAAACTGAGCACCCACCAAATAGGTTTCCCAACCATCAAATAGTTTTTTCAATCAATCGGGCTTACCAAATAACTTTCTTAGCATAGTTGCTTCATCTATTCCAAGGTTATTCCAACTTTAACTGAAGATTTATTTCAGGATAGAATAACATCTTTTTAAAACAAATTAGAGACTTTTTTTCCCTTCTTCTTCACCACGATTGGTAGTCAATTTGCTACCATTGTTGTACACCGTGCCACTGCCCGCCAATTACATCTAGTTAAAGCCTTTTGTTGCGGCGGTCGCCGCCGGCGAAGTCCGCTTCTTTTGCTGATCGAAAGTACACCTTTGTCATTGATCTCCACTAATTGCTCGAGTTTGGGGGCAAGGCAACTTGGATCTCTACTAGTGCCCCCACAATGCTGCCGGTGATGATGCCTCCAAAATACCTTATCTCACCGGAAAAAACTTTGTGCATTGCCTTTGGTGCATAAAGTCATGCATCGGACACGGTTATTGGCCATGCGCACATACATGTCATGGCCTATTGAGCTACGGTGTGCCTCGCATACGGGTACGCAATCAATGCATGCGCACGATGCGTGGCTTTATACACCAAAGGTGGTGTACAAAGACTTTTCCATCTCACCAATGCCCGGCAATCTAATGCTGGTGCTCTTCCTCTTCTACCCGGGTGTTGCCGCCCATGACGGCCCATTGTCACAGCCCAGCCATGCAATTGTCGGTGCCAAAAATCAAGCTCGGCTCCACTGGACCAATGCTCTGGATCACCACAAAAACCTTAACTTCTCACCATCGGAAAGGATCTTGATCCGTGTAACGACCCGGGCCCACGGGCCCGTTTTGTTACAAGAAAATAAGACAGACAAGGTCCACACCAACTTGGGCCACCACAGCCCAAAAAGGGATCCAATTGGTGCCTTGTCTTTCTTACTTTACCACATATAAACCACTCAACCAACTCCCAATTTTCCGATGTGGGACTATTGGGAGAGATATCACAATCTACCCCTCTTACAGAGACGATGCCAGGAGTAATTGATCACAACCACCAGGCCCCATGATCACAACCACGAGGCAGGCAGGATTCTAGAGGTGGCCCCCATAGATTCAAGAGATGGCTCCCATCCTCCATGGATGTAGCACTTTATCGCACTTAGCTCCTGCACTTTCGGCTGGTGCATGGCTCTGATACCATATTGTAACGATCCGGCCCCACGGGCCCGTTTGCTCTGATACCATATTGTAACGACCCGGGCCAACGGGCCCATTTCGTTACAAGAAAGCAAGACGGACAATGTCCACACTAACTTGGGCTACCACAGCCCAAAAAGGGATCCAATTGGTACCTTGTCATTCTTACTTTACCACATATAAACAACTCAACCAACTCTCAATTTTTCGATGTGGAACTATTGGGAGGGATATCACAATCCGCCACCGAAGGGAAGACTTCTTCTTGCACCACTACAGTTTGCCACCAACAATGCCCAAACTAATCCATCTGGGTACTTCCTTCATTGCTTAGCCACAACCTGTCCTCAATGCATATGATTTCTTCTCTGCGGATGGCTGCTGCGGGGATTCCACAGAACAAGGGAGAACTCTCTGTCCCTCCAGATTGCTCCATGATCTGTGATTATCTCAAGATTCATGCAGATGCTATACTGCTTTAAGATCTACACTGGCTGCCCATGGGGAACCAAAAAAGACTGGTTTGTTTTTTTTTTGCCACTCCCTTGCACATGCTAGAATCTAGCTCTAATACTACTTATGATCAAACTCTGATACCATTTGCTATAATAATGCAAGTCCTGATAGGTATGATAAAGGCATGCATCAGCAAAATACCAAAGAAAAAGACTAGAGGATAAAATTAAAAACAAAAGAGCAAACATAAGGATTTATATGATTTGGCTACTAGCCTTCATCCATGGACGAAGAAGAGCAGCGAATTTCATTATCAAAAAAGAACTAAAAATTACAAGAACTATTCCTTATTAGGTTCAAAAATTATTAGGATCTCTTCTCTATTAGACACACTCTCTCAAATCTTTAGACCTACATACATCCAATAGGATCTTCTTTTAAACTCTCATAATAACTCTATATTATTTGAGATACCTTCAGGCCAAAGTTCTCAGGACCTGGGCCTAAGCCAAAGCGACAAGATTACCCTAAAAGCTAGTACTACTTATGCTTATATAAAAGAGAAATATATAGTGTACCATAAAAACTAAGAATAGAGTCCTATATGCATATGAAACATGACCTTCTTTATCTTTTGAATTTCAAAGCTACATAGTTTAGGACTAAAGTCTTATTTAATTATCAAAAAACTTTTTGAATATCAAGATAAATAGAGAAAGAAAAAGGAAAGGTGAAAGATACAGCATGTAATGACAGTATCAGTGAGATCCCAACAACAAGATAACAGGGCCGAGAGAGGTTAGAAAAGTGATGGCCTCGAGTTGAGGGCAATGGTGGCTATCTACAATAGGTGAAGAGGAGGATTAAGAAGATACAAGGGCAAAAAGAGAAAGGAGGGTAAGGGGAGGAGAGGGGATAGGGCATGTGACCCTCTCCATGGATAACTAAGGTTAACCGGGCTATCCAATCCAAATGGGCCGGCTAATTCATGACATTATAAATGTAAGTAATGACTTCATATGTAAGGCTTACACGGGTCTCAAGGGACATGCTAATTCACAAGTATAACCTTTAAGCACATTAGTTTAGCAAGACTTATTTTTCCCAAATAACCACCCCAATCCTTGCTCAATTTCTCATTTCATGTGGCAAGTAGAGGCTGATGCATTAACAAATGTCACATGATTATTGATCAGATATCTTTTAATAGTATAATTGTATGGGTATAATTACATCATGAGTATATGAACTTATTTAAAATTTTCAATTAAGTGCTTATACTATTTTTTTTCAATTGAGTATATCAACTCATATAAATTTTTTAATCAAGTACATTTTTAACATCCATCAATGATGACTTGATGAACCATATAACAACCGTTAATGATAACTTAATTATACTTTTTTTGATTAAGTATACAAATTCATAAAAAAAAAATTTAATTGAGTATACTAACTTATAAAAGTTTTCAATTAAGTATACTTGTTTAAGTTCAGCAAGCATTTCTCATGAATGCATGCCAAGCTAATTAATTAAAATTTTTTATATATAAAATTCAATAAACAATGAGCTAAAAAAAAATATTGTTATATATTCATGCATAAAATAATCATATACATAAAAGGTTATATAATAAAATAATGACTTTCTAGTTACTCAATTTATAGTAAATAAATTAATAAGAAAATTTTGCTTTGAATATATTTTTTATATAGAGTGTAGACTTTTTAATGCATTATTAATATATTCTCAGCAAAAAAAATTCTGCCCTCTCCTAAATATCGCATAACTTATAAAAGTTATCTAGCTATGTGACATAATAAAGATAGATATTAAAAAATATCACTGAATAGATCCTATAATTCTCCTCTCCATATTCTTTATACATGATTAAAAAACTTTTATTAGTCGATGTGTCCAATTAAAAAAACTATTATAAATTTATATGCTCAATTAAAAAATATATATGTATTCAAATCATCATTGATAATCATCATGCGATTTATCAAATAATCAATAACGAACGTTAAAAATTTACTTGATTGAAAAACTTATATAAATTAAGATACTCAATTGAAAGAAAAATATTTAAGGGCTCAATTAAAAAATTTAAATAAGCTTATTTTTTTATGTGATTATTTTTATTTTGATGAAGAAATAGAGTTTAATCTGAAGAGCAAAAACGGAAAACTTTTTATTACCCCGTGTTATAATGAGGTTGGTTGTTTAAACAGTATCTATACAATTATAAAATCTCTTCATGCAGTGCGGCAAAGAACATGTTTGGTACAAAAGTTGGGCTCCAAAGCGGCACTCTAAAGTCCTTTTTTTCACCCAAATTTTTTTTTTAAAAAAAAACGGTACTCTAAAATCTAAATTAAATCCACGAGTTGCTAGACTTGCCATGACGCCATGCGTTCATCCTTTTAGAAGCATGCGCCGTTGCTTATGACATCATGCATAGACAAAATTTAGTCTGGAATCTCAGCCAAGACGGTAGTTGCCGCCCTCCTGTAACCTATCATCCCCTGATGCCGTCCCTCTGATCGGTGGTCCCCTTCTCTATTGGCCGCACGCGGGTTCACCTCGCTCGGTCGACCACAGTCGATCACAGCTGACGGCTTAAACGACCGTCGCCGTTATTGGAAGAACGAACTTGAGGGCGATGTTCCGGTGACGGCACCTACCAGCGAGGGGACCGGCTCTTCCCTTGGTCTCATGGATGTGAACGCCATGTCATGCCAAGATGATGATGATGATGATGGCATGCCTACCCTGGATCGTGACATGGTCATCAAGTGGATACCCTTTCCCGTAGCTGGACGTGGACCTCGTGTCCTCCTCCTATAAAAAAATGCTCGCAATTTGAAGTTTCCCAAATAGCCTACCATTTGGCATCGATTTTTTTTATTGGTCGCTGGGATGTCCGGTGGTCTTACCTTCTTCCGAGTCTTGAGGACTGGCAGCCGGCACGGCGTATGATTCCGGTCATAGACTCGCAGTTTTGTTAGGCTCACCGCCAATTCGTGGAATGGTAGCACCTCAACCAATGCCCCTGGATACAGCATCTATAACCGTTAGATCGTAAATCCGACGGTCAGATATCACCGAACCTATAACTAGGGCTCCAAAGGAGGTGAGGTAGAAGACTATGGCGCAAGGATGAGGGTAGTTGGGTCATTCTAAAAATTCGGGGTCGTCTCATTGGCCGTTATAATTAATGTCATTGCGGGTGGGACACGTGTCGACGTGTGCGCGACAGTTCTCTATGACTTGGTAGCAAAAAGCGAGCCGGACTGAACCGGTCCGCGCCGTTTTTGACCATAAAGGCTAAAATATATTTTTGGTCCTCAGACTTCTCTTCAAGCCGCATTTTAGTCCGCATACATTCCAGTGCTACAATTTATCCTCGTAGAGCATTACATTTCTACCATCTAATTATATAAAATTAATAAAAAATTAATATATAACTCTAATGCAAATATATGAACTGATTTTAGCCCGCATACTTTATAATATAGCATTTTTAAAATGTGTGGAACCAAACTATCGCAATTGATAGTTAACCCTTTTGCTTCCTTGGCTTTGATTCCTTCAGTTGATGGCCAGATGAAAAATAGGGTAAAGGGTTCGGGGCCTCTCAAGCGGGCACGAACTGTTGAAGGTCTGCCCCCCATATCTATTTCTAAATCGGATAAGAAAAAAGGGAAAGACAAGGGAAATATGGCCAAATGTAGCGTGGAAATCATTCCTTGCCTACAAAACTTGCCCCAGCCTCTTTGCTGCTTGGAACCGAATCAGGAGTTGCATCGGAGTAATCCTGATAGGCCTGCAGACCAGGAGGGTCAGGGTACTGATGTAAATCTTATGGGCCTGAGTTCATGTCCCATTGAGGCAGATTCAGATGTCCTACAGGACAGCTCTCTTCAGACTGCTGATAGTGTGATGGTAGAGGACCAGGAGATGGTCCTAGCTATTTCCAGTTAATCTATGAAGATCTTAATTTGGAATGTTAGAGGAGCTAATAAGCCTTCTTTCCGTTCCTCCTTTGGTAGATTGATTCAGATACATAACTTTGATATATGTGTCCTTTTAGAAACCAGGCTGTCAGGAGAAAGTCTGGTGCGGTTTCAGAGGCAGATTGCCTGGTCCTGGTCTTTATATGCGGTGGAGGCTGTGGGGTAGTCTGGAGGTATTTGGCTGTTTGGCGTGACTCTGCCATCACGATTAATGCTTTCCATCAAAGTAATCAACAAATAGATCTTGCTGTCTCAGAAGGGATTTCTGATCCCTGGATCATATCGGCAGTCTACACTAGTACGGATTACCGTGAGCATCGTACTCTTTGGTCCGATTTGTCTTCCCTCCTAGCTCAAGGGATTCCTTCCATTATTGCTGGTGATTTCAACTGTATTACCGAAGCCAATGAGAAGAGAGGGGGTAGGCCAGTCACCAATTCTGCTGATATTAATGAATTTAGATCATTCATTGGATCTACAGGGCTGATGGATTTGGGGTATTCGGGGCCCCAATTTACTTGGTGCAATAATCGACATGGGACAGCTCGAGTCTGGGAGAGAATCGACAGAGCTTTGGCTACTCCTCAGTGGCTCCAAAAATACCCTGCTGTCACTGTTACTCACCTTCCTAGGATTGCCTCGGATCACTGTCCTATTCTGATTTCCTTGGAGGCTGATCTTCATCTGAGGAAACAGTTTAGATTTGAACGGTTCTGGACGGTCCACTCTACTGCTCGAACTATCATTTCCCAGATCTAGCACCTTCCTATCAGGGGTAATGTAGCCTATCGGATTTCCCATCGTCTTATTTTGGCCAGCCGCAACTCTCCAGATGGAATAGACTGGAGGTTGGGGATCTGGTTAGGCAAGTGGAGAAGGATGAATCTGTTATTTGTGCCATTCAGTCGAAGGAGGACCTCGACGGTTTTCTATTGGACTCTGATCTCTCCTTGTTGCGAGAGAATCTTGCTCGTCATCACTTCCTTCTTCGACAGCAAGAGTTATATTGGAGGCAGCGATCCAGGGTTCAGTGAATCTACGAAGGGGATCGTAATACCAGATTCTTCCATCAGACTACACTGAAGCGGCGGGCAGCCAACAAAATCCGGCGGTTAGTGGATGTTGAGGGGAATTATCAGGAGGATATTCATCATATTCGTTCTCAGCTTCTTCATTTCTTCCAATCGAGATGGTCTGAAAGTTTGGGCGATGGGGTTCCGGTTACTCAGGTTTCTGATATCCGGAAGGTTTCCTCTTCGGATAACGCCTTGCTAGTCAGGCCAATTTGTGCGGAGGAGGTTCGTCAGGCTCTTTGGGAACTTGGTCCGGATAAGGCTCCTGGGCCGGATGATTTCCCGCCCTTCTTTTTCCGTCATTATTGAGATATTGTTGGGCAGGAAATGGTTCAGGCTATCCAAAATGTTTTCCAATCTAAGCATATTCCTGAGGATTGGAATCGCACACTTATTACCCTTGTGCCTAAACGCCCGGATGCTTCTCTACCTCAGCACTTTAGACCGATTAGTCTATGTACTACTATGTACAAGGTTTGCGCCCGTCTCCTAGCTTCTCGCCTCCGTGCTGTGATCCCCCGTATTATTTCTAAGGAACAAGGGGTGTTTATCAGAGGAAGTCTATCTCGGATAATGTCCTTATCACTCAGGAGTTTATGCACGACCTTCATAGAGCCCCTGCGAGACGGTGTCTTATGGCCATTAAGCTTGATATGGAGAGGGCTTATGATAGACTGAGCTAGAACTTCTTGTATCGTTCTCTTCAGGTGTTTGGTTTTGATGAGAGCTTTACTGAATGGGTTATGGCTTGCATCTAGAGGCCTTCCTTTTCTTTGATCATCAATGGGAGCCCGACTGAGTTTTTCCAGTCTTCGGTTGGATTACGTCAGGGATGCCCTTTATCTCCCTTCTGTTCATCTTGGCTGTGGATGATCTCTCTCGAGCTCTCCATCATGCTTAGTACAATCAGAGGATTGTCCCTTTTAGTGTGGGGGATGCGGGTCTTTCCATCTCTCATCTTTTGTTTGCTGATGATTGTATTCTTCTGGGCCAGGCCTCTACTGAAAATGCGGCTTCCTTTGATTCCATTATCCACTGCTATTGTCAGGCTTCGGGCCAGAAGGTCAATCTTCAGAAGTCTTCTATCTGCTTCAGTCCGAAGACTCCCAGACTCACCAGTGAAGCTATCATTAATCGGTTGGGTATCACTACTCAAACTGATCGTTTTATGTATTTGGGGATCCCCATGACTGGCAGACGTCCTCGCTGCTCTGATTTTGTGGACCTCGAGAGGCGGGTCCGTCAGCGTATCGACAGTTGGCATGTCACTGATCTATCTATGATGGCTCGGATCATCATTATTCGGGCGGTTCTCTCTTCCCTTCCGCTCTATATGTTGTCGAATACGGCCATCCCGACTACTTGCTTGAGGAGGTTTGAGAGATGGTTTAGAGATTTTTTATGGGCTTCTATGCAAGACGGGCATGGTATTCATCTTCTATCTTGGGACAAGATCTGTATGCCTATTCATGAAGGAGGTCTTGGGATCCAATCCTTGTTGGTTAGGCGTCAAGCTTTACTGGCCAGACATGCTTCTCGCTTCCTTTTGGAGCCGCATTATCTCTGGAGCTCGGTCATGCGTGCAAGATATGGTGATTGGAAGCCAGAAGAGCTCATTTCGTCGCCCAGGGATAGTTCCTCCTTCTGGAAGGAGGTGTGCCAGGTCGGCGACTCTATTTGGAAGAATATCTATTGGATGGTTGGTGATGGTCACTCTATAGATGCCATTCAGGATACATGGATTTCTGAGCTTCCTCTGTCTCGGAGGCCCTCATTTTTTAGCACTGATATTCCCACTGATACGAGGGTTAAGGATTTGATTTCATCAGTCCCCCCCTCCTGGAATACCCCCATTGTGACTAGTCTATTTGGTAAGGATCTATCTCAGCGGATTCTATCAATCGCTCTTATCTCTTGTCCCTCCGCAGATGTGAGGCTTTGGCAGAGATCCTCCCTCCCTAGGGCCCCTCTTAGGGATCTTGTCAAGATATTTAGACCTCAGGCTCAAGAAATGAAGGATGCTGCGTGGATATGGATGCTTCCCACTATTCCTAGGGTTCAGCTTTTTATCTGGAAGCTTCTTTGGGACTGCCTACCGACGAGTGCTATGCTCTCCCGTAGGGGTCTCCCTATCCAGTCGACCTGTCCCTTGTGCGGTATGGAGGACGAGACTACCGATCATGCTATATTCAAATGCCCTAGAGCTAGATGGATTTGGCATTTGATGGGCTATGAGTATAGAGTGGATGTCTTCAGTTCTCCTCGTCCTATCTTTCTCCAGGATCTCCGGATGGCTCCTTAGCATATACGCGGTCTCTGGGCGGTCACGGCATACCAGATTTGGCTATCAAGGAACCAGATTATTTTCTCGGAGGACTGTATTTCTTCACATCAGCTTATGAGGAAAATCAAATCATTGTCCGCGGATTGTGCCCGTGCTCTTCATTCAGCTGGTTTTGACACCTCTGGCCTCTGGGGTTCCCCTGCTGCTTCGGCAGCGAACCGTTGTACGGTATTTATTTTCTGGGAGCCCCTCCTCCAGGGTTTGTCAAAATCAACTTTGATGGGAGTGTTCGTGGCAGACTAGCTGGTTCGGCCTTCATCATACGCGGTCCACAGGGCAATATGATTGCGGCGGGTGGATTTGGCTCTCTGGACTTCTCTGTTTCCATGTCTGAGCTCTGCGCTGCATGGGCTAGTATTTCTTATGCATTGCAGACTCTTCGAGCTCAGAGGCTTGTTATTGAGGGAGACTCTATGATTGTCATACAGTGGATGCGGAAAGAGAGTGCTCCTGATGTATCCACCAATCCGATCTTGAGAGATATTTGGACCATGCTTTAGGAGGTGGGTACTGCCCAGATTCGTCATGTTTTCCGTGAAGCCAACATGGCAGCTGACTGGGCAGCGACGGCCATAGCTCAGCATGTAGGATATAGGATATGGACGATGGGTGAACCATGTCCCCTATGTTGTTACAAATTTTACAATCTGATGTATCTGGGCTGACTCACACTAGACTAGTATGATCGCCCGTCTTTATCAAAAAAAAAGTTCAAATATCCAAATAAATGTTGGCTAAGAGTGTACCGATATCGATTTGTGTCCATACATTACAAAGCTAACCACTAACTTTTTGTATTTGATTCAAATATAAAATTTGGAATAGATTAATGTTTTATTGCCTGCCAAATAATACTTTTTTTTATTACAAACGAACGATCATACCATTCTGGGATGAGTCAAACCCGAAGTATCATAGTACATAATTTGCTCCAAAATAACCGGACAAGGGTCACCAGGATGCCATTCCCACTGTCCAGAATGGCGAGCTACAGCCAAGGCAACCCAATCCGCTACAGCATTGGCTTCCCTATAAACATGACGGATCAAAGGAGTAGAGGTAGACTGAAGAGAAGCCCATATATCAGTAATCAGGGGTTATGGGAGGGGCAGAGATCAGCATCTCGTTTGATCGAGTGAATGACCGTAAGAGAATCTCCCTCAATAACTACCCGCTGAGAGCGCAAAATGCGAACAGCGTAGGTGATGCCGGCCCAAGCAACCTGCAACTCTGCCATAGGAACGGAAATGTCGAGAGAGCCATGACCACCAGCTGCAAGCAGCTTTCCCTCAAGCCCCCTAATAATAAATCCAGATCCAGCAATACTGCCCGATACAGAGCCATCAAAGTTTACTTTGACATAACCAGGGGGTGGGGGCTCCCAAGCGATAAAGACCGTAGAACAGTGCGCTGCCGAAACAGCAGCGGAATCCTAGAAGCCCAGTCTGTCAGAGTGACTACCCAAACCAGAACGAAGATACTCCGTAGCAAAAAAGTCGGTCGTGCGGATAATGGTCTGAGACGAGATTATATCATCAGCAAAGACACTCTGGTTATAAGTTAGCCAGATGTGATAAGCCAAATAAGCTGAAAAAACCTCCTGGAAGCGACTGCCACTCTGAACTGCTATACGAATGGTGCGCAATAAAGACTGCCGGGTGGGTCCCTCGTCCTGCATCCATGGCCTGTATCGAAGCTGCTGCCAAATCTGAGAGGCATAAGAGCATGTAAGAATGGCATGCTCAACCGTCTCCTCCTGAAACCCACATATCGGACAGTATGGACTGATAGAGAGACCGTGACCAGCCAGAAGAGAACATGTAGGAAGGCAGTCCCACATCAGCTTCCATAAGAAAAGATGAATCCTTGGATGGATGGGCAAACGCCAGATCCAAGCCACATCATCCAAGCTCACAGTCCTAGGGCAGATACGATCGATCAGATCTCTAATAGAGGCACGAGGGAGGCAGGATCATCGCCATAGTCTGATATCAGCAGCAGCAAAGGAGGCAAGAGGAATGGCAAGGATCCTATGCACAAGCTCGGCTCCAAAGAACCAGGACACCGTGGGGATGTGCCAGGCAAGAGAGTCCTGGCAGATCAAAGCAGAAACAGGCAGAGAAGGTCCAACATCAGAGTTAAGGAAAGTCGGCCATCGAGCTAGAGAAAGATCCGCTATCCATGTATCATGAATAACATTAATAGAACTCTCATCCCCAATCATGCAATGAATATCAGTCATAACAGTTGGGGCAAACTAGCAAATCGCTTTCCAAATGAAGGAACAACCACGTGGAATATGGAAGTCCGAATCATGAGTCCAGCTACCATATCTGCCACGCATAACAGAGCTTCAAAAACAATAAGGTTCCAAAAGGAATCTGGAGGCGTGCCTAGCAAGGAGAGCCTCTCTGTGGACCACTAATGACTGTATCCCCAGACCACCCTCGTAGATAGGCAAACAAACCATATCCCAGGACAAAAGATGAAGACCATGACCTCCCTGCATCGATGCCCACATAAAGTTGCAAAACATCGCTCAATCTGTCGAAGGCAGGTGACCAGAATCAATGCATTAGACAAAGTGTAAAGGGGGAGAGATGTGAGGATAGATCGAAGCAGAGTAACACGTCCCATCATGGAAAGGCCAGAAACTTGCCAACGATCCAATCTATCAGTAATTCGTTGCTCAAGATTCCGAAAGTCTTGCTGACGGGGACTCCGTCCAGTTATAGGGATCCCAAGGTAGGTCATATGGTCAGAGATCGTCAAAATCCCAAGTGACTGGGAGATGGCAACACGATAACGAAGAGAGATTGATGGGCTAAAACACAAAATAGATTTATGCTGTACTATATGCATGTAGATAAATTCATGTCAAGCTTCTGGCCAGCTGATATAAATTCATGTAGATAAATTCATGTAGACAATAAGACTACAGAATAGCAGAGCAGACAGTCGCATTCTGAATAGTAGCAGGGCTAAGAAAAATACAATCATCAGCAAAAAGGAGGTATGAAAGAGGGGACCAGAGGGCCTCGGCATGTAAGGCTGCAGCTAAGATACCCCGACTGCCTGAGTAAGGGCACGAGATAGATCATCAGCACATAGGATAAACAAAAAGGGAGAGAGGGGGCATCCCTGATGAAGACCCATGGCAGAAGGAAAGAAACCAGTCGGACTACCGTTAATAAGAATAGAAAAGATGGGCCACTGAACACATGCCATAATCCAATCAATAAAGAGATCATCAAAGCCGAAGTCCCGAAGCGTCTGCCTCAGAAATGTCCAACTAATCCGATCGTAAGCTCTCTCCATATCCAGCTTGACTGCCATTAGTCTATGTCTGCTAGTCACCCACTGAAGATCATACATAAACTCCTGGGCAATAAGGGCATTATCAGAGATGCTGCGACCACGGATGAAAGCCCCTTGCTCAGGGGAAATCAGGCGAAGTATGACCCTCTGCATCCGAGTAACCAACAGACGGGCACAAACCTTGTATAGAGTGGTGCACAAACTAATAGGCTGATAATGCTGAGGAAGCAAAGCATCCACTCTCTTTGGGATCAGGGCAATATAAGTTCGTTGCCAATCCCAAGGTATGGATCTAGAAAAAAAACAGACTGGATAGCCGATATAACATCCTGCCCCATAATGTCCCAATAGTGCCAAAAAAAGAAAGGCGGAAAACCATCTGGGCCTAGAGCCTTATCAGGCCTTAGTGCCCAAATAGCAGAACGAATCTCCTCCACAGATACCGACCTCATAAGAATACCATTATCAACATCAGAGACCCTAGCAGACTGAGAGATAGGGGGTACAAGGAGATCCTCCGGCAACCTGCTCCGAGCAACGGGTCTGGAAAAACTGAGAGATATGCTCCCAAATGGCCTCATCATCATCAAAGATATACCCTCCTCATCACTGATATGCCGGATCCGATTGGCAGCACACCAAGCCAAAGTAGCCTAATGGAAGAATCTAGTATTCCGGTCACCTTCCTGAAGCCATTAGACCCGAGACTTCTGTCGCTAGAAGATCTCCTGATGACTGAGTAAAGTGTAATGCAAAGCCAAACGCTGCCTAAGGAGCTGAAGATCAATCACGGAAAGATCACCATCCTAGTCCTCCTTAGCTTGCATAGAAGCAATATCAGCTTCGATAGACTGCACCTGCTGCCGCAAGTCCCCCACCTCCCTACTGTGCCACCTCAGAAGTCTACACTTTGTAAGCTCAAGCCGGCGGTAGGTAGAGCTCCCTATGATAGGTAGGTGCCAGACCTGATGAATCAAAGACCGAGCAGAAGAATAGTGTGTCTAAAACTGCTCAAACCAGAACGGTCCCTGACACAGAGAGGACAGTTCAGTGGATAGAAGCAAAGGGCAGTGGTCCGAAGCAATCCGCGGGAGATGAGTGGTAGTGTCATGAGGAAAATAGTGAAGCCATCCAGAAGAGGCCATAGCCCGATCCAAACGCTCCCACACCCGAGCAGAGCCCTGACGGTTGTTACACCAAGTAAATTGCAGCTCCGAAAATCCCAAATCAAAAAGACCAGCAGAGGAAATGAAGGATTGAAACTCACAAGAGTTCAGAGTATCCACAAATCGACGACCACCGTGCTTCTCCGAAGCATTCACAATACAATTAAAATCACCAGCAATAAAAGTGGGAAAACCCTGATCTAAGAGGGTAAGGATCTCAGACCAAAGGCATCGCCGCTCCCGATAATCCGTACTGGCATAAACACTCAGAAGCAGCCAGGGAGGAGCAGTTCCCTCCGAAACAACCAAAGCAACCTTGCTGATGACAATAATGGAAGCATCGACACGAATAGAAGGAGTCCGTCATAAAGCCAGAATACCCCCAAAAAGACCATTAGAGTTCACTGCATAGGAACTCCAAGACCGAGAAACCCGGCGCTGGAATCGCTGAAGGCTAGGTCCCGACAAACGAGTTTCCAGTAATACACAAATATCAAAATTATGAAGCTGCAATAGCCGACTAAATGAGGAGTGAAATGAAGGTTTCATAGCTCCTCGAACATTCCAGGTGAGGATCTTCATTTAATCAAGTTGGGGGGTTTGCCTTGTACCCCTACTTGGGACCCAATCGTGTCCATGTCAGAAGGACCTCCTGGAGAGGACGACACTGCCAAAGTTCCCTGATCAGGATCAGGGTACTGTAGCAAAGTGTCCTGATCAGATGAAATTAACTGCTGGGATAACTCTATGTCTTCTGCCCCACGTGAACCAGGATCCCGATGGGTAGAAGAGGAAGGCAGAATTGCCTGTTTCAAAATGGAGACAGCTGTATCATGATCACATCTGTCCCAGGATGGTAATTTGGGACCATGGATCACCCTTTGGGAATTGCTCATACAGCCTTTGCCCTTGGCTTTGACTACTTTGGGAGTTACCCTTTGGGCTACAAGTTCAGTAGGCCGGACCCGTTTAAGGGAGGCAGGATTGGCATCCTCCCGAATCTTAGGCACTCCAGCCCAACGATCCGATCCACGGAGACCGAAGGGATTAGTGGCAACTTTGTTTCCCAACCCCAACTTGAGTTCTGACTCAGATTGAAGAGCTTCCTGCTAAGACATTGATCTAAGGTTAGGGGGGAGGAACTGCTGACCCTGGCCTGGGCTCTTCTGTGGTAATTCAGTGGCCTTCACAGAGAACTTGAATGCAAGTTTGAAGCATGATACTTTGTCACTCTGCTCAGCCGAGTAATGGGTCTTTCTGGATCTATTACAATGCTTCAGGGTATTAGATCCAATGTTTAGAGAACCAGTAGCATTTTCTACAATAACCGGCACAGGAAATAATTCCTAGCACGGAGCGCGATCTGTAGACAATCCGGGACTCCCTGCCTCCACGAAAGAAGCCAAAGACGAGGGAACAGAGCGTCTACGTGCAATCTTCGCTGGAATCATCCACCCATCCTCCGAAGCCTAGGGGATCGACTTGCCATTGGCCGATGAAGGTGTCGATGAAGATCGGGGACCGCCAGAAGTAGGGGCTGAGGGAGGTTTATGATGCCGGAGCGCCGCCATCCATGGTCCAAAACGAGGAGAAGCAAAGGAGGAAGACGACGCCATAGATGAGGAACACGGCCCAGACAAATGAAGGGATCCACAGTGGTGACAGATTCCTTCGACGTGTTCGTAAGCGAACTGCTGCCAAAACGGGAGTCGTTCCCTCTCAGTCTCGCACCAGGGCGGAGAGGCCGACTGAGATCCACTCGGACAGCAGCTCGAGCAAAGCCGCCTCGGTGCCTTTCCTTTGTGGAGGAGTCCGCCGCAACAAATTCCCCTGCCACCGCTAGGATAGAGCGTAGAGCATCATCGGACCAATACTCGATTGGGAGACTTGGTAGTCGGATCCATAACAGTGCCGATTTCAAAGCATCATCTGCGGGGACGAAGTCTGGACGCCAAGGCTCTGCAGCGAGTGGTTGTCCATTGCCAATCCATGGCTGGCTCAGAGCAGCATCCCTGACAGCCGGAGCTTCAAATTTCATCAACGTCGTGCGATGGGAAAGACTGATAAGAGATGCTTTCAGTAAGGCCAGCTCGACGGAACTCTCGAACAACAGCTTCCGGTGGCACCACCATGAGAGGCTCCGCACTATCAAGCCACCAGCTAACCATTCCTTGATCTCCAGATCAATAGCCTCGGAAGGGAGCTGAATTATGGTCGGGAATTGCAATTCCAGCTCAGAGATTTCAGCCGAGGAAGGCACCGGAGCCGACCAAGTAACTACTGACCACCCAGTCTACTAGAAGGTCTCCCGGCTGCTTGACAGAGATCGTCGCCGTTCTGAGAGGAGGGGTTGACAGTTGCCATCGAAGGCAAAGCTTACAGCCACTGAGACGATGACGATCACCAGTGATCAAGATGAAAAGAGACGGCCGCACCAATCTTAAAGCAGACGCACAAAAAACCTCGGAGACGAAGAAACAGGGCGGTAACCTAACCGCGACACCACACCGAGACTTACGCAGCGAGAGGAGAGCCCAAATAATGTTTGAATAGAAGAGAGCCATCATAAATTATTACTTGATATGAAGAAATATTTTATATGCTTTAATTTTTGATATAAAATTAATATCTAATATTATTTTTGATATAGTATTTGTGTAAGCATAACTTTTGATGCCTATGTTCTCTCTTTTCGGAACCAAAGGTATAATAAAATAAGTTTATTTAGAATCACTCCAAAATTAATCAATTCATCTATTAGTGTATGCCCTAGATTCAATCGGATTGGATGCTATATACATTCTATGAATATAAATCAAATAAAATGGTTTCTTTATCTATCCAGATGTCTTTTATTTGATATATTTGTCTGTGAGATAAAGTCCAAAAGAATGTGAACCGTGCATATGAAATTTGTAAAAGAGATTACAAATTGTGAGATCCAAATTGCACATTATGGTTCGATTCTTTAAGCTTCCCTAGTCGATGTGTAGATGGGACTGGACACCATCGAACATCGTGAGACTAGCACACATTGCATATCCTCACCCTTGGGGTGAGCAGCTGATTTCACAAACTGAAGTATGAAGATACTTGGATAGGTGTGTGGATGCTCGTTATTGTAACGATGCATTGGATGACCCGTACAGAGATCCCATATGGATATTCTATATAGTGTCGATGGTTGATCTCTAATGATGGTGTGTGAGTGATCCTTTGACTTGAGATCTTCATTGCATCTCATGTTGAATGTCATGCTTTGACGGCATCCAAACGTCGCTCTAGCCACGGGTGGCAAATATGGTGTCAGTTGGGTATGACATGAAGCACATGAAGATGATGTTTGATCAAGACAGGATTCGTCTCCCTTGATAAAAAGGGTTATATCCCACGGCCACTTGATGGATTAAATTGATTATTAAATCCTTGCAAGGTTGAGTTGGAATTCGAAATGGTTTCGAAGTTCTAATTCATATGAGTCAATTTTTCCTGAGATCAAGTAAACAAAGATCAATTACAGGGTTGACACATTCCATACCACTGATTGATCTGGGATATGTGATGAAAGGATTTGATCATATGTAACCGTTCATGGACATGTGTTGATGGTCACGTCAACAAAACCTTTAACAGTTGGGTGGTCATGATGCTTTGCTAGAGGCCTCTCATGATCTATAATCATGTCGTTGAATTAGACAAAGAGTTGTCCAATCATTCCTAGGGTCTATGATTAGGACATGATTATTGCCAACATGTTAAAGGGCCTAATGGGTCACATGCATTAAGGAGAATATTGGATGAATTAAAATGAGAATTAAATTAGATTTAATTCAGATAAGATGATCAATTAAATAATTGGGTGAGACCCAATTTAAAGAAGATATAATTATAATGGATATGATCCATTATAATAGAAGGAATGTTAAGGAGAAATTATTTGTACATATGATGAACAAATAATTGGATACCGATATGTGACTTGATCCATGTGATGGATGGCTTTGATTATTCAGGTATGGATGTCCAATCTTAGCCATGTGAAGATGGAATCATGCCCATGGGATGAGGCATGATGAATCTCTACGGTTCGATGATGAACACGTACAAATTAGGGCATGTAGTTATGGGATAACCAACTCCTAATTTCATAGTCTGAGATTGTGACACTTGGATTAATCTTACCATAAAGATGGAAGTTTCTTACCATAAAGATAAGGAGTTTCTTACCATAATGATGGAAGTTTCTTACATGAAGAGAGGTCTCTTCCTTTTGGAACGTCTCATTTTAACCTATAAATATAGTTCCTTCCTACCAAGAAAGTAGAGCATGAGAAGAAAAGATTAGACTTTTCTTCTCTTCTGTAAGGGGATTCAAGAGGCGCTAGCACCCCTCTCTCTCTCCCGTGGTATCATCTTCATACCTTGAAGGTCTTCATCCCCTCTTCTCCGCGTGGATCACCGTTAGAGGCCGGACACGTGGACGGCTAGTGGCAAAGGATTAACCGGCTTCATCCTCATCTACATCGATAAAGGACTCAGGTATGAATAAAATTAGATTTTATTTGAGATATAATGAATTTGTTCCTAAGGATCCTGGGCATATGGGAATTTTATATTATATCTTCCGCAATGTTTATATGAATTTGATTCATATCTTGTATACATAATTTCCATCAGTGGTATCAGAGCCCCCTTAGGCTACAGATTCATTAATCTGATAGGATACTTGAGTCAATATGATTGATAATATGATTATTTATTATGCTTAAAATCATGAAGAGTTTTTATATGTTGATAATAAATCTAAAATATAATAAAATATTTATTATTTGATGATAAACAATATTATTTAGATTTATGCATATTCATTATCATGTTCAAATAGAAGAAAAGGTTTATTATATGATAATAATAATAATTAATCATATATGTGTCATGTTAAAATAGTAATTATTATTTATGCATGATAGATACTATATGCTGAAATCCTAGAAATCATGTTTAGGATTTAATTTTAGCATGATGATTGATATGATTAAGATATGATATTCTTATGCTAATGAACATTGAAAACTTTAGGGTTTGTTAGAGACATTAGGATTTACATGGGATGTGAAACCGACATGTCATAACATGTAATTAAATGATAAGAAAATTTTAAAATTTAAATTAAGAACTCTTATCATAACACCCTAGCTAGATCACTATCTATAGTTATCATTATAATAGATGATAAAGATTTAGGAAACTTAGACTTAACCATGTCATTGTTTGATCCTATGATCCCATAATTGATCTAATCAATTGGGCTTAACTACATTGGTGTCTAGAAAGGTTTGATCATGGTTTTTAATTGCTCGTTCGCTGCCTGGGAAAACCCATTCAATGGGATCAAAAGGTATGCTAAATAGGACCCCATTGATCAGCTGATCTGGCCATTGTTAAGGAAAGCTCTTAATTGATTAAATCAATTAAGGTTGATCAGGATGGTAGCAATTGATTTGGTCACATAATTAGGGTTCCTAAATTAGATAGTGATCAGGATCCTAATTTGATTAGGAGTCCCAATCATAGATTGGATCTTATGAAATTAAGGTTAATTGAGATTAATCTAAAATCTACATATAGGATATGTAACCTAGCATAGTACAAATGTTGTAGATGTAGATGGGACCTATATGCGCTAAATCCCTCACGAATATTAAGTCATAAGCCTTCCATTGTTCACATGATACAAAATCATTAGGTCATGAGATTTATCGTGCCAAAGCCGAGGTCGAGTGTACTATGAGGAGTTGATTGTGGAACAATGGGTTGACTTAACTAGATTAGCTGGCATAATTGGCCAAAGTCAGGGTCAGTCTAATCTAGAGGCAAACTTTAGGGTGATCACATATGGATGTAATTGAAAGCAATGTCCCCTAAATGATCTAGGAGTCACATTAGATGTGATTGATGATAATCTACCAAATTTGGCTTACCGAGATTTGTTGTGCCAAAGCCAAGGTCAAGGTAATTCAAATGAGGATCCTAGCCCACTAAGGAAATTGAATGTCAATTTCTCGAGATTAATAGAGAGGGCTATTAACCTTGATAAAATAGTGGAAGAAACCAACTTAATTAAAAATCTAGAATTACCATATTAAGTTGGTGATTAGTATTCATAGTAATTGACTCGTTCTAATTTTATGTAGGTTATCAGAGAAACCATGAGTGTAAACATCAACCTAGGAATATTTTAGAATCCAACAAATTGACTGGACTCAACTTTCCTGATTGGCTAAGGAATGTAAGGATTGTTCTTCGATCTGAGAAAATTCTTTTTGTCCTAGATGAGGTTGCACCGGAGGTCCCACCAGCGGATGCTCCGACTGAGGTTCATGTGGCATACAACCGGTATAAAGATGCTGAAGACATGGCCACATGTTTGATGTTGGCCTCAATGTCACCTGATCTTCAGAAACAGCATGAGCATATGAATGCTCAGGAGATTTTGATGCACTTGCAAGAGTTGTTTGGTGCACAGTCTCGATATGAGAGGTTTCAAACTTCTAAAGAGCTGTTTCAGTGCAAAATGACTGAGGATTCATCAGTGGGTGCCCACGTACTGAAAATGATCAATTTGATTGAAAAGTTGGCACGATTGGGTTTTGTGATGGATCATGAACTAAGTGTTGACTTGGTTCTACAGTCATTACCTCCCAGCTATTCGTAGTTTGTTCTTAATTTCAACATGAACAAGCTAGAGACATCTCTACCTGAGCTCGCAAATATGCTGACGAATGCCGAGCCCAACATTAAGAAAGAAAAGGGGCAGGTTATGGTCGTGGAGTCTTCTGGCGCTCGTAAGAAGCGCCAAAGAAGAATAAGGTCCAAAAGGCCAAAGCGACTAAACCAAATAAGGGCATTAAGAAAAATAAAGTAGCCAAGGGGAAGTGTCACTTCTGTGGCAAGGAAGGGCACTGGAAGCGAAACTGCAAGCTTATCTGGCTAGCCTGAAAGAAAAGAAACATACAGATGCTTCTACATCAGGTATATTTATGATTGAGATATTTTCTTCTGTTACTTCTTATTCCACTTGGGTATTGGATACCGGTTGTGGATCTCATATTTGTATTAATATGCAGATGATAAGAAGCAGTAGAAAGCTGAAAAAAGATGAAGTGATCCTGCGCATGGGAAATGGAGCAAAGGTTGCTGCTTTAGCTATAGGATCTTGTTCTTTGTCTTTGCCCACTGGGCTTGTAATGGAGCTTAATAATTGTTACTATGTTCCAAACATAACAAAGAACATTATTTTTGTTTCATGTCTTGTAAATGATGGATATACATTTGAAATTGAAATAAAGGAATTTTAATTTTTAAAAATGAAATGTTCTTTGGTTCTGCTGAAATGTTCAACGGGATTTATGTTTTGAATTTACAATGCCCTATTCTCAATAGAAACTAAGAAATTAAAATCAAATAATTCTAAGAACTCATTCCTATGGCACTGTCGTTTAGGCCATGTAAATGAAACACGTTTAACCAAGTTACATAAGGATGGCTACTTGGGCTCATTCGATTGGGAATCGTTTGAGGAATGTGAGTCATGCTTACGTGGCAAAATGACTAAGTCATCCTTTACTAAAAGGGTGAGCGAGCAACTGAATGTTTAGGACTAGTACATTCGGATGTATGTGGTCCCATTAATATTCAAGCAATAGAGGTTTTTCTTACTTCATCACATTTATAGATGACCATAGCAGGTATGGTTATGTATATCTGATGAAGCACAAATCTGAAGCCTTTGAAAAGTTCAAAGAATTCAGATCCGAGGTAGAAAAACAAAGTGGCAAAAGTATTAAGATACTTCGATCAGATCGAGGTGGGGAATACTTAAGCCATGAGTTCTTAGAATATTTGAAAGAGAATGGGATTCTCTCTCAGTGGACTCCTCCTGGTACGCCACAGCATAATGGTGTATCAGAAAGGAGAAATCGCACATTATTAGATATGGTGCGATCAATGATGAGCCTTGCAAATCTTTCAAAAATTTTGGGGTTATGCCCTACACACAGCCGAATACACTCTAAACCGAGTTCCGTCTAAGTCGGTCAGTTCCACTCCCTATGAGATATGGTGTGGAAAGAAACCAACCCTTAGTCATCTAAGGATTTGGGGTTGCTACGCTTATGTAAAGCGTAATGAGTCAGACAAGCTGGGAGCTAGATCTGACAAGTGTAATTTTGTGGGGTATCCTAAAGAAACAAAAGGATACTACTTCTACCACCCACTCGAGCAAAAGGTGTTTGTCTCAAGGCATGCCATATTTCTAGAGAATGAGATTTTTCTAAGAAATGGTAGTGGCAGAAATATTGAGATTAGTGAAACTCAAGAACCACAAATTGACACAGACCGATTAGATGACATGGAGCAAATGTCAAATGTAGTGGGAGTTGAGCAAGAGACTCAACTCACATTCAGGCAACATTTACGTGAACCTCTATCAGAAATGATGGAGCACAGGTAGCTCCAAGTACACATCAGCTACGTAGGTCTAGTAGAACACATCATATTCCTGAGAGATATGGATTTCTTATAGAAGATGATGAGCCTACTAACTACGAGGAAGCAATTTGTGACATTGACTCCAAGAGATGGCTTGAAGCCATGAAGTCTGAAATGGACTCCATGTACGACAACCAAGTATGGACTTTGGTTGATCCACCTGAAGGGATAAAACCCATTGGGTGCAAATGGGTCTTCAAGAAGAAGACAGACATGGATGGTAATGTGATTACCTATAAGGCGAGGCTAGTTGCAAAAGGTTACAAGCAAAGGCAAGGTGTTGACTTTGATGAAACCTTTTCTTCCGTAGCCATGCTTAAGTCCATAAGGATTTTGCTTGCGATTGCAGCCTATTACGATTATGAGATATGGTAAATGGATGTCAAGACCGCCTTCCTAAATGGTGATTTAGTGGAGGATGTGTATATGACACAACCTGAGGGTTTTGAGTCCATTGATTCTAAAAAGGTATGCAAGCTGCAAAGGTCCATTTATGGACTTAAGCAAGCCTCTAGAAGTTGGAACATCCGTTTTGATGAAACAATCAAAAAGTTTGATTTTATCAAAAATGAGGATGATCCATGTGTGTACAAGAAGGTTAGTGGGAGTGTTATTTTTTCCTGATATTATATGTAGATGACATATTATTGATAGGAAACAATGTATCCTTGCTGCAAGAAGTGAAGGAATGGTTGTCCAGCAAATTCTCCATGAAAGATTTGGGAGAAGCAGCCTACATACTGGGTATTAAGATCTATAGAGATAGATTTAGAAGGTTGCTTGGATTGTCCCAATCAACGTACATAGATAAAGTGCTAAAACGGTTTAGCATGGAGGAATCCAAGAAGGGATTCCTGCCGGTATCACATGGAATACATCTCTCCAAGGACATGAGTCCTAAGACCCAAATGGAGAGAGAGCACATGAATAGGATTCCATATGCCTCAGCAATCGGATCCATCATGTATGCGATGCTATGTACGAGACCTGATGTTTCTTATGCATTGAGTATCACTAGTAGATACCAGGCAAACCCTGGAGAGAAACATTGGATGGCCGTCAAGAATATCCTTAAGTACTTACGAAGGACTAAGGATATGTTCTTGGTTTATGGAGGACCCGAACTCATAGTTCAGGGTTATACAGATTCTAGTTTTCAGTCTGATAAAGATGATTATAAATCTCAATCAGGCTATGTCTTTACACTCAATGGTGGTGCAGTCAGCTAGAAAGTTCCAAGCAGGAAACGACTGCCGACTCTACAACCGAGTTCGAGTACATTGCAGCATTAGATGCAGCCAATGAAGCAGTTTGGATCAAAAAGTTTATCACTGAACTTGGTGTGGTTCCAAGCATTGCTGATCCAGTACACTTGTATTGTGACACAATGGAGCTATTGCGCAAGCTAAGGAGCCAAGGTCTCATCAGAGTCAAACATGTACTCAGGAGATACCATGTAATTAGAGAGATTATTGGTAGAAATGATGTAAAAATAGAACGAGTCCCCACTGAAGATAATATTGCCAATCTGTTCACTAAAGTCCTGCCGCAGCAGAAGCATGATGGTCATGCTAAGTCACTTGGTATTGGATACATGGGTAATGGCTCTAGTGCAAGTGGGAGATTGTTAGTGTATGCCCTAGATCCAATCGGATTGAATGCTATATACATTCTATGAATACAAATCAAATAAAATGGTTTCTTTATCTATCAGATGTCCTTTATTTGATATATTTGTCTGTGAGATAAAGTCCAAAAGAATGTGAACCATGCATATGGAATTTGTAATAGAGATTACAAATTGTGAGATCCAAATTGCACGTTATGGTTCGATTATTTAAACTTCCCTAGTCGATGTGTAGATGGGACTGGACACCATCGAACACCGTGAGACTAGCACACATTGCATATCCTCACCCTTTGGGTGAGCAGCTGATTTCACAAGCTGAAGTATGAAGATACTTGGATAGGTGTGTGGATGCTCGTTATTGTAACGATGCATTGGATGACCCGTACAGAGATCCCATATGGATATTCTATATAGTGTCGATGGTTGATCTCTAATGACGGTGGTGTGAGTGATCCTTTGACTTGAGATCTTCATTGCATCTCATGTGTGAATGTCATGCTTTGACGGCATCCAAACGTCGCTCTAGCCATGGGTGGCAAATATGGTGTCGGTTGGGTATGACATGAAGCACATGAAGATGATGTTTGATCAAGACAGGATTCGTCTTCCTTGATAGAAAGGGTTATATCCACGCCACTTGATGGATTAAATTGATTATTAAATCCTTGCAAGGTTGAGTTGGAATTCGAAATGGTTTTGAAGTTCTAATTCATATGAGTCAATTTTTCTGAGATCAAGTAAACAAAGATCAATTACATGGTTGACACATTCCATACCACTGATTGATCTGGGATATGTGACGAAAGGATTTGATCATACGGTAACCGTTCATGGACAGGTGTTGATGGTCACGTCAACAAAACCTTTAGCAGTTGAGTGGTCATGATGCTTTGCTAGAGGCCTCTCATGATCTATAACCATGTTGTTGAATTAGACAAAGAGTTGTCCAATCATTCCTAGGGTCTATGATTAGGACATGATTGTTGCCAACATGTTAAAGGGCCTAATAGGTCACACGCATTAAGGAGAATATTGGATGAATTAAAATAAAATTAAATTAGATTTAATTCAGATAAGATAATCAATTAAATAATTGGGTGAGACCCAATTTAAAGAAGATATAATTATAATGGATATGATCCATTATAATAGAAGAATGTTAAGGAGAAATTATTTGTACATATGATGAACAAATAATTGGATACCGATATGTGACTTGATCCATGTGATGGATGGCTTTGATTATTCAGGTATGGATGTCCAATCTTAGCCATGTGAAGATGGAATCATGCCCATGGGATGAGGCATGATGAATCTCTATGGTTCGATGATGAACACGTACAATTAGGGCATGTAGTTATGGATAACCAACTCCTAATTTCATAGGCTGAGATTGTGACACTTGGATTAATCTTACCATGAAGATGGGAGTTTCTTACCATAAGATGTGAGAGTTTCTTACCATAATGATGGAGTTTCTTACTATGAAAAGAGGTCTCTTCCTCTTTGGAACGTCTCATTTTCAATCTATAAATATAGTTCCTTCCTACCTAGAAAGTAGAGCATGAGAAGAAAAGATTAGACTTTTCTTCAAAGATATCTTCTGTAAGGGGATTCAAGAGGCGCTAGCACCCCCCTCTCTCTCCGTGTATCATCTTCATACCTTGGAGGTCTTCATCCCCTCTTCTCCGCGTGGATCACCGTTAGAGGCCGGACACGTAGACGGCTAGTGGCAAAGGATTAACCGGCTTCATCCTCATCTACATCGATAAAGGACTCAGGTATGAATAAAATTAGATTTTATTTAGATATAATGAATTTGTTCCTAAGGATCCTGGGCATCTGAAAATTTTATATTATATCTTCCGCAATGTTTATATGAATTTGATTCATATCTTGTATACATAATTCCATCACCATCTAACTCATTAATGAATTCTTTTATGTGGATCACATAAAAAGTGCCATCAAGGAAGGATTCAAGTAAGGTCTTTCGTGCAAAAATGACATTTAATATTTTTTAAAATCTTCTTTTGCAAACAATGTTAGATGCATATCTAATAACAATTCTAATCTCTCTTATGCTCCCCTCAAGCGTAATGGAAAGTGAAGTTCGCTAAGTGACCAAAGGTGAAGCTAAAGGCATCACCAACAAGAGGCTCACTAAAGATATGGTGGCTGGTGGGCTGGTCATAGAGAAGGTTGTCATCATCCATATAAGAGACATCATTGTTAAAGAGGAACATGAAATATAGCATCTCTAAAGCAATAATAGGAGGCATAGCTAGGCACTCATGGACTGTTGATCTTACAGGCAACAAGTCATTGGATAAGGTGATTACAATTGCCACTGCCAAGGAAAGAGCAATGCATCATCTTGGGTGGTAAGGGCATGGTAGTGTCAAGCGTCTAGTTCACAATAGTGGCTTTCTATAGTACATATATCTTCAAGTTAAACTGTATATATGGTGCCATTATAGCAAAGGAGGTGATACTGACCTCCATCACCACTTAGGCGAAGTGGCAGCGAGCAACAGTAGGTGACAACCTAAGGATGGTGGCAAAGGCCAAAGAGGGTTAGGGTAGGAAGGAGGGGAGATGAAGGAGGAGCAGGTAGAGAAATAGGCTTAAGAGCCTACCAAGTTACATGAGACATAAGTGCAATGGTGGTAGGGAGAGATACCCAGCCCCTCCTTTCTCTCTTTTTAGTCTTTTCCCTCGAAGGGGAAGCCCAATATGTAAGAGATTGTAAGTCTTCTAATCCGCCATTCAAGTCCAACTTACAAAGGTTTTTCTATTATTTTCATTGTATCAAATTTCAATCTTACTTTTTATCAGGTGATCCTATGCTTAAAGAATGCCAAACTTAGTGGAGATGGCTATAATATTTGATAACAATCTTGATAATAATAAATATATAATAAATATTGATCCAATTATTGATTTTGATGATTAACAAAAGACATGAGTATATTATCATGTTTCTATATATTTGATAAGTGTTTCAGGCATTAAAGTTGATTAATTAATCAAAAGGAATAAAAGAATAAGTTTTGAATCAAATTTGAAAGAAATTATTTAAGTTCAAAACTTAGAGTCGACACCTCAACAGTCTGGAGCCGACCCCATGGTGTATCAGAATATTTCTAAGTTTTTGGCACGGTCCGAGTCGAAACCTATAGTTTAGAGCCGACTCCAACCTGAGATACAAAGAAGTGGTCTCTGCGTCAGTTTCTGGAGCCGACACCTGGAGTTCAGGAGCCGACACCTAAAAGTTACGGAGCCGACACCTGAGATTCACAGAGAGAGATATTTTTTGGACATTGTTAGAGTCGACACCTTTGGATTCGGAAGCCGACTCCCGAAAGCGCCGAGCCGACACATTACTTTTTCAGAGCCGACTCCTCAACAACTTTTACTTACTATTTTTGGACACCCCGACTTGGAGCCGACACATAAAAGTTAGAGCCGACTCCAATATGTCAGATGCAGATTTTCAAAAGTGACAGATCGGCTCAAACGGTAATATTTTCTCACCTAACCTCTAACGGCTATTTTTTTTGTGTGTAAAACATCCAAGCATCTCACAACGGCTAGTTTTCCATCAAAACCTTGGATTAAGAAGTCTATAAAAAGGGATTTGTCCGTTTGAAAAAAAAAAAAAAAAGAGAGAAATATTTTGTGAAAAATCAAAAAATCTTGTGAAGAAAGAGAGAGAAATCAAAGAGGAAAGACTCAGAGCTCACATCAACCAATCCTAGAGAGCCCAAAGAAAAATCCAAAGCATTCAAAGCTCAAAATCGTAAGATTTCCCAAGTGAAAAGGAAGAAAGCAAAAGCCATGTTTTTTCCAACTTCTCAACTGCGATTTTTGTGAGGAATCTGAGCTGAGGCCTGATTCAATCATTCAAGGGAGAAGAGGAAAAGAAAAAAGCACACATCCAAATCGCTTCAAACAAGCTTTTCTTACCTTTATTTATTTAATTGCATATTTGCTCATTTGAGGAGCTGTTTTGTATTCAAAACTATATTTTTTATTGTTTGCTAATTCAATCGGGGGATTGAATTAGTGGAGGTGGTATATCTCGGGACAAGCTAAGGTTAGCTTGTGTTTGGGTTTTGTGCTGGTGAGCCCGAAAAAACCAGTTGGGTTCGTTGTGACCCCGGAAAAAATAACAAGTTTGAGTTGTGAGCTTATAAAACAACTCGACTGTAATCAAGTGGATTATAGTGTGGACCCAAGTGCTGCTTGGAGTGGACGTAGGTGTTGGATACACCGAACCACTATAAAATCTTTGTGTTTGTCGTGCATTATCTCTCTCTCTCTATCAATCTCATTTGTGCTTTGCTTCAATTAATTTAGTTTATTTGAGCATCTTTATATCAATCAAAATATTTTCAAAGAGTTAAAATTTTTAAAGAACCCAATTCACCCCCCCCTCTTGGGTTGCCATCTGGGCCAACAATTGGTATCAGAGCTAGTTCTCATTTCGGCTTGATTATACAATCAAGAGACAAAGATCAAATGGCAGCTCAAGTTGGATCATCCTTTTTAGAAGGTCAATCCACTAATAGGCCACCATTGTTCAGTGGTACCAACTATTCATATTGGAAAGCAAGAATGAGGATATTCATTCAAGCTTTAGATTATGAATTATGGAGTGTTATAATCAATGGACCTAGCACACCCACACACATAGTTGATGGTTCTATTGTTCCTAAGCCCGAAAGGGATTGGAATGATAATGATAGGAAAATGGCTCAGCTTAATGCTAAAGCCATGAATGTTTTTATTATTCCTTAGATGCAAACGAATTTAATCGTATTTCTACATGTAATTTCGCAAAAGAAATATGGGATAGGTTAGAGGTTACCCATGAGGGTACAAATCAAGTTAAAGAATCTAAAATTAATATTCTTGTTCATAAATATGAATTGTTTAGCATGGAACAAACTGAATCTATAACCTACATGTATACTAGATTTATGGATATTGTAAATGGTTTAAAAAGTCTTGGTAAGACCTATACTAATTCTGAGTTGATTCGTAAAATTCTTAGGTCTCTTTTAAGGTCATGGGAAGCAAAGGTGACTGCAATCCAAGAAGCCAAGGACCTCAATGCCTTACCTTTGGAGGAGCTACTTAGATCCTTGATGACCCACGAATTAACAATGAAGCAACATATAGAGGAAGACGTCAAGTAGAAGAGAACTATTGCTCTTAAGGCTGTAGAAATTGAGGAAAGCAGCGGTGAGGATGAAGATGATGATGATGAGATGCACTCCTTGCTAAGAAATTTAAAAGATTCATGCAAAGAAGGAGACCTTTCCATAAGAAAAGGTATGGAAAAAAATGAAAGGTAAAAAAGAAAAAGAGAAGGACAAGGACAAAAAAAAGAACCCCTCATATGTTATGAATGTAAGAAATCAAGGCACTTCAGATATGATTGTCTCAATTGAAGAAAGCCTATTGCAACATGGAGTGACAGTGAAGAATCCTCTTCCGAGGAAGAATAAAAGGAAGTTGCAAACATTTCGTCATGGTAAAAGAAGATGATGAGGTAAGTTCTGAAACTCATGACTTTACATTTGAAGAATTATTTGATGCATTTAATGAATTAGTTGCTGATTTCAAGGTTTGAAAAAGAAGAACAAATCTTTAAAAACTGAAAATGTAAATCTTCTTAAAGAGAAAAATGAATTAGCTCTTGAAATTAAAGATCTAAAATCTGAAAAAGAAGATTTTTTAAAGAAAAATGAATCAATTTCTAATGAAAACATTAAGTTAAAGAAAGAAATTAAAATATAAGGATATAGTTGATAGATTTACCTTAAGTTCTTCAAAATTAAACATGATTTTAGATAGTCAAAAGTTATTTTTGACAAGGCAGGATTAGGATATAATCCTCTTAGGAAGCAAAAATCTTTGAAAAATATCTTTATACGTGCTGGCCAATCACCTAATATTACTTGTTTCAAATATGGTTTAAAAGGACATAAATAATATGAATGCAATATTAAGAAAACTAGTAAAAATTTAAAAATTAAAGGAAAGAAAATATGGGTTCCGAAAGGAACAATCTTTATTGCTACTAATATGAAGGACCCAAGAAAGCTTGGGTACCTAAACAGAAAGTTTGATCATCTTGCAGGAGTGTCTTGCGACCAAAAGATCAAAATGAAAGTGGTATCTTGATAGCGACTACTCAAGACACATGACAGGTGACAAGGAGCAATTCATCACCCTTGAAGATAAAAGAGGAGGAGTTGTTACATTTGAAGACAATGGCAAAGGCCAAATTATGGGATTTGTAAAATTCAAATAACTCCATCCACTTTTATAAAGAATGTTTTATATGTTAATGGTTTAAAGCATAATCTAGTTAGCATTAGCCAATTGTGTGATAAGGGTTTCAAAGTTTCATTTGAAGCTTCCATTTGCACTGTTTCTAATCCCGTAGACAATAGCATTATATTTATTGGTAATAGAAATGGCAATGTATACTTAATTGATTTAGACAATCTGTCTACTAATAATCATTGCTTAGTTACTGATAATGCTAATGTGAATGAGATTGGATGGCTATGGCATCGTAGATTAGGTCATGCAAGCACACATTAATTTCAAAATTAATTAGAATAGATTTAGTTAAAGGACTTCCAAAGTTAGATTTTGAAAATAATAGAATTTGTGATGCATGTCAGTTTGGAAAACAAACTAGAAACTCTTTTAAATCTAAGAACATTGTTTCCACTTCTAGGCCACTAGAGCTACTTCACATGGACCTTTTTGGACCTACTAGAACCACTAGTCTAGGAGGAAAGAAATATGGTCTTGTGATAGTAGATGATTATTTTAGATTCACTTGGGTATTGTTTTTGGCTCACAAGGATGAGACTTTCTCGATATTTCTGAAATTCTTCAAGAAAGTTACTAATGACAAAAAAACACCATAGTGTCTTTTAGAAGTGATCATAGAACAGAATTTGAAAATCATTTATTTAAAAATTTTTGCATTGAAAATGACATTCATCATAATTTCTTTGCACCTAGAACACCACAACAAAATGGAGTTGTAGAAAGAAAGAATAGACATTAGAGGACATGGCCCGTACCATGCTATGTGAAAGCCAACTCCCAAAATACTTTTGGGCGGAAGCCATAAACACGGCATGTTACATCTTAAATAGAGCTTTAATTAGGCCAATTCTTAAGAAAACTCCCTATGAACTATGGCATAATAAAAACCAAACATTAGTTACTTTCATGCATTTGGTTGTAAATGTTTCATTCATAATAATGGTAAAGATAATTTTAAAAAATTTGATAAAAATCTGATGAAGGCATATTCTTAGGATATTCAACAACTAGTAAAGCCTATAGAGTATTTAATAAGAGGAACTTAATTGTAGAAGAATCTATTCATGTAGTTTTTGATGAGTCTTTAGCATCAAGTTCAAAAAAGATTGATGATGAGGAAGATACAATTTTGTTAGAAAGAGATATTAAAAAATTAAATATAGATATATCTTCAGACCGTGAACAAGAAGCTAAAGATGATGATTTTCTTAGGGTTGATGTTATTGATACTAATTATAATGATGTAGATCTTTCTAGATATTGGAGATATGCCTATGGTCATCCAAGAGAATTGATTATAGGTGATCCATCTCAAGAGTAAGAACTAGATCATCTATGAGAAATATCAATAATCATCTTGCATTTGTATCTCAAATTGAACCTAAAACTATTGAAAAAGCTGAAAAAGATAGTAATTGGATGTTACCTATACAAGAGGAATTAAATCAATTTACTAGGAATAATGTATGGTCCTTAGTTGATAGACCTAAAGGTCACTCGGTTATAGAATCTAAATGGGTATTTAGAAATAAATTAGATGAAAATGGCATAGTAATTAGAAATAAAGCTAGATTAGTTACAAAAGGATATAATCAAGAAGAAGGAATTGATTTTGATGAAACTTTTGTATCTGTAGCTAGATTAGAAGCAATTAGACTATTACTTGCATTTGCATGTCATATGAATATCAATTTATTTCAAATGGATGTTAAAAGTACATTTTTAAATGGTTTTATAAATGAAGAAGTTTTTGTAGAACAACCACCCGGTTTTGAAGATCATGAATTTTTAAATCATGTTTTTAAATTACATAAAGCATTTTATGGTTTAAAACAAGCACCTAGAGCTTGGTATGATAGGTTAAGTAAATTTCTAATTGAAAATAATTTTTCTAGAGAAAATGTTGATAAAACTTTATTTTTGAAAAGAAAAGATAAAGATTTATTAGTAGTACAAATATATGTAGATGATATTGTATTCGATGCTACTAACAATCTTTTGTGTCAAGAATTTGCTAAGTTAATGCAGGGTGAATTCAAGATGAGCATGATGGGAGAACTCAATTTCTTCCTAAGACTTCAAATCAAACAAAGTAAAGAGGGGATTTTCATCAACCAAACAAAATACACGAAGGAAATTCTCAAAAAGTTTGGAATGGAATCAATCAAACCCCTTGGAACACCTATGCGTCCTTCATGCAAATTGGATAAAGATGAAGATGGTAAGAAAGTTGACCAAAAGCATAGAGGTATGATCGGATCTCTACTTTACTTAACAGCAAGTAGACTAGATATTATGTTTGTTGTTTGTTTATGTGCTAGATTTCAGTTAGAACCTAAAGAATCTCACTTAATTGCTGTAAAAAGAATTCTTAGATATTTAAGTGGAACTAAAAATGTAGGATTATGGTACTCTAGAGACTCAACACTAATTTAATTGCTTATTCAGACTCTGACTATGCTGGATGTAAATTAGATAGAAAAAGTACAAGTGGTACATGTCAATTTTTAGGAAGTAACTTAATCTCTTGGTTTAGCAAAAAGCAAAATTTGGTTGCATTATCTACTGCTGAAGCAGAATATGTTGCAGCTGAAAGTTGATATGCTCAAATCCTTTGGATTAAGCGACAACTTGAAGATTATGGCATAACACTTGATAAAACTCCTATTAGATGCGATAACACTAGTGCAATAAACTTAACAAAAAATCCAATCCAACATTCAAGAACTAAGCACATTGAAATTAGATATCACTTTATTAGAGAACATGTAGCTAATGATGACATTTGTCTTGATTATGTCTGTACTGATGAACAATTAGCTGACATATTTACAAAACCTTTGAGCAAAGAGAGATTTTGTTATCTTAGAGGAGAGTTTTGGATTTGTGACCCATTGGAATAATTTTGAAACTCTTAAGATTGTCTATCCTGAATTCAATCAATTTCTTGAAAAATCTTTCATGATTCTAAGGACAATTTATCTAGATATTTGAACAATTTGATTCTCTACATTCCAAAGATTTTCCAAAATTTATTGATTTTCTTTTGACAAGTTTCGATCTTTAAAACTCCTATTTTTTGTCTGAAACTGTCAGTGGAGTCGACACCCTTATTAGTGGAGTCGACACCTCATCTGTGTCGCTCTTGGTCTGAGACCTTAGAGCCGACACCCGCCTTAGCGGAGCCGACTCCACTTCGGGTGCTGACTGTTTTAGCGACCTGGAGCCGACACCTTACTTTGCGGGAGTCGACTCCAAGTGGTCCCAGGTTAACTATTTAGGGCAGAGCCGACTCCTCTTTCATTTCAATCAACTCTTAACACTCCCAAACTCTCTCAAACTTTTTCCAAAACCCTAAATCTCTTAAATTAGCCTCTCCATAGCACTCAATGGCACCCAAGCGCAGAGGATTATTCTTTGAAGGAAGAGTAACGATGGGGAAGCGTATGACAAGGCGTTCGGCATGTGAACCCTCTCCGAATCATCCTCCAGCTCAACCGCATCCACTCCCAGTGTCATTCCTAGCCCCTCCTCACCATAAGTTGATACCCTAGCTGGCCGAATCATTACTACAGGAAGAAATGTGGATTTTGAATTTTTTGAAGCTGAGGGTTTTGCTATTGGGAGATAAATCAAGAACTCAGTTGGGATAAGGTATGTTCCTTAGACGTACCCACTTATCCGGCTCTAGTCAAGGAATTTTACTTCAATTTATCAAGAGGAGATGGAGGATTAGTTAGTATGGTTAGAGGAAGAAGAATCCATCTCACATCCAAAATTTTAGGAAATCTTTTAGAAATCCCTGTTGTAGGATTGATTGCAAATAGTCACAGTGATAGAGCAGAGCCTTATCAAGGATGTTGGGTAGAGACTTCACCGAGTTTAAGGAAGTTAGGGCAAATCAGTTGCCTCTTGAGCTTAGACTGTTACATAATATATGTGGTAGGATCCTATTTCCTAAAACTGGCAGGTTTGAGTATGTCTCAGAGCGAGACATAGTGATCATGGACTGTATTTTGATGGGTCAGCTAATCAATCTAGCAGGAATGATGATATGGTACATGGCTAAGGCCGGGAGCAAGAGGAGATCGACCTTGCCTTATGGAATGGTCCTGACCATGGCATTCAAAAGTCAATGAGTTGTTATTTCTGAGAATGAGCCATTGAAAAACCTAAGGCACACTGATTATTATAGCTTGGCTATAGTGCATAGAATGGGATTTGTGAAAGTTGATGGCAGATGGAAAAGAAAAGGTTATCTGGATGAGAGAGTAGCTGACATTGGAGCCATTGCACCATCTGAGGCAGGTCCATCAGTGAGGCATCCATCACCAGAGCCTAGCAGATCATCACCACCACCGGCACCTACTCCAGTTCCTGCACCTGTACCATTGCATGTTCCTTCTGCTGGTTTTTCGAGTGTTCAGTTAGAGCAACTTAAAGAATTATTTAGTACTCACAAAGAAGAAATGAAGACTGAGATAGACAACAGTCTTATGAGCTTGAGAGAAATGTTTTATTCATTAGACGACAGAGAGCAAGATGGAATCCACCCTTGGATCTTCTTCAGAATCTTTAAAGAATGATCTCATGCATATTTGAGCAGCTCAAAGAATTTGGAGGAGATTCAGAGACTTATTCTAGATGCAATGCAGAACTTCAAGAGAAAATTATAGTGGCATCTGCATTCTTTGATAGAAGGTTAAATGAATTTATCAGAATTCAAAGGGATGGAATGGGACAACTCTTAGAAGAACTCAAGAACCGTTTCAGAATTTGATGTTTCTACCTTTTGTTGTTAGAAGTTTAGTTTGAATTTCTTTTGATGTAATGAAGCTTTTCTTTTGATGTAATTAGATTTCGAAGTTTAGGATTTTGATGTAATGAAACCAACATTTTGATATAGTTGAAAGTATTTACGATGTAATGTTTTGATACTCTAATGAATATCATATTTGCTATCTTTGCATCTTGATTTTGAATGACTTGAATTGAGTTTTGATTCACTTATGTTTCATGCATTGATCTACACTTCTTAACCTTTTTGTTGATTACAAAAAAGGGGGAGAAGTAAATATTTGTATATGCATAAAAGTTACAATTAAATGTACAAGAAAAAGAGATATATATATATATATATATATATATATATATATATATATATATATATATATATTGAATGAATTTCATTAATTAACTGGTATCAAGCATTGAATGAACTTAATAGCATGAATGATAAGAAGAAAAGATGTAAATTTGAGTATCATAGGGGGAACTATCTCATTCAGGGGGAGCTTAACTATGAGAACTTAAAATTTCTTTGAAACTTTCATTGTTTAATCATGCATATACTCAATATTTTTGTCATCATCAAAAAGGGGAGATTGTTGACCAATTATTGATTTTGAAGATTAACAAAAGACATGAGTATATTCATCATGTTTCTGATATATTTGATAAGTGTTTCAGGCATTAAAGTTGATTAATTAATCAAAAGGAATAAAGGAATAAGTTTTGAATCAAATTTGAAAGGAAATTATTTAAGTTTAGAACTTAGAGTCGACACCTCAACAGTCTGGAGCCGACTCCAGGGCGTATCAGAACATTTCTAAGTTTTCGGCACGGTCGGAGTCGACACCTATAGTTTCGGAGCTGACTCAACCTGAGATACAGAGAAGTAGTTTCTGCGTTAGTTTTCGAAGCCGACACCTAGAGTTCGGGAGCCAACACCTGAAAGTTGCGAAGCCGACACCTGAGATTCTGGAGCCGACTCTAACCTGAGCACAGAGAGCATATTTTTGGACATTATTAGAGTCAACACCTTTAGATTCTGGAGCCGACTCCCGAAAGCGCCGAGCAAACACATTACCTTTTTAGAGCCGACTCCTCAACAACTTTTACTTACTATTTTTGGATACCCCAACTTGGAGCCGACACATGAAAAGTTGGAGCCGACTCTAACATGTCAGATTCGGATTTTCAAAAGTGACAGATCAGCTTAAATGGTAATATTTTTCTCACCTAACCTCTAACGGCTATTTTTCTTTGTGTAGAAACATCCAAGCATCTCATAACGGCTAGTTTTCCATCAAACCTTGGATTAAGAAGTCTATAAAAGGGTATTCGTCCGTTTGAAAAAAAAAAAAAAAAAAAGAGAAATATTTTGTGAAAAATCAAAAAATCTTGTGGAAGAAAGAGAGAGAAATTGAAGAGGAAAGACTCAGACCTCACATCAACCAATCCTAGAGAGCCCAAAGAGAAATCCAAAGCATTCAAAGCTTAAAATCGTAGAATTTTTCAAGTGAAAAGTGTTGGGAAATGCGGAATACCCCAAGATCACGGCTATAGCGTATATGAGTAATACAAAAAAACTTTTACCATTTTAATCTATGAGTACAAGATCATATCTTCATATTTGAACTTTGGAACACTTTGATTCGATTGCTCGACCTCAACCTTTTAGCCTTCCGTCATATTTCCGAAAATACCTTCTTTCTCTCACAAGATGGTGGGATCTCTTGGCCGTCCTAGGGTTTCTTATTTTTCTTTCTCCAAAAACATTCTCAAAACCTTAACCCTAGCAACCAACTGAGAGGGTATTTATAGGACTACAACAGGGACCAATAGGCAAATATGAAAAGGACTTCTCACGTAATTAAATCTCCCAATCCTACCCGGTTAGGATTTAATTACGTAAATTACAATTCATTCCACTAAAGAATTATAATTGTACTCTTAATCATATTCAATTTATATTTTCGAGCCTTTAATATTAAATACTTATTATCTCCCCACGTTAAGATTACAGATATCCACCAATTAAATTTAATTACTAATAATACAATTTAATTGGCTTTTATTATCCTTGAGACCTATCCACTTAACTTATTTGATGTATCGGATTCAAAATCCACTTGCAAGATTTGATACAATCAAAACTTATAAGCTTCCTCAAGGGGATATCATCAATCCAATTTATCAGGACGTGGTTTCCTTCAACTATTAATATTCACCATATATATAATGTTGTTGCCCAACCCACTGAGTTTATTGACTCATAGAATCTCACTCTATGTGTAATCAAAGCAATAATCACTACATACACGTGTCTAAAAATAGAATTCGGATTAAGAGCATAAGTAATCATAATATTCATGAGTTTTAAATTATTTTATAAAGTTAGTATAAAATAATTAACTCAACTGGGTCCTGTTCAATACACACAAAGTGTACTAGCACAAATAGTTAGAATAAACCATTCTCCGTAGTCAAGACAGACCTACTAAAAATTTGTGCTACAGTTCTACTGATGGTGTGTCCAATTCCATCTAAAACTGTGAACAATAAACTTGTATTCCAAAAGAACCAATGATTTAGTCTTCTGTGTGTAAGCCGTACTCTACACACTAGATCAAATACTCTTTGTAAATACTAGACACATGCACATATATAGTAAATGGCACACATTGCTCAAAATGAATTCTTATTAAAATATAAAGATAACATAAAGCATATCTTTTAGTCTATATCTTTATCAAAAGGAGGAAAGCAAAAGCCATGTTTTTCCCAACTTCTCAACTGCAATTTTTGTGAGGAATTTGAGCTGAGGCCTAATTCAATCATTCAAGGGAGAAGAGGAAAAGAAGAAAGAAGAAAAACACACATCCAAATCGCTTCAAACAGGCTTTTCTTACCTTTATTTATTTAATTGCATATTTGCTCATTTGAGGAGCTGTTTTGTATTCAAAACTATATTTTCATTGTTTGCTAATTCAATCGGGGGATTGAATTAGTGAAGGTGGTATACCTTGGGACAAGCTAAGGTTAGCTTGTGGTTTGGGTTTTGTACTGGTGAGCCCGAAAAAACCAGTTGGGTTCGTTGTGATCCCGAGAAAATAACAAGTTTGAGTTGTGAGCTTGTAAAACAACTCGACTATAATCAAGTGGATTATAGTGTGGACCCAAGTATTGCTTGGGAGTGGGCGTAGGTGTTGGATACACCGAACCACTATAAAATCTTTGTGTTTGCCGTGCATATTATCTCTCTCTCTCTATCAATCTCATTTGTGCTTTGCTTCAATTAGTTTAGTTTATTTGAGCATCTTTATATCAATCAAAATATTTTCAAAGAGTTAAAATTTTTAAAGAACCCAATTCACCCCCCCTCTTGGGTTGCCATCTGGGCCAACAATTGGTATCAGAGCTAGTTCTCATTTCGGCTTGATTATACAATCAAGAGACAAAGATCCAAATGGCAGCTCAAGTTGGATCATCCTTTTAGAAGGTCAATCCACTAATAGGCCACCATTATTCAGTGGCACCAACTATTCATATTGGAAAGCAAAAATGAGGATATTCATTCAAGCTTTAGATTATGAATTATGGAGTGTTATAATCAATGGACCTAGCACACCCACACACATAGTTGATGGTTCTATTGTTCCTAAGCCCGAAAGGGATTGGAATGATAATGATAGGAAAATGGCTCAGCTTAATGCTAAAGCCATGAATGTTTTATATTATTCCTTAGATGCAAACGAATTTAATCGTATTTCTACATATAATTCCGCAAAAGAAATATGGGATAGGTTAGAGGTTACCCATAAGGGTATAAATCAAGTTAAAGAATCTAAAATTAATATTCTTGTTCACAAATATGAATTGTTTAGCATGGAACAAATTGAATCTATAACCTATATGTATACTAGATTTATGGATATTGTAAATGGTTTAAAAAGTCTTGGTAAAACCTATACTAATTCTGAGTTGGTTCATAAAATTCTTAGGTCTCTTCCAAGGTTATGGGAAGCAAAGGTGACTGCAATCCAAGAAGCCAAGGACCTCAATGCCTTACTTTTGGAGGAACTACTTGGATCCTTGATGACCCATGAATTAATAATGAAGCAGCATATAGAGGAAGACATTAAGAAGAAGAGAACTATTGCTCTTAAGGCTGCAGAAATTGAGAAAAGCACCAGTAAGGATGAAGATGATGATGATGAGACTGCACTCCTTGCTAAGAAATTTAAAAAATTCATGCAAAGAAGGAGACCTTTCCATAAGAAAAGGTATGGAACAAAATGAAAGGTAAAAAGAAAAAGAGAAGGACAAGGACAAGGAAAAAGAACCCCTCATATGTTATGAATATAAGAAATCGGGGCACTTCGGATATGATTGTCCTTAATTAAAAAAAGCCTATAAAAAGAAGAAGAAGGCTTATGTTGCAACATGGAGTGACAGTGAAGAATCCTCTTTCGAGAAAGAACAAAAGGAAGTTGAAATATTTGCTTCATGACAAAAGAAGATGATGAGGTAAGTTCTGAAACTCATGACTTTACATTTGAAGAGTTATTTGATGCATTTAATGAATTAGTTGCTGATTTCAAGGTTTTGAAAAAGAAGAACAAATCTTTAAAAACTGAAAATGTAAATCTTCTTAAAGAGAAAAATGAATTAGCTCTTGAAATTAAAGATCTGAAACCTGAAAAAGAATATTTTTTAAAGGAAAAGAAATCAATTTCTAACGAAAACATTAAGTTAAAGAAAGAAATTAAAAATATAAGGATATAGTTGATAGATTTACCTTAAGTTCTTCAAAATTAAACATGATTTTAGATAGTCCAAAGGCTATTTTTGATAAGGTAGGATTAGGATATAATCCTCTTAGGAAGCAAAAATCTTAAAAAATATCTTTATACGTGCTGGCCAATCACCTAATATTACTTGTTTCAAATGTGGTTTAAAAGGACATAAATCATATGAATGCAATATTAAGAAAACTAGCAAAATTTAAAAATTAAAGGAAAGAAAATATGGGTTCCGAAAGGAACAATCTTTATTGCTACTAACTATGAAGGACCCAAAAAAGCCTGGATACCTAAACAGAAAGTTTGATCATCTTGCAGGAGTGATCTAGCTAGCCATACTATTTGTCTCTAATTTTACTATATGTCATCGTAGGATAAGTAAGCTAAATTGGATTGCATCATTTATCACCTACTTTCAAGGATTGAACTTAAATCATTGTTCAAGTCATGAAAATAGTGCGGATCTTCCTACGCTTAATCTATTTTAGGCTTATTTAGCTCTTCCTTAATGACGTAATATATATCTCATGCTAGACATTTGGAACCAAGCTCAATGACTTATAAATATTGGTTAGATAGGATGGCTTATACCGAGCCAAATGATTCAAAAACATTAGTCATCCTTAAATTTTTCCCAATCTCAAATTGTTACATCTATTCGATTCCTCAAATAGAAACCTAGTGCTTCAAATTAGTTACCACCGATATTAGGTCAGCTCACTTCTTGAAATCTAATAAGCTGGCCTAAATAACCAATCTATTTTTTCTTGAGCATAATTCAGCCCAAGCTATACCTTTGAGGTGACAACTTAAGGTCAATCCAACTATTACTAATTTCAACTATTACTAATTTCAAAGCATAATCCTTGTATAGATCTTGGCGTGAAGTTGAGCAATCCGACACACCACCTTGGGTTTCATGTTGCTAATGATCATGATGTGCTTAATAAATCCTCTCAGGAGTTGGGCAAGCCATTTTGCCTTTTCAAATGCCTAGAAAAGCATTAAAAATTTGTTGGCTCCATGATGGAAGATAAGTCAGTTGCTGAGTCTAGGAATGCTATTTGGCAACTTGACTTGGGTTATATAAGCAGAAAATTTTATGTGCATTCCTCTTGCAAAGGCTATATAATGGGAGGTGAAGAGCTCATTTGTGCCATTCCTTTTTGCTAATGGTTCTACTTGATTTTGCTCTTGTATCATATGATCTAAGCTCTTCTTGATCTCCTTTCCTTGGCTTGAAGTAAGTCCCCCTACCTTTCTTTTAGTTTGGTAGGGAGAGCTTGATAGTTGTAGATCAATAGAATCCCATGGGTTTAAGAAAATAGTTAATTTAAGGTTGTTGATCCAGTCACATCGTCATCCTCTTCTTCTTTATTCTATCATCCTTATCTTCTTCTCTTTTATTTCTATCCAAGCAAACCCTAAGCCAAAGGAACAGATTATGCTATATTAAGAGGATATAGTTTTGCTGCATCAAACACACTTCATCCTTGATTGTTTCCTTTTGTCCATCTTGGATAGGATGGACTTAGCCTTCAAGCATACTATAAGTCAATTTTGTCTTTACAAATATGGCTTGAAGGCTAAACTTACGCTGCTTGTGCATCCTTTGCCTCGCTCATCAAGTTGACTATGGGGAGTTCCTTAGCCTCAACTCCTATGACATATGTTCCAAAGCCAGCTCCTTCATCAAAGACAAGCATGAGAGAAGTACCATTCCTGAAGAAGGCGATATCTAAGAGGATAGCTGCCATGGGTTATTTAGGCCCCTAGCCTTCAAAGAAGACCAAAGTGGTGTATCATAGGCATCCTCCTCACCATGCTAACTCAAATGATAAGGGAGCTAATGTTGAGGTTGAGGTAGGAGTAGAACTGCCCACCGCCAACCAGCCATTCAAGGTCCCGAAGCTGGCATCACTAACTAACCATCCTCGGTGTCAAACATCAATGCTAAACATCCTTCTATTGCATGTGAGGGAGTGGCAAAGGCGTAAGAGATCCTTTTTCCAAGCTTAGGGCATAGCTTAAAGCAACTTGTACTCCCATCTTTGGAGTAAGCCAATATGTTCCAAATTGAGGTATTTGAGTTACTAACTCTTTTAATTGGGCGCAGAGCTTTCGTGTTATTACAAAGGATATGTCTACCCTTAAACATGGTGATTGTTTTGTCTAGGTTAGATGCCGACCTAGTCATGGGGTATGCTCAATGTGTTATAAAGGTACATACCTTTTTCTTTTTAGCTTAACCTCGGCTAACTCATTGATTGTCTTGTAAAGCCACAATTTCTATTATGCAATGGAATACACATTTTTATCCTTATTTCTCCTCCCAACTTTGATTCAAGCATCTATGATCTTTTTATCCTTAATTCTCTTTATTTTCCTCTTTCCAATACTTCTCTACCAATGTTTCCTCTTGTGTCCTAGATTTATGGCTCTAGGCTTAATGTTTGCTAAATCTTTTTCAAATTCAAGGCTACTAAAGAACAATTTAAGGGCTTTTTTACTTTTAATTTGCTAAATTCCATTCGATTGAAAAGATAGTGTAAAATCTTTGTTTCCAAGCTCAAATAGTACTAAAATCTTTTCTTTTATATAGGGTTAACCTTTGTTTAGGTGCTTTAAGGGATCTACCATCATCTTCACTTGAGTTACAGATAATTTGATATTTTTGAGGCTTTTGGTGGTTGACAGTGACTAAATAATGACTTTTATAGCATGTTTAATTAGTTTATACTATAAATCTTATAATTATACTTATTTGTGAGTAAACAATAACATATATAGCTTAATTAATTGAAATACACGATAAAACATTCATGGAATAAGATATACATATGGCTTTCTTGGTATACTCATGTAGATACAAGGCTGAGTTTATCTGTCAATATAAAAATTTAAGCATATTCATGAAATTAATTTTAGACAAGAATCATGAACATAATTTCTTTTGCTATTTTTTCATGATATAATTGATGCATGGAATATACATACTTTATGCTACATAAGTATTACAAAAGGATGATGACAAGTATGGATAAATAATATAAATTATCTATAGAGATTATACAGAACTTACATCTTATAAGCTACTGAAAATTGAGTTCTGCAAGTTGATTGGTAACTTTATATTCCTATAAATAATTAATAATTATATAGAGTTCTACAAGAGTATATGAACTTATTTATGGTTTTCAATTAAGTCTTTATACTCTCTTTTTTTTTCGATTGAGTATTTATAATTTTTTTCAATCAAGAATTTTTAATGGCCATCAATGATATCTTGACGGACAATATAACAATCGTCAATGATAAATTGAGCATTTATCTTAATTTTTTTTAATTAAGTATGCTAACTTATAAAAGTTTTTAATTAAGTATATTTATTTAAGTTCAACTATTATTTATTCATTCATCTTGATCATTGTGTCGGTCATGAGATATATCACAAAAATAATTTTAGTGAAAGAAAAAGTGTGTAGGCTCTAATTAATTATTTATATTTTTTCAACCTAGCCGATTCAATGTATTTAAGAAAAGGCTTTGAGTTGAGTTAAATTTCTTCCAACCCAAGCCTCCTGAAATAAAATTAGATATAAATTGAAAACAAAACATATTTTTTACATCAGATTTTATATTTTTATTTGAGAATAAGAAATAAGAAATAAAATTTGTGTTAAACATGCCCTAAACCTCATTCCTCAAGGAAAACGTGGGCACGATTGTCGACTAATTTCTCGTCGGCGACCATCTCATCACCGCCAACCATGTCATCACCGGCAGTGCGATGGCAAGTTGGCAACCCACGGCTCGCCCTCTCCCCACGTAGCATCTATTTGGTTCGGGTTTCCGGACTTTCGAATCAGCCGCCGCGAACCGTCGAAATCCACAACCTTGACCATTATTGTCCGATCACCGCGGAGAATCTAACTCACCCGACCGCCCGACCCGTTTCGAGATTCGCGCTGGTCGCCCATCGCACCGCCACTGCCAACCCCGCCGGTCCATGGCTCACAACCACCCACCTGCCAACGTTGGTATAATTATTTCTATGCGAGCGTCTGATCAGCCGTTCATCTGATGCACAAAATGCATTAGGAAAAGCGTGACGATATGGGGCCCAATCCACTCACCAAAAGGAGGCGCATCTATTCCACTTGGCACGACAAGATTGGGAAATTTTTTTTTTTAAGGAAATCCGCGTCTGAATGCCTGCACTAGCCGGAGAGATATTTTATCGGGTCGACGGAGGGGATGGATGGGCCGTGCATGACCATCCAGCTTGATGGATGATGGCATGGTGACAGCTATACTTAATTTAATATCAAACAATAAGAAGAGGTTTTGACTTCCTTAGAGTAGAGAGAGAAGGGACGTAAAAGGAGGAGGAGGAAGAGAGAGAGAGAGAGATTTAATCAAATCTAATGGAATTTTGACGTCCGTGAGACGGACAGCTTTCTCTCGTCCCCTCCCTTTCTCCCTGCGAGAGGGTGAGAGAGAAAGAGAAGAAAGCGAGACAGGAATAGTTTTTTACATATAAATTTAGAGGAGTTAAAAAAAAAAAAAAAAAACAAGATGAGAAAGAGGGGAAAACCGCGGTCGCTTGGGGACCCAATCGAGCATCAACAACTCCGAAGAAACCCTAACCCTACAATTTGGGCCAGTAGTAGAAGTTAACGAAGAAGGACCTCTGGTGAGTTCTAGGGCTTGTTTTCTTTTTCTTTTTTCAGCTTTTGTCATATTTCTTCTTTTCTTCTTTTGCTTTAGTTCCGTTATTTGTGAATCTTAATGCAATTGGATTGCTTGGAGCTTTGTCGGATTTGTGCAAGATCGGGGTGAGTTGCCCCGGGAGGTGGGGTGTTGGATTTGGAGAAGATTTGTGTCTATATTTAGCTGGGATTTTTCTCCATTTGAGTGATTTTTCTGGTGTCGGAATTAGTCGGGGATTCTACTTCAGGTTTCAGGGTGCAAAGCGGAAAAGATCGCTGTAGTAAGGGGATAGAGAAAAGCGATTGTTTTGCAATACAGGGGGAAGAAAGATCGGATTTTGAGCTGTGTTCTTGTTGTTTCGTCTGCATTTCTGGGGAAAGTTCCCATTTGTTTCTTTCCTTTTATAAGTTTTATTCGTGACATTATTCCAAAACAGGGGGCAGGTGGGGCTTGGAGTGGGACATCTGAGATCAAGATACTGAGCTTTTGTTGGGAATTGAGAGACGAGATTGAATAGGATGTTGGGAAGCAAAGCCCCATGCTTGGATTTTGTTTCCATCGCTCGTAATTCCTTATATTCCTGTTTTTTTGAACACAAAGATTCCATCTTTCCGGTGGTCGGCCAAAACAGTGTGGAACCATGGATCTGGGGTTCCAAATCTTGAAACCCATGTTGTTTTGACTAGAATTTTGATCTTCTTCTGGTCTGCAAACCTTCCACTCCCTCGCTCCCGTTAAAAGATGGTGCCTTCGGGGCCTCCGACCCCCATTGGTGGGGCTCAATCGGTCTCCCCCTCCTTTCTCCGGTCGAATTCAGGCATACTTGGAGGACCTCAGGCTGGTTCCCTCCCATCTCAGCCGCCATTATCGTCCCTTGTCTCACCTCGTACTCAGTTCAACAGTAACAGTTTGCTAGGACATATCCCCAATGTCTCTTCTCTTCTTAACCACTCGTTTGGAAACGGACGGCCTGGGTCTGGTGGTGGGCTTGGTGCGCCTCTAGCGAATCTTCAACAGCGAGGTGGCCTTGGTGGTACTGTTGGTATGGTAGGCTCTGCAGAGCCTGATCCACTCTCCTTCAACTCTTCATCCGGCCCAACCCAGGGGCAGCAATTCCAGAATCCTTCTGGAAACCAGCTTGTATCGGACCACCCGCAACCTCAGCAGCTTGAGGCAGTGCAGAACTTGCAGCAACAATTCTCTGTTCCTCACAGCCAGCAGCAACAACAGCAGCTTCGGGGAGGGTTGGGTAATGTGGGCAAGATCGGCCCTGTTAAGTTGGAGCCACAGGTGGGTCCAACAGATCAGAATGGTCCGACACAGCAATTGCAAACATTGTGCAACATAGGTTCGGGGAAAATGGAGCCACAACAGCTGCAGCCTTTGAGAAACTTGGGGCCAGTTAAGATGGAACACCAACATTCAGATGCATCAATGTTTCTTCAGCAGCAGCAGCAGCCACCTCCGCCGCAGCAGCAGCAGCAGCAGCAGCAGCAGCCGCTGCTGCCGCCTCCGCAGCAGCAGCCGCAGCAGCAGCAGCAATATTTGCAGTTGAAGCAGTCTTCCCAGGCTATGGCTGCACATATGAGTCTCTTGCAACAGCAGCGGATGCTGCAGCTTCAGCAGCAGCAGCAGTTACTCAAGAACTTACCTCAGCAAAGAAGCCAGTTGCCACAGCAGCTTCATCAACAAATTCTTCCTGCAAGACCGCAAGTGAAACAGTCTATATATGAGCCTGGAATGTGTGCCCGGCGGTTGACTTATTATATGTATCACCAGCAACATAGGCCAAAGGTGATTTTCTGTCACTTTTGATTCAGATCTCATTATGTTAGGATGTAGATAGATTGGCATAGTTCTATTTTAAAGCCTCATCTACTCTCTATGCTGAGTGCAGGACAACAATATTGAGTTTTGGAGAAAATTTGTTGCGGAGTATTTTGCTCCCAATGCAAAGAAGAGATGGTGTGTTTCTCTTTATGGAAGTGGTCGTCAAACTACTGGTGTTTTCCCTCAGGTATGCTTAGCCACCAACTTAACCTTGTGATTACATGGCACATTGTCTATATGTTGTTTTTCTTTTTTCTTTTTTAACTGGCCAATTATGGTGATTGTACGTGGTGTTGATAATGTCAGTGAGATGTACATGGTACTCCAGTTCAATTTAAGGTCACTTGTTATTAATATTATTTCCTGGGTTTCTTATCAACATATACTTTCATTTACATGCTCTTATTTTATTTGCAAATTTACAGGATGTGTGGCATTGTGAAATATGCAACTGTAAGCCTGGACGTGGTTTTGGTATGTTCTATCCTAGTTAAGAATTACCGCTTATCATAATTATCATCATGTTGCTGTTAGATTGCATTTCTTAGTGCGAATATGTATCTTGCTATTGTATAAAGAGCAATTGTTTCTGACTTCAAAATGGAGGAACAGTTAATTTAATTCCATGAATGTCCCCAATTTAGTGGCCTTTAATTTTTACCTGGCTTCAAAAGCAAATTCAATGCCTCAATCAATATCCTAGACAGCTGTCCATGCTGATAATTCCATCTTTTCTTGGTGTCTTCATGTGCGTTAACATGGTGCCTTTTGCTTTTTTTGAATTTGGGTGGGGGTTCAAGGGGCACACAGATCCTTCCTTTTAACCCTGCCCCAAGTTGCCATTGTATTGACATTTGCCTACTGCAGTCCTGCCTATGACCCAATGCTGGCTTCACCTTTGTTCTCCACCCTCATCATTGTTGGTGTGCTTTTGCACTAGTGTGATGGCAAAGAGTTTGTTGGAGTATTTGATAAGCTGGCTTTGCTGAGAAAATAGATCAAGTTGTAGAAGGTGTCTGGATCGATCACGGATTCATGGTGGACAACTGTGTCACATTGGTGGTGATCGAGGGGTTTGGGTTCATGGACCTCTCAACAATTGAGATTTTATTACAGAGTAGAAAGATGAGGAGAGATTTAGAGAGAGGAGGGGGGGCTTGTTTGGGAGAAGAGAAAGTGGGAATCGAAGAGGTGTGGATTTCATTGTTTAAACATTATTCAGTTGAATATAAAAGAAACTATTTAAAAAGAGGGGTAGGGTTATAATTATTGCTATTGCATGCATTGCTATTACACATGAGATACCCCCAACTGATTGAAATGGGAAAAGACAACTTGATGTTGTCCATGGGTCTTTCAATCGGCAAAAATATGTGGTCATCAGATTAGCCTTCTTTTTAAATTTAATACGATTTCTAGATCCATTTCTATTTTCCTCTTTAAATATATCAGGCTTTCTTTGGTTGCAGATTAAGGGGGGTTTAAATGAAATAAAAACCGTTTTACTCCACATATTCCACTTGAACTTGCCAAACACCATAAAGTAACCTATTTATTCTGAGGGTAAGATGGACAATTTAAAGAATAGCTGGAGCTACTTTTTCCATTTGACCCAGAATAAACTACTCCACCTTATGTAGTAGAGTAATTTATTCTAGAATAGCCTATTTAATCTAGGTCAACTTATTCTGCAACCAAAACCTAGCCTTAAAGAATTAGCAAGAAAGCTAAAAGTTTGCATTTACTGAAAGAATAGGTGTCTATATACAAGAAGCATGGGTTATCAGAAGCTTCTGTATACTATTGTGTCATTCATACTGCATTACTAATAAACAAGTGTCAAGGGTAGGGAATAATTAATGATGGATATGATGTGTTCAAAAATTTTTTAATTTTAGCTGTAAATTATGGGCATATGCTATCATTTAGTTTTATTGTCTGGTATCCGAAAAAGAAAGTTAGAGAGAGAATCACGAGAGAGCATATATGTCAAAAAGAAAATCTTGAACCAATTTCTTTTCCTTTTCTCCACAGCTAATAATATATTGTCTGCCTCGGGCAAGGCAAGAGACACTGTTCAGCAACATGTCAAGCTCATGCCTTACATATGGTATATAATTTATGTGTACAACGGGCCAAGGGTTTTGTGATTGACAATTTAAAGAGTCCTTATTTGTTTTTCTCTTTACAAATTCTATGTTATTCTTGAGGAGTCCAAAGGAAAAGAAGGTAGGAGCTGAAACACCTTCCTTTTCTAGCTGCCATTTCTGTGTGTATGCACGCACGCGCGTGCAGGTGTGTGTGTGTATGAGAGAGAGAGAGAGAGAGAGAGAGAGATCTTTTCCATGGTTTGCTCCTTGATCAGGAAAGGAGCTAGAGAGGAGTGCATGTCTTTTTTGTCCTTGTGCATTTGGATGCACTCCTATCTTTAAATAAGTACCTATTCCTGAAGTTCTTGCTTTCTTATGGAAGAGAAATAAAAGTTCTCTAGCTAAAAGTTATCTATCAAGTTTATAAATAACCAAAAAAGTAAAATCACAGCTGTTGATGCTTTCAATCACATGCATCCAACATACACCAGTGAACCAAATCAGAAAAAGAAAACTTTAATTAGATGGATATTGTAGCCATGCTCAAGCCCTCCCATGAGCATTGCACATGCCCCACACTACCAGATCTGTATGGCATGCACAATGCACATGGTAAATCAAAGGTGGTGTATTTGATGGCTGATCATGGCCCCAAAACAAATTAGATGTGTACGAATACATTTTTGTACCGTCAAGTTTTCTTAGAAAATATTAGTTGGTAAGTGCTTAGGCAATTAATAATGTTCCTCTTTGAAATATTATCAAAACGATAGTCATTGAACATCTTTGTTTTTTTTGGAGGGAAGATAGTCATTGAACTTCGATTGCTTGAAAGTGTGTATATAAGAGAACCATAGGCACTCAATAACTTAGTGTTAGGCTCATGTGGTAGGGATGGTAGCAACTAGCTGCATCTTGTTTTGGTTAATTTAGTGTCTAAGAGAACTGCACAGTAGCTGCTTGGTCTAAAGATATCTTAGCCTGTTGTGCCAATCATGGAGCACAATGATGATTTTCAACCAGGGATTCTGCCTCTAAATTTAAATTTCATTATAAAATATGTCATTAAACTTCCAAACTATTGAGAGTTAATGTGCAGAATATGGATCTCTTGTGTTTGTTCTTCCAAGCATGTTAATAACCATTAAATTTTTATTATTATAATTATTGTTATAATTCTATCATTAAAAAGGTTGCTTATTGCTTGAAGACTATCTTTGGAGGGCTCACTGTTTTAATGTTTCGTTATCAATTATCATAATCTTCGCTTAATTAGCTTATTGGAAGATACCATTTTTCAGTTGCATATATAAACTAAGTCTTATTTTGTTGTTATAACAAATTATTGATTAGAGTAGTTGTTTGTTCCTTGTATTCCAACTTGGTATGACTATTTGTATTTTATTTTGTTTTATAGAAACTACTGTTGAGGTTTTGCCAAGGCTATTCCAAATCAAATATGCAAGTGGCACTTTGGAGGAACTTCTTTATATCGATATGCCCCGTGAATATCAGAATGCATCAGGTCAGATTGTGCTGGATTATACTAAGGCGATCCAGGAGAGTGTCTTTGAGCAATTACGTGTGGTACGCGATGGCCAGCTAAGGATTGTCTTCAATCTGGATCTAAAGGTGAAATATATAGATGATTACTTTTTAGCCTTTTACCATCAATCTATTGAATCGATTTACTTTTCTATGCTTTTCTCCCAGATTGCTTCTTGGGAGTTCTGTGCTAGGCGTCATGAGGAGCTTATTCCTCGAAGACTGATAGTACCTCAGGTACCATGTAACCTTTTGTTCTGGATATCAGCCTGCGAACTTCTTTATTTCTTAACTCTTATGCGCAAGCATGCTCTTGTATTTCTGGTTGATGTTTTTGCTGTTTAGGTTGGTCAACTTGGTGCTGTGGTACAGAAATATCAGGCTGCTGTTCAAAATGCATCATCGGGCTTATCTACTCAGGATTTGCAGAACAGTTGTAATTCGTAAGTCTATGATTTTGTTTCGCGTCGAATTCACTCAGTCATTTAATATTTATTGCTTTATGTCTCCTGCCAAATGCATTTTACTACTTGACTATTCTTTAGCCCATACCAGTTTAAAAAAAAATCAGTTACACTTATTAAGAGAGGTGTGCATGTTGCAATTAGGGCTGTAAACAGTTTCTGGTTATCTAATAATATCACTTGACCATAGTAGTCAGTAAAGTTTGATCCCGGTAATGGACTTATCCTGAAGAAAAACACTCAATACACCATCCACTATTAATCTGCATGCAAAAGTATATATTTGCTATTTAGTATCAAGGTTCAAATTCTTAGTACTAGACCCCATACTGGTATATCATGACTGCTACAGGGATCAGATCGGTATACGAACATATTGTGTTCCCGCACCAAGTATTGGTTTAATACTGATATGATATGACATGCCTAGTACAAAGATGGTATGCATCGGTACTACCAACCTGCCTATTAACTTGCTTATATTTTAGAAGTAATTGCACAAATGTTAACTTGTGCATCCTATTTTTGCATTTTTTGTGTGATTTATGATATACAAAGTTTTTGATTTTCAATAACACCACCATATTTAAAATAATTTGGGATGTAGAATAAGATGAGTTGAGTTGAGTTGAGTATGTAGAATATGCATAAGATGCCATGAGGAAGGTTTCTTCTATTTTTTGGTGGAAGCTACTTAGTCTCATTAAAGAAAGATATTACAAATTTAAACACTCTAGTTGTTAATTAATTTCACTATTGTAATGTTGCCTTATGTTAAAAAAAAGATTCTTGGGAAAATATTGATAAAAAATAATTTATAAATTCATAGCAGAGCTATTGAGCAATTGATTCAATGCTATCAAAGGCACACCTTAAACACGCTCAAAACAGAAGGTACAAGGCATCAAAGGTTAGGCATTTCTTATATCAACAAGTTAGGCGCTTCTTATACCTTTGGCAAGGCACATTTATCTTGGCGCACATGAGGTGAAAAAAGTATGTACCTTTAATCTGATTTGAGACATAAGAAAAGAATGTCTTTCTTTATAAGTTATTTTTGTGATTTTTTTTGAGGTCTATTACATTTATTATATTAGACGGTGCTAACTTTATGATGTACCATCCCATACATAATTATTTTTTTATCTTATAAAAAAGCTAAAAATTGAAAGACAAAGAGATGAAATACCAAAGCTTATGCTATTATATGAGAAAAAGAAGGAAGAACATTAAGAGATTACAGATTTAGCTAAGAAATAGTAGGCTTTCCATTGAGTTAATAGGTTAAATATATTAGTATTATGATTTTTTGAAACTTTTTTTTATTATGTGATATTGTTTATATAAATCATTCTACATTTATTTTAAAAGTATGCACCTCACTTTATTCAGGCATGTGCTTATGCTTTATACGTTGCACTTTGGCTCCAACAGCTTTTTATGCTTAAGTGCGTTTAGCGTTTTTAACAACACTAATTTGATTATGGATTTGAAACCATGGAATCCAATGAGAAAAAAACCCAAGCCCAACTTCTCTTTGATCCTTGACTAAATTCTGACATGTGTAGAGCCCTTATTGCAGTTTTGTGGTGCGCATGTGTATATGTAATGGGTACATGCATGTGTTTATGTGTTGTGCATTTGTTGACATGTTTGTGTGTTCATGTGGATGCATGTGTGCGTACAGAGTTTGCCATTCGTATTGGGATGAAATGATCAATAGCTTTAAACATTTAGGAAAGCTTTTAAGGCTTGAAGAAAGCATAGCATCTCCAGTTGGGTCATTTATTTTAACTGTGGATGGATCAAATAGTGACAGTGTGCATGGCTTGGATCTATGTTCTGCACTGAACATTGTTGTTAAAGGCTGTTGCCTGGACTTCAAATTGGGTGGGGCTGCCTTGGCGAAGACCGCTTAAACCCTAATTTTTAAGGGTTTCTGTTGTCTTTCTTTTTAATACATTTGGGGGGTAATGGAAACCAAGGTTTTAAATCTTGTGGAAGAAGGTTATGCCAATTCTTCTATATAATGAGATGCACTACTGTCCTGGTCCTTTTCGACACTTGGGATGAGAGATGTCTCAAGATGCTCTAAGTGGGACATCGAGATGATAATGGGACGGTCCTATCCCGGTACTTAGGATAGCAACTTATCCTAACATCCTATGAGATGCCTTATCGGGACTTGAAGCCATGGGAGGGACTGCCACCATCCCAGCAGCACCCTATTGGCTGATCAATGGCTATTTTGGTTCAGCTGATCATGATGGGTGATGGTGCTGACAGAAACCACTAATTGTGGTGAAGTATGTGTATATTTTTCATTTTTCTTCCTTTCTCGTTTTATTCGTTCTTCTACTTAACCAGTCTTCATTTTATTATCCTTCTTCCTTTGATTGTTCTTCCTTTTCTTCTACTATTACTTCTTCATCTGGTTATGTTTCCCATGCTTTTTTCTGTTTTTCGCCTTTGTCCTGCTTGCCAACCTCTTTTCTGCTTGCCTCATCCTCCTTGTTAGATGTTTGTCGTGGTCCTGCAGTCAGATTGCTGTCACTTTTCTGCCATACTCCTGATTTTCTTCTCTCTTCTAGTCCTTGTGTGTTTGTTGCCTGGCTGCGGATGGCCCTACAGCTTACTGGTTGCTACAGTTTCAGCAATGCTATTTCTGCTCTCCTTATGGATTTTGATATTTTGACCTTTTAACTACGGAAAAAGGTTTTGTGATGCCATGTATTATGGAAAAAGAGTGCATATATGATATATGCACATATTTATATATGTCACCAAATGTGTGAGCAATTAAGGCTGTGAGATTTTCCTCACTAGGTGGTTGCCTAGGCCATAAAGGTGTCCACTGCCTGGCTTTGCTTAGGAAATTTCACAACTTTGGCACCAAAACAGTTTCTTTCATTAGTATTTCCTTTGTCACTATTGATATGTTAAATTATTCATACAGTTTAGCCACTTTTTACTCATGGCTGTTATTTGTTTCAGAAATTTCTTAGCTATCTTTATCAGAGTGTTGATGTTGTATTATAACTAAGAAGACTCTTCAGATCCTGCTACATTAAAATTTTCAGCAGTTTTTATTGTCATCCATATTTTGCTGCGAAGGCTATATCATGTCATGAAATTATGGATTGAATGTCAAAGATTGCTTCATTGAAGTTTGCATTTCTATTTCGATATTATTGTTTCCATACTTTGAGTGGCATTAAACCATACAGCCATTCTTCTACCATAAATCAAGAGAACACCAAGTGACCTGCTGTCACTCAACTTCGTTGGGCATTCAACCATCTCACATAATGGTATGTGAGATGGAAGTCATGCGTAAAAAGCAAGGAAAGGAAATATTATGGCCAAGTATCCAAGTTGAGTAAATCTTTGAATGCGGATGCTTTGCATGTGCATGACACGTTTCCAAAACTAGGACAATTAATTTGAACATGCACTTAATGTGGGCGAGTCTGCTGATTTAACATTAATACAAGCATACAAGTACATGCATGTGGGTGTCATAAAATCCTTTTGACACTTGGTATCTGAGTGAGCAGATGTTGATGGCTTCGATACAAACTTTCTTTCCTTGCTTTTACATGCCAAGGCACCCTTCTAACCTTGGTATTGATGCTGGAAAGTATGGACACTGAAGTCTGATGCAGCTATTGATATATTCTATTTTCGTAGCCTTCCCCTTTTTTTTTGGTAGTTTTTGGTAGCCTCTCTAGCATTCTTATTTATTTTGGTAGTTTTTGGTAGTTTTTATAAATGCACAGTTTTGGGGGGTGCACTTCCCTTCTCTTCCATAGAGTAACAAGTAAACTAGATGGGGCATATTTTTTCAAGTAATAAGGTTACTCTCTGGGTGTTGTGTGTGAGGTATTGTGATTGTGTGACTGTTGGTATGACTGAAATTATCTAGGTGTTTATATGTTTCCTAAGTGTTGTGTTTTTGTTATTTTATTGTCATGTCTCCGTTGAGCATCTGCATTTAACTTTTGAGCAAGGATGTTGATATGACACTTGAACACAAGTCCATCGGTCAATATTTAGATATTGAAAGTATCCTACACTGACATGCCTACATTGGATGCATGAACTCGACTCCATGTAACATACATGCATGCATGCATAGAGCAGATTTAATATGTGGGTGCCCATACATTAGACCTAATAAGATCAGTCTTGACCGGTCGACTAGGTTCCTGGCCAGCAATGTTCTATGTTGTTAGATGTAACCTACTATGTCTAAACTGCTTGCTGTGTAAAATTCATATAATTTGAAGATTTCTAGCCTATGCATTCCCCTGCATCCAATGGTCTAAAATGAACAGTGTAAACAGACATGGAACAGTGCCTGTTTTTTGTTTTTTTGACAACTGGATGCATAGGCCAGGATCTATAAATCATATCATTTTTTGATATTAAGTTGTTTAGAGATTGCAGATCACATCCAATGACACAGATCCTCTATGCTAGGCCCTTGGTCATCTGGCCAAGACCAACCTTATTGGGGCAGTTGCCTCGGTGCTCACATTATTAGCTCAGCTTTACTCTCTCTCTCTCTCTCTCTCTCTCACACACACACACACATGTATGTATGTATGTTTATAGTTACATAATATATATGTATGTACATATGTCATACATATGTAGACAAATATATAAATGTTCCTGTATGCAGGCACGGATGTACACCCACAAGCACACGCATATGTACACATGCATTTAGATACATATACATGTAAATAATGCCATGAACCTCGCTTTACACCTTGCACCTAGGCTCCTTGAGACCTTGGTATGCCTTGAATCTTTAATAACTTTGCATGTTGTTACTTAGTGGAAGGATTACTTTCATCAAACCTGTATCATTCACTGAATTCATGATGGTTGATTTTCTCCCACTGCTGCCATCTTTAGATGGATTCTGATTAAGATGCATATGATTATAGGTTTGCGGCCTCTGTTCGTCAGTTAGCTAAAGCTTTGGAAGTGCCATTGGTGAATGATTTAGGATACACCAAAAGATATGTTCGCTGCCTTCAGGTAGGCTGCTCTCTGACTGCTATTACTTTGAATCACTGTGAAGGGCAAATTTCATCTTTATACATCTGATCATAAATAAAATTATAGTTTTCTGCTACAATGCTCTGATTTTTTGTTATACTATGCTTTTTAATGATTTAAGTCAACATAAGTGATCAAAATTTCACGGTGTTCTTTGATCCATAACTGATTACATTCTTCTGGTTGTAATAATCTAAAACTGCAGATATCTGAGGTGGTAAATTGTATGAAGGATCTGATTGACCATAGCAGGGAAACGGGGACTGGACCTATGGGTAAGATTTCTCTCATTTCCATTTCTTTACTGTAGCTCAGAAACATCACACTTTTTCATATGACTGATGTTGATTTACTTTCAATATTAACTTCACAATATTCATTACTATGGAATTCATTAATTGGTGGGAATTTGATCCATGTACATTTAAATTAGTTAAAAGTTTATGCATTAACTGTTGACTCGTAGTTCCACGTAGTTTTGGACGTTGTGGATTAAATCATTTCCTAAGAACTGCAGATTGCTTATTTGCCACCATGTCCATGGAAGCATAAGACTTGATGAGGTTGTGGGGTTAATATCTTTAGTATGAGCATTCTGGTGTTATTAATTGTATTGCTATGCCATAAATTCTTTACCATAATGACACAACCACAAATGAATTTTATCATATCAAAATTAGTCTTTTCATACTATCATGTATATGCATTTAATTACTCTCATATTCAACAAATTGTTCTGTCCCTGCTTCATTCAGAGAGTTTGATCAACTTTCCTCGGAGGAAGTCTGTGTCATCAGGACTTCAAGTTCAGCAAACCCAACAACCTGAGGAACAGCTGTCAGTTGCACAAAATTCGAACCACAATGATCAGAGCACTGTTCGTGCCACTGGATCTCAGCTTGCTCCTGCTAGCAATGGTGTTGTTAGTGCAAATAACTGCCTTAATGCTGCATCATCTGGACCCACATCCGCAACCTCAATGGTAGGGCTCCTGCATCAAAATTCAATGAATTCCAGGCAAGAAAACCAGATGAACAACACACTGAACATCACCTACAGTGTTGGGGACACTGTTCAGATTCCATCTGCCAGCTCATCGAATTCGCTTCCTCAACCCAATTCATCTTCCCCTTTCCCTTCACCAACACTGTCTACTTCTGATAACAACCATACAACTTCTCATAATGCCACCCACCTAGGCTCAGCAAGTTCTGCTGCAAATTTTCTGCAATGCAACAGATGACGGTGCAACCTCATGAAGCTGATCCAAATGAATCGCAAAGCTCTGTGCATCAAATTTTACAAGAAATGATAATGTCTTCACAGTTAAATGGTATTGGTACATCGGGTAATGATATGAAGGGCATTAATGGAAGGAACCCAGCTTTGGCTGGTGGGAATTGCTTAGTTGGGAATGGGTTGGTCAACAATTCAGCTATTACTGGTATGGGGTTTGGAGGCATGGGTGGGATTGGTCCACAAGCTACAGCAAGTGGGATAAGAGCAGCAATGGGCAATAGTGCTATGACCATGAACGGGAGGATTGGAATGAATAACATCTCTCAGGATCCAGCAACTGACCCATCAGCACCAACGGGATATGGGAAACCGGCTATTGGGTGGGCTTGGAACAGGTAACAGCTTCAGTAATCTTCAGTTTGATTTGAAGTCCTTGCCATGACAGTGAGAAAGGGGCTTTCTAGAGAATGTTATCCAAGCAAAACAGAAATTCACCTGAGCACAAAGGAATGTGACCGTCAGACTGCAAGGCACCTGCAACCACAACCCCCGCCACCACCACTACCACTACTGCTGCTACAACGCTACCCCTTCAAATGCCTCTTCCTGTACCAAGTCCTCAAAGAGGCATATATAGTAACATCATACAAATGCTTAGCCTATAATGTCATGTCATCCAACTGTTGTTTGTAAACAATGTGTGGTATGGTTGGGCACTATCTTGCCAAAGATGTTTTACAAACGGGAAACTAGAGTCTGTACCGCTGGAAGAATAGAGGCCTTGCCTTTGCCATTATAGGGGAAATTTAGATTGATGCATTTCCTGTGTAGCTTTTGTAATCTCATCCTCTTCCTAAAGTTTGTGGACAAGTATATGTTCTGTTTTGGTTAAAATGGTCAAAGGTCACAGTGTAGGTGATTATTTTAAATGATAGCATAAGATGAGAATGACTTCTGGAAGATCTGTGAGTGGACTGGCATCATTTTGTTCATAGGCCGAGTAGCTGGGTTGTCTTTTGCATTCTAATCTGTAACACTAAACAAGCTAGCAGCGAGAAGGGCGAGGTGCCAGCACAATGTGGAAGCTTGTGCTGGATTTTTTTTTTTAACTTTTTGCTAAAATGTGCTTTTGATCCTTAAACTTTCATTTAAAATTTATTTTAATCTTCATACGGTCAGTTGTTATAATTTAGTTTTTATATTTTAAAAATATTGTATTCTTGATGCTTCGCTGTTAGTGAAAATTGATAGAATGGTGTGTTATTGTAATGAAAGCATGCGAACTTGAGCTCTTAGTAAATTGTTATGAGGTTATACTGGGAGTTTATTATACTAACAGTTTATGTATTCACGTTAAGTTGGTACATTAGTTATTTTGTATGAGATGTTAGTAATATGGCATTATTAAAATATGAGAAATTAAACTATAAAAGTTTAAGAATAAAGCCCGAGGACCTACCCGAAGTTTTTGGTGGAGGATTATAAAAGTTCGCCGCCAAACTAGATGCTAAATGTTGAGAAGGATGTATATCGTTGTCATGCAATGAAGAGAGATTAAAATTAATCCTTTGTGTTGATGAAGAGCCATGCGGTCCAAAGTGCTAAACTGATGGGCATGATCTGTCGTTTGCCCTTTTTCTTTGAATTCTCTTTGGTTGGGGACCAGAAAAGAGTTCTCCGTACTAAAGGATGTGCTTGGATGGCGTTTAAGGCTACTGTCACTAGTTGTGCTTTAAAACTCGTGCATGACTGAGCTTCGTCTCTGTTCTCTTGGTGTGCTTTAAGATTTATTTTTCGACCGTCGTTTTTCCCGATCTTCGACGATCTTAGTCTTCTCCGGCTGAGCCTCCGTCGGTCGTTTCCTCTTGCTGTCCCTTCTTCTCTTATGGCGTCGGATGGGGTTAAGCCTGGGCAGGATTCCGGGTCGATGGGTGTGGGATCCGGCTTTCGATGGGTCTCGCCGTCTCCTTCGCCGACGGTTATTGCGTCGCTGGAAGCGTCCTTTCCGGATGTCATTCGCGTCCCTGCAGCTGAGCTGGAGGCCGAAGTGGCGAGTTGGCAGTCGCGAGCCATCCTGGTTCGTTCCTACCACAAGTGGGTTCCGGCAGAGGCGGTGATCAGGGAGTTTAGAAGAGCGAGAATTCAAGGAGAAATTGCTCTGATCAGTCTGACATTCCGGTGCCACTTATTTCGATTTGAAGATCCGAAAGCCTGTGACATGGTGCTCAAGCGTCCTTGGATGGTAAATGGACAGGTTATGGGATCGGAGCCATGGCGGGCGGATTTCTTCCCGGCAGAGGATGCTATCCCATCGGCACTGGTTTGGGTTCGGCTCCCCAACCTTCCGATTGAGTATTGGAAGGAGGAATTCATCAAGGCCATCTTGGAACCAGCCGGGCAGTTCATATGTCTGGATGCATCTACTGTGGCGAAGAGCAGAGGAGGCTTCGCCAGGGCTTGTCTCCGGGTCGACCTTCGTCGTCCTCTGAGGCCGGGTGCTCGGATTCAGGGAATTGGCCTCCCCTTTTGGCAGCAATATGCTTTTGAAAATATGGATGGGATCTGTGCTTCCTGTGGAACGTTGCATCTGAGCGGCCCTTATTCTCAGCCTGGTTCAGGAGTCGAAGGAGCAGCCTCCAGCCTTGTATACGGTCCGTGGATTGCAGCAATTCGTCAACGAAGGGAAGCCCCTGGTCCCCTGCGGGATGAGAGAAGGAAGACGCGGCGGTGTCGTCTCCGGGGGCCTCTGGCAGCTGGTCGAGATCTCAGAGGAAGATAGCGGTTCCTGTGAGTGGTGCTGAAGCTGCTGAGGGTTGGAGACTTCCTGCCAAGCTGGCTCGGAGGAGGATGTCATCTTCTTCTTTGGTAGGGGGCTCTTCTGCCACGGCTTCTGGGTGTTCGTGGGGGAGTCAGTGCAAGGCATTTCTAATTCAGTCAAGGTGCCGGATTTGCCATTGCGTGTCGGTGGTGCTACAGTAGATAAGGGTTTGCTGAAGGCTGATACTGTTGTTTCGGCTGAGATGGGTCTGAACATTCCCCTTTTGAAGAAGAACCCCTTTGCCTCTCTTGGATTGATATCGGGGGAAGGTGGCACTCTGGTCAATAGGGATGTATGTCCGGGTCCCCTTAAGCGGGCCAGACCAGTTGATTATCAGGCCCCGAGGGCAGTTTCTAAACTTGGGAAACAAAAAGGTAAAGGTAAAGCTCGGACCTGTAATAGCTCTGGGATATCGATTGATTCCCAGGAAAGGATGTCCATGGCCTCCTCCTCTCAAGAAGGAGTTCAGAATGTGATTAGGTCCTGTTCTGACATGCCGGTGGGCCTTTCCTCGAAGGTTTTAGATAATGTAATCATGAATTCAGGTTCCCTGCCTCCAGTTCAATCTCCTCCGGCTTTTGTCTTCAGTCAGGAGCCAGAGGTTGATCCATCCTTGTTAGCTGAGGGGGGCACCTCATCCAATGGGTGCCTACCTGATACTGCGATGTTGGAGGACCAGGGAGGGGTCCCAACTTCATCATCCTTGTAAATGAAGATCATGATTTGGAATGTTAGAGGAGCTCGAAAGCCTTCATTTCGATCCTCCTTTAGTAGATTGGTGCATATTCATAATTTTGATATATGTGTTCTTTTGGAAACAAGGTTGTCAGGTGATAGTCTGGCTCAGTTTAGGAGGCAGATTTCTCGGTCCTGGTCTTCGTATTCGGTTAAGGCTGAAGGTTTGTCTGGAGGTATGCTGGTCATTTGGCGTGCCGATACTGTTAAGGTTGATGCTTTTCATCAGTGTAACCAGCAATAGGTCTTGTAGTCTCTGAGGGGTCCTCTGATCCTTGGCTTCTATCAGCTGTTTATGCTAGTACGGATTATCGGGAGAGACGGATCCTCTGATCTGAGTTGTTTTCCCTTCTTTCTCAGGGTCTCCCATCCATCATTGCTGGTGATTTTAATTGCATCTTGAGGCTAACGAAAAGCGTGGAGGGCGTCGGTTTACTGCCTCGGCTGATGTTAATGAGTTTAGATCCTTCATTGTAGCATCGGGGCTGTTGGATTTGGGGTACTCTGGGACCCAATTCACTTGGTGTAACAACCGTCAGGGTTCGGCTCGTGTTTGGGAGAGACTTGACAGAGCTATGGCTACGGAACAATGGCTTCATAGGTTCCACGAGGTTACTGTTGCCCACCTTCCTATGATTGCTTCAGATCATTGCCCCATTTTGATTTCAATGGAGGTTTCTATGTATTATCGCAGACAGTTTAGATTTGAACAGTTTTGGACTGTCCATTCTGCTGCTCAGTCGATCATTTCGCAGATTTGGCACCTTCCTATCAGGGATTTATAGGTTATCGAGACGTCTTATGATGGCTCGACGTGTCTATCCAGATGGAATCGGATGGAGGTTGGGGACCTGGTTAGACAAGTCGAAAGGGTTGAAGCCAACATTTCTGCCTTACAGGAGAAGGAGGACCAGGATGGGTTCTTGGTGGAATCGGACCTCTCGGTGCTTAGGGACTCTCTGTCTCGCCATCACTCTCTTCTCCGCCAGCAGGAGATGTTTTGGAGGCAGAGATCCAGGGTTCAGTGGATATGTGAGGGGGATCGTAACACCAGATTTTTCCATCAAGCTACATTGAAGCGGCGAGCCACTAACAGGATTCGTAGATTATTAGATGCTGAAGGGCATTCTCAGGAGGATATCCACTCTATTAGGGACCTGCTTTTCCAATTTTTTCAACTAGATGGGACTGAGTCCACAGGGGAGGGAGCTCCGGTTGTTCGGTTCCTGATTCTAGGAAGATATCGATCAAGGAGAATGATATGTTGTCAGGCCTATAACTGAGGAGAAATTCGGAGGCGCTTTGGGGGCTTGGCTCGGATAAGGCCCCTGGGCCTGATGGGATTTCCGCCTTCTTTTTACCATCATTATTGGGAATTGTTGGGCGAGAGGTTACTCATGCTATTCAAATTGCTTTCCAGACAATGATCATTCCTCAGGAGTGGAACCGGACTTTTATTTCTCTGGTACCCAAGCGTTCGGAGGCTTCTCTCCCGCAGCACTTCCGGCCTATTAGCCTTTGCACCACTTTGTATAAGATATGTGCTCGGCTTCTAGCTGGCCGCCTTCGGTGTGTTCTTCCTCGCATCATTTCTATTGAATAGGGGCTTTTATTAGAGGACGTTCTATTTCTGATAATGTTCTCATCGCCCAAGAATTTATGCATGATCTTCAAAGAGCCCCAGCTAGTCGCTGTCTTATGGCGGTAAAGCTTGACATGGAGAGAGCTTATGATAGGATGAGTTGGTCTTTCTTACATCGCTCTCTCCAGGAGTTTGGGTTTTATGAGCTGTTCATCAAGTGGATCTTGGCTTGTATTCTGAGGCCTTCTTTTTCTCTGATTATCAATGGATGCCCGATGGAGTTTTTCAATTCTACTGTTGGTCTGAGGCAGGGGTGTCCGTTATCCCCTTTATTGTTCATTCTTGCTGCGGATGATCTTTCTCGTGCTTTTCATCAGGCACAGTAGAATCAGAGGATTGTCCCTTTTATGGCTGGGAGCCAGGGCCCTGCGGTCTCCCATCTTCTTTTCGCTGACGACTGTATTCTTCTGGGTCAGGCTTCCATTGATAATGCGGCTTCCTTACATTCAATTGTGCAGAATTATTGTCTGGCTTCGGGTCAGAGGGTTAACTACCTTAAATCCTCTATATGTTTCAGCCCGAAGACCAACAGATCTACTAGGGAAGCCATTACTAATCTGTCAGGCATATCTACTCTGACTGATCGATTTTTGTATCTGGGGATCCCCATTACAGGTAGACGTCCCCGTTGTTCTGATTTTGCTGAGTTAGAGAGGAGGGTTCGTCAGCGCCTTGAGGGGTGGCAGGTCACTAGTTTATCTATGATGGCCAGGATCATTATTATTCGATCGGTTCTCTCTTCGCTTCCTCTGTATCTTCTGTCGAATACTGCTATTCCGACTACCTATCTTAGAAGAATTGAGAGATGCTTCAGAGACTTCCTTTGGGCCTCTATGCAAGATGGTCATGGCATGCATTTATTATCCTGGGACACGGTCTGTATGCCTATCCAAGAAGGCGGCCTTGGGATTCATTCTCTGATTGTTAGAAGAGAAGCTCTGCTTGCTAGACATGCTTCGCGATTTCTCTTGGAGCCGCAGTGTCTGTGGAGCTCTCTGATGCGTGCGAGGTATGGGGAATGGACTTCCGGCTTGCCTATTCTGCCGATCCGCGGATCTTCCTACTTTTGGAAGGAGATTTGCAGATATGGTCAGCTTATCCTGGAGAATGTTTCTTGGAGTATAGGAGATGGTTATTTGATCGATGTTATCCAGGATACTTGGATTTCAGAGCTCCCCCTTTCGAGATGGCCCTCCTTTATTAATATGGATGCCCCCTCCAGTTTAAGGGTTAAGCATCTGATTTCCAGGGATGCCCACGCTTGGCATATCCCCACGGTGACATGGTTATTCAGGGAGGAGCTTTCTCGGCGGATCCTATCTATGCCTCTTATGCCTGGCTATGGTGGTGATTCTAGGCTTTGGCAGAGATCGTGTCTCTCTAGGGCTCCCTCCAAGGATCTTATGAGGATTTTCAGGCCTCAGTCCCGGCGCACTGAGGATGCTGCTTGGATTTGGAAGCTTCCAACCATTCCTAGGATTCAGCTTTTTATTTGGAAGCTTCTTTGGGGCTGCCTTCCTACGTCTGCTCTTCTTTCTAGGAGGGGTCTGTCTATTCAGGTGAACTTTTTGTTGGCTGGAGGAGGAGACCGATCACCACGCTATCTTTCTTTGTCCTAGAGCTCAATGGATATGGCATCTGATGGGTTTTCTAGTAGATTGCATGGAACGGCATCTCCGTGCTCTTTTTTCATGATATTCGATGGGGATCTCAGCATAAGAGTGGTCTCTGGGCAGCCACGACATATCAGATTTGGCTATCAAGGAATGATTTCATTTTTTCTAATACCACTGCTTCTCCCCATAGGGTTGTGAGGAAGATAAGATTGCTGAATATGGACTATGGCCGTGTCTTCTCCGATGTTGGTTATAGCTCATCTGGCCGCTGGGGTTCCCCTGCTGCTTCGGCAGCGAACCGGTATCCGATTTTCATCTATTGGGAGCTCTCCCTCCAGGGTATGTCAAAATCAACTTCGATGGGAGTATCCGTGGTAGAGCTGCTGGTTCTGCGTTTATCATCCATGGGGAGGCGGGTGATTTGGTGGTGGCAGGAGGTTTTGGTGCTCTTGACTATTTTGTCCTGATGACGGAGCTCTATGCGGCCTGGGCAGGAATTTCTTATACCGTTCGGATTCTCTGCGCTCATCGGATCATGATCGAGGGTGATTCTATGACGGTTATCTCTTGGTTGCAGAAGGAGAATTGTTCTGATGGTCCCTCTAATCCAATCTTGAGGGATATTTACTCCCTTCTGCGAGGGAACGGCTCGGTCCTGATTCGCCATATATATCGGGAAGCCAATGCGGCTGCTGATTGGGCGGCTTCCTTTATGGCTCAGCATACTGGCTCATGGGTTTGGAGGCCTAGAGATCACTGCCCTACTTTTCTTTAGCATATTTTGTTTTCTGATGTATCTGGGCTGATTCACACGAGACTTGTGTGATCGCCCGTTTGTAACAAAAAAAAAAGATGTGCTTGGTTTTTAAAATAATTTACCTTTTTATTTTCATAAAAAACAAAAAAAATACGGTAATTAAAATAAAAATTACTTTTTTCAAAATATAATTTTAAATGATAGAAAAGTAAGAATAATTTAAAATATTGTTACTATTTTTCATTAAAATAGAGAAAAAAAGCACGAAACAAAAGCCAAAAAAAACTTTAAAAACACAAAAGTAATCATATTCTATTTTTTTATCTATCTTTTTAAAAAACATCATTTATAATAAAAAAAAGCATAAAAAACAATTTTGATTTCCATTTAACAAACATGATTTTTAAAAATTAGAAAGTAGAAAAATAAAAATTATTTTCAAAAAATAAACATAAAAATATAAATGCATGCCATTTTTGAAAATCAATTGTACACTAAGCTTTGCCCATAAATTGGCTAAAAGGGATAACAAACAAGTATATCAATATATCTTACTAAAAAAAAGAGGTTTTTTAATATATACTTCCATAATATTTGAAATTACCTACATACTTGCATAAATTTATATATATATCTTTATAAATTATTTTTTATTACACATCTATCTTTGACATTAGAGTTGAGTTGAAGATGTTAGTTTAACTAGTATTTAATTTAAAATATATTTTTTACATATACACCCTTATTTATTTTGGAATTTTTAATATATAAATTTATTATTTACTTGTATATCTTTTTTTCTTTTTTTGGTACAGATGGGCAGTCACACTAACCTCGTGCGAGTCAGTCCAGAAATATCAGAGTACAAAATTTGCTTAAGAGCTAAGGGACAGGGGTCACCCTGATTCCACATCTAAAATCCAACATGATGGGCCATAGCCGCTGCTACCCAGTCAGCCGCTGAATTAGCTTCTCGGTAGATGTGCCAAATGTAGACTCTGTGAGAACCCCGCAGAGCAGCTCGAATGTTGCAGAGAAGAAGATTGGTGGGGATATGATTGCAGTATCCCATCTGAAGCCACCAGATGGCAGATAGAGAATCCCCTTCAATAAAAAGGCTGTGAGCATGAAGTCTCCGAACAGCATGGGAGATACCAGCCCACACTGCATAAAGCTCAGCCATAGGGACAGAAGAATCTAAGGAACCAAAACTGCCCACCGATAGCAAGGCTCCATCGGTCCCACGAATAATGAAAGCTGACCAAGCAAGTCTTCCCCGTACACTTCCATCAAAGTTGATTTTTACAAATCCTGGAGGGGGGCTCCCAAGAGATGAAAACCGTGCGACGGTTCGTTACCGAAGCAGCAGGGAATCCCCAGTGGCCAGGGTTACAAAAATCAGAACCATTGAAAAGAAGTGCACTTTCAGCAACCATAGATCTGACCTTCTGCTCTAATCTGTGAGAAGAGATAGTATCATCAATAAAAATAAGCTGGTTTCGCGACAGCCAGATCTGATAGGTAGTAATAGCCCAAAGAACACTCCGCTATCGGGTGGTTCTCCAAAGATCATCAAGGAAAGGGGAACACGATGAACCAGAATCATACACTCTACATATATAACTCATCCTCAATCAAATCCAGCTCCATCTGCGACAGATAAAGATAGTGTGGTCAGTAGTCTCCTCCTCCCCGCACAGCGGGCTAGTCGCCTCAACGGGGAGACCCCTCCTAGAAAGCAAGGAGCAGGAAGAGAGATAATTCCACAAGATCTTCCATATGAATAACTGGACCCTGGGATGAATGGGGAGCTTCCAGATCCATACAGCATCCCTCGAATCCTGGGGCTGGGGTCTATACTCCTCGATGAGGTCCATAGTGGGAGCCTAGAGAGACAAGATCTCCGCCATAACCTCATATCATGTGTGTGGCTCGGGATAAGAGGAATAGAAAGAATCCGCCGAGAAAGCTCGTTCCCAAATAACCTGGTCACTATCAAGGTATTCCAAGAGGAGAGATCCTGAGTGATGAGCTCCTGAACCCGCATACAGAGCGGGACTTTCGTACTAATAAATGATGGCCATCAGGAAAGGGGGAGATCCGAAATCCAAATATCCTAAACAACATCGACTGAAGAGCCGTCACCGATCATCCAAGATACATTGTTCAGCATAGTCGGAGCATGATGACACACCTCCTTCCAAAGAAAGAATACCCACGAGTAGATAGAGGTCCATAAAAGGAGACCAATCACCATACCTAGCTCGCATGAAAGAGCTCCAGAGGCAGTGAGGATCAAGAATAAACTGCGAGGCATGCCTAGCCAATAGAGCCTCTCTCCTAACAAGCAGAGACTGGATACCAAGACCACCTTCATGCAGAGGCATACAAATCAAATCCCAAGCCTAAAGATGAATATCGTGATCATCCTGCATAGAAGCCCACAGAAAGTCCCTAAAATATCGCTCAATCCTCCACAGATAAGTAATAGGGACCGCAACATTAGATAGAAGATACAGAGGGAGGGACGTAAGGACAGAGCGAATAAGAGTAATCCTTGCCATCATGGATAATCTGGTCACCTGCCAACCATCAATCCGGTCACGAATGCGTCGCTCGAGGTTAGTGTAATCACTAATATGAGAACGTCTTCCCAAAAGAGGGATCCCCAAGTATGATAGCCTATCTGCCTTGGTAAAAATGCCCAGAGCTTGATGTATAGCTTCCCTGGAAGACATGGAAGTCTTGGGGCTGAAACAAATCGTAGACTTATCTAAATTGACCTTCTGGCCAGAAGCACAATAGTAGCACTGAATGATAGAAGCATAACTAGCAACATTATGAAGAGAGGCCTGGCCCAGAAGAATACAGTCGTTCACAGAAAGAATATGGGAGACAGAGGGCCCCGAGGGAGCAGCAATAAAGGGGGCAATACAACAATCCTGCTGTGCCTGATGAAGAGCACGAGAAAGGTCATCCGCCGCCAAAACAAACAAAAACGGGGATAATGGACATCCCTGTCTCAAGCCCATAGTAGAATGGAAGAAAGCGGTCTGCATACCATTAATGATCAGAGAGAATGATGGCTTATGGATGCCAGCCATAATCCAATCAATGAACAGATCGTGAAAACCAAATTCAAGCAGAGTTCGGTGCAGAAAAGCCCAGCTCAGTCTGTCGTAGGCATGCTCCATGTCAAGCTTGACAGCCATGAGACACTGCCTGGCCGGGCTCTCCGAAAATCATGTATAAACTCCTGCGCAATGAGGACATTATCGAAATACTCCGACCTCTAATGAAAGCCCCCTGTTCAACAGAGATGAGCTGAGGAATCACCACCCGCAGATGAGAGACTAAGAGGCACGCACAAACCTTATACAAGGTAGTGCACAGACTGATCGGCCGGAAGTGATGAGGGGAAGAGGCATCAGGATGCTTCGGCACAAGAGTGATGAGAGTTCGATTCCAGTCAGTATGAATGGATTTGGAAAGGAAAGCACTCTGAATAGCCTGAGTGACCTCCTGACCAACAATGTCCCAATAATGACAGAAAAATAATAACGAAAAACCATCTGGGCCAGGCGCCTTATCAGGCTCGAGGTCCCATAAGGCCATGCGAATCTCATCAGCAGTGATGGACCTAATCAGGAGGTTGTTCTAAAGAGCATAGACCTTCTTAGAAGAAGGAACCCAGAAAGCAGGTGCCCCCACACCTAAAAACTCAGTCCATCTAGATTGGAAGAACTGAAGCAACTGATCCCGGATAACAATGGTATCCTCCTGAAGATTCCTCTTCTCATCAACTAAACGCCATATCCTGTTAGCTGCCCGACGCTTCAGAGTAGCCTGATTAAAAAATATGGTATTGCGATCCCCCTCCCGAAGCCACTGAACCCTAAATCGCTGCCTCTAATAGGACTCCTACTACAAGAGAAGGGAGTGGTGAAGAGCAAGCTTAGATCGAAGAGAGAAGAGATCAGGATTAGGGAGACAGTCATCCCGATCTCCCTATCCTGGAGGATAGCAATGTCAGCTTCCACCTGCTCAATATTTCTCACTAAGTCCCCAACCTCAATTCTATTCCATCTAGAAAGGCAACGTCAAACCAACTCCAACCGCCTAGAAGACGATAAGTAGCATTACCTCTCATCGGTAAATGCCAAACCTGGCTATAATAGTCCAAGCCGAAGGGTAGGAAGTCCAAAACTGCTCAAATCTAAACTGACGCCTGCTGAAGGATATCAGTGTCAGTGGATATCAAGATGGGACAGTGATCGGAGGCAATCCGAGGTAGGTGAGTGACAGTAGCAGAAGGAAACATCTGGGTCCATTGGGTAATGGCCAAGGCTCTATCCAATCTTTCCCAAACATGAGCCGAACCCTGGTGATTGTTACACCAGATGAATTGGGATCCCAAGAATCCCAGATTCAATAGACCAGCTAAGAAGATGAAGGATCTAAACTCAGAGATATCAGCTGAATCAGTAACCCACCTACCACCTTTCTTTTCATTAGTAACACAATACAATTAAAGTCACCAGTCGAGATAGAAGGAATACCCTGAGCAAGGAGAGAGAGAATCTCGGACCATAGAACACATCATTCCCTAAAATCAGTGCTAGCATATATCTTTTTCAATTATTTCTTTTATACATCCATCCTTAACAGATTAGGATAATTTCAATATTTTAATTTTAAATAGCTTGTTTCTATATATACAGTATATGGATCTTAAGATAGATATGTAGAAAGAAAGAAATAACTTATAAGAATATATGTATATTTAAAAAATGGGTTACGCTAAACAACCAAACATGAGTATCTAATCCTTTTAACCCTGCCTGATGAATGCTAGAGGGAACCTTACTAGTTTTTGAAAACAATCTTATATTTTACTCTTATTTTCATAGAAATAAAAAATACTTATGAAAATTATTTGATGATTAAAAATGAATTTTTTAAAATATAATTTTTAAATAATAGAGAATTAAAAATAATTTTAATATTTTTTTATCAAAACAAAGAAGAGAACTCGAAAACACGTAAGTAAACATTATCCTTTTAATTTTTTAAATAGAGTGTTGTTCAAAAAATTAAAAAGTAGCAAATAATTTTTGTTCCCACTTCATAGACAGATTTTTTAAATATCAAAAACTAAAAAAATAAAAATATATATATTGAAAAATAAAATAAAAAATAAAACTGAAAAAACGTTTGAAAACCAAAATGCAGCCTTAGTACCTACTTGTTAGATTCTTTATTGTGTTGTTTGCATCTGGGTTTTTAATTTTAATAATATTTTTTAATAATTATTTCTAAAGTAGGATAATTTTTTAAACTGTTTATGGGTGTAAGGTGGTTTTTACCATGCGTACAGGAAAGAAATCGTAAGTATAATCATTTATTTTGATTTTTTTTTTAACTGTTGGTGGGTGTTTGGCAGATGTGGCTACCTAATGAATCAGACTGAGGCTAGAGTTTCACTCTATGTCTTAAGATAATTTCGTCCCGCAATGGTGCTTACGGTCAGTATGACGATTGTCTCCCAGGATACACAGTCTCCTTTTGATGAAAGCAGCACTACAATTCACCAAAACTTTCGAACCAAGAATGCTACTCTCTTTTCAATGCACTATTGCTATACTATCCTTAGGAAAGTATGCAAATGCCTAAGAGAGAAGAAGACTAGAATTGATTCAAATTGAACTCAATTCGGAATGGCTTGGGATGAATGAAATGCTTAGGTCTAGGGTCCTATTTATAGGTTTTTAGGTACCCTTTGGAAGCAACCCTACGAATTTAATTTAATTTAAATTCTAAAATCAAAGGATGTGAGGGTTAAGGGCTTATCACCCTTGATATGCCCTTTAGACATCATGATCTTCAGATCAGGCGATCGGATAAGCCTTTTCATGGCTGTGATCTGAAGATCAGCGATCAGATAAGCCTATCCTATCCTGATAAGCCTTTTCATCATCGCGATCTGATGATCATGTTATCAGATAGCGGTTGCATTCTTTGATATGCCTTTTCATGATCGGATGACTTATCTCAACCGATCGAACGGTGCCTTATCACCAACCGACGATCGGACGGATGCCTTATCAACCGTCCTATTGGTCAACCAACCATCCGTTGACTGGTCAACCAAAGTCCTTTGACTGGTCAATCGGTGTCAGCCGTTGGATCGCGATCGCGATCATGATTTGATCACCACATCTCGACCCTTCATTGGATCCGTCCGATCGTCGGATTAGTGCAAAGTGCAAAGTGCAAAGCGCCTATTGCGCCCTTCGCACACGCAGTGCGCGTGCGTGCGCGGGTGATGCTTCGCATCACCCTCAAGCTCTCCACTTATGGTGAGCCTAAGGAACTTAAGCTTCAAGGAAGAGGTTTCCATATAAGTGAACCTTCCTTTCTTGTTCTTTTCGATATGGGACTAAATGTCCCCGCAATTTCTCATTCACACACAAAGGGCGGTAATGGGCTTTCAAGGCCCATTAGGGTATTTAGGCTATTTTGGCCCATTACCCAACAATCCCCCACATGAATGGAAATTGGACTTAGATCAAGATCATCAAAGATCAGCAAAGGCAAACCCCCACATAAAAGGATTTTAATGCAAATGAATATGCAGACACACTAAAGAGAGTATAATGGGATGAAGTTGTATCGGGATAGGTAGCTTGTGGCTTTGAACCTTCCTTAGTGAGTTGTTATCGAGTTTACTTGCTAAAAGGTGAACATGATGTCTTGAACCTTTCAGCGTTTTGTGTAAACTAAGACAATAACAATCACGCAACTTCTTCCCGAGCATTCTTTTGGTTCTCATGGTTGTGTTCATTTTGGCCCCGAACAACTCCTGGTCTCATGAGTGCTTCAGAGAATTAAACCTTAAAATTCTCATAGAATTGGCCCAGTTCACACTCACATAGGTGATTCTTATTAAGAGTATCCTGCTATACCCCACATGATGTTCATGTCATAAGAATCATTAAAAGCAATGCTTATCCTAGTACCTTTAGCAGGTAGCACCAATTATCATAGGAATGAGTAGGATTGTACATCCTTAGTGCTATCAAGTCTCTTCATAATTTAGTTGTCCCTTTTGAACCTAGATCTTGGGATCTCCAGTCAGCTAGGTTGGGTATCCACTATGAAGATTTTTTAGTTATAGGTTTTAAACCCATTCCCCTCGATAAACAGTTTACTTGATCTCTTGGTAACCCCTTTGTTAATGGATCCGCTAGGTTTTTCTTTGACTGAACATAGTCAATAGAAATTACACCAATTTCAAGTAACTGCTTAATGGTATTATGTCTGCGACGTATATGTCTAGACTTACCATTATACATCTTATTCTGTGCTCTGCATATTGCCGATTGACTATCACAATGTATGCATATTGCAGACACAGGCTTTGGCCAACATGGAATATCTTCTAAAAGGTTTCGAAGCCATTCTGCTTCTTCAGCTGCCTTTTCTAAGGCAATAAACTCAGATTCCATAGTGGATCGAGCTATACATGTTTGCTTAGAAGATTTCCATGACACAGCACCTCCTCCTAAGGTGAATACATATCCACTTGTGGATTTTGTATCTTCTGTGTTAGATATCCAATTAGCATCACTGTATCCTTCTAATACAGCTGGATATCTTGAATAATGTAATCCATAACTTAGGGTATATCGCAGATATCTTAATACCCTTATTAGAGCTGTCCAATGATTTGGACCTGGATTACTTGTAAATCTACTCAACTTATTGACAGCATATGCTATGTCAGGACGAGTACAATTCATGACATACATTAAACTGCCAATTATACGTGAGTATTCCAATTGAGATATGGGTTCTCCAGTATACTTAGCCAAATGTAGATTAACATCTACAGGTGTTTTCACCGGGCTAGTATCATACTTTTTATACTTATTTAATATTTTCTCAATATAATGAGATTGAGATAATATTATTTCCTCAGATGTTCTAGTGATTCGAATCCCTAGTATAACATCTGCAACACCCATATTTTTCATATCAAAATGTTTGATCAACATTTTCTTTGTCTGTTTAATCATTTCAGTATTACTACCAATGATTAACAGGTCATCTACATATAAGCAGATTATCACATACCCTTCAGATAGGGATTTGGCATATATGCATTTGTCACATTCATTTATTTTGAATCCATTTGATAACATTACATTATCAAATTTTATATGCCATTGCTTAGGTGCTTGCTTTAATCCATATAAGGATTTAACAAGTCTACACACCTTCTTTTCTTGTCCTGGAACAATAAATCCCTCAGGTTGTTCCATGTATATTTCTTCATCTAATTCACCATTCAGAAAAGCAGTTTTAACATCCATTTGATGAATTTCAAGATTGTTAATGGCTGCAAAAGCGATTAACATTCTTATAGATGTTATTCTACTTACTGGTGAATAGGTATCAAAGAAGTCTATACCTTCTTTTTGTTTGAAGCCCTTAGCCACTAATCTGGCTTTATACTTGTCAATTGATCCATCAGCTTTTAGCTTTTTCTTAAATATCCACTTGCACCCTAAAGGTTTCATACCAGATGGTAGGTCTACCAACTCCCAGGTATGATTATGCATGATGGACTCAATTTCATTATTGACAGCTTCTTTCCAAAAGGGTGCTTCTGGATTAGACATTGCCTCTTTGAATGTCTGAGGTTCATCTTGTAACATATAAGTTACATAATCAGGACCAAAAGACTTTGCTATTCTTGGTCTCTTACTGCGTCTAGGTTCATCTTCAGGATATTCTTCCTGATGACTACTACTAGCAGTATTATCATAAGTTCTTTTATTTGAACTTATTTCTAATTTCCTTTTGCTTGGAAATATATCTTCAAAGAATGTTGCATTCCTTGATTCCATGATTGTATTTATCTGTATATCAGATATATCTGATTTATGTACTAGAAAGCGATATGCACTACTATTATGTGCATAGCCGATAAATATACAATCAACAGTTTTAGGTCCTATTTTGACCTTTTTGGGGTCCGGAATAGCTACTTTAGCTAGACACCCCCACACTCTTAAGTAATTGTAAGAAGGCTTCTTTCCTTTCCATAACTCATATGGAGTAACATCCTTCTTCTTAAGAGGTATCTTGTTAAGAATATGATTTGCTGAGAGAATTGCTTCTCCCCATAAATTCTGCGGTGTACCAGAATTTATTAACATAGCATTCATCATTTCTTTTAATGTGCGGTTTTTACGTTCCGCAATTCCATTAGATTGAGGTGAGTAAGGAGCAGTAGTTTGATGAATAATGCCATGCTCCTGACAGAATTCGTCAAAAGGTGCATCGTATTCACCACCTCTATCACTCCTTATGGCCTTAATCTTTTTCCAAGTTGATTTTCAACTTCATTCTTATAACATTTAAACACTTCTAAAGCCTCATCTTTAGACTTTAGTAGATACACATAGCAGTATCTTGTTGAATCATCTATAAATGTTATAAAATACTTTTTACCTCCTCTAGTTTGAATTGACTTTAAATCACATAGATCACTGTGAATTAAGTCAAGAGGTTCAGTATTTCTTTCAACTGATGGAAATGGTGTTTTTGCTAACTTAGCTTCAACACACACTTCACACTTGTAATGTGGATCGATTTCATGATTAGGTAATAATTCTAATTTCATTAATTTTCGTAATGAATTAAAATTTACATGTCCTAATCTATCATGCCATAGACAAGAAGAGTCAACCATATAAGCAGAAGAAGATGCTTTATTCATTTCAAGGTTTCTGTGTACAGTCATTACATTGACCTTGAATAAACCATTATTCAAGTAACCCCTTCCTATAAATATACCCCCCTTTGTGAGTACAAATTTATCAGACTCAAAACCATCCTAAAGCCATGTTTGCTTAGGAGGGAGCCTGATATGAGATTCTTCCGGATGTCAGGGACATGTAGCACATCATTCAGTAGAAGCTCCTTGCCAGATGTCATTTTCATAACAATGCGGCCAATTCCTTCTATCTTGGATGTCGCGGAGTTACCCATGAACAGATTTCTGCCATTGATAGGAGTATATGATGAGAACATACTCTTATCAGAGCAGACATGTCTGGTAGCTCCAGTGTCTATGTACCACTCATTTGCTTTGTCAACCATGTTTGCTTCAAATACAACTGCTGACAGCATCATCTCGGATATCTCTTTGGATAGGGTTTCAGTCATGTTGACCTCTTTCTTTTCTTTATCCTTGAAACGGCAGTCCTTGGATTTGTGTCCTTGCTTACCACAAACAAAGCACTTTCCCTTGAATTTATATTTCTTGGATTGCCCTTCTTCTGTTTAAAGCCTTCGCCTGGAAACTTGCGTTTCTTCTTCCCTTCTATGAGGTTGGCCTTGGCTCAGCAGGTTGTCCTCCTGCCTTCTTTTCTTGGCTCTTATTGTCCTCCTCGATCCTTAGGCGGACAATTAGGTCTTCAAGTCCCATCTCCTTCCGCTTGTGCTTCAGGTAGTTCTTGAAGTCCTTCCATAATGGTGGTAGCTTCTCTATGATAGCTGCTACCTGAAATGACTCGCTAAGAGACATTCTCTCTGCATGTATCTCATGCAGGATGATCTGGAGCTCTTGGACTTGCTCCATAACTGTTTTGTGGTCGACCATTTTGTAGTCTAGGAACCTTCCAACCACAAATTTCTTGTGTCCAGCATCCTCTATTTTGTACTTTTTATCTAGGGATGCCCATAACTCCTTGGCAGTAGCAATACTACTGTACACATTGTACAGGGTATTGTCCAGACCATTGAGTATATAATTCTTGCAAAGGAAGTCTGAGTGCTTCCATGCCTCCACCGCAGCAATGACTTGCTTGTCGGTCTCCCCTTCCTTCAGGACAGGCGGATCTTCATTCAATACTCTGACTAGATTCAGAGTTGTGAGGTAGAACAGCATCTTCTGTTGCCACCTCTTGAAGTCAGTGCCGGTAAACTTCTCCGGCTCTCGGCTTGAACGGATGTATGCATGGTAGCCATCTGCAGCAGCACTTCTGGAGGACGGAATTGTCTTAAGATTGTTGGTGGGTGTGTTGGCAGATGGTGGCTACCTACTTGAATCAGACTGAGGCTAGAGTTATACTCTATGTCCTTAAGACAATTTCGTCCCGCAATGGTGCTCACGGTCAGTATGACGATTGTCTCCCAGGATACAACAGTCTCCTTTTGATGAAAGCAGCACTACAATTCACCAAAATAATCGAACCAAGAATGCAACTCTCTTTTCAATGCACTATTGCTATACTATCCTTAGGAAAGTATGCAAATGCCTAAGAGAGAAGAAACAAGAATTGATTCAAATTGAACTCAATTCGGAATGGCTTGGGATGAATGAAATGCTTAGGTCTAGGGTCCTATTTATAGGTTTTTAGATGCCCTTTGGAAGCAACCCTACGAATTTAATTAATTTAAATTCTTTGATCAAAGGATGTTTAATATCACCCTTGATATGCCCTTCACATCGTGATCTTCAGATCATGTTATCAGATAAGCCTTTTCAGGCTGTGATCTGAAGATCTGAAGATCAGATAAGCTATCCTTTGATAATTTTCATCATGATCTGATGATCACGTTATCAGATAAGTTTTGCATGACGCCGTTTCATGATGACCTTATCTTCAACCGGATGAACGCCTTATACGATCGAACGGACACCTTATCAACCAACCGTCGTTGACTGGTCAACCTTGACCATTGACTGGTCAACCTTCAACGGTCAAATCAACGGTCATGATCAATCCTGATCAGGATCACCAATGGTTGTGATCAATCCAATCGTTTGATCAGCCCCTCATCTCAATCCTGATCACCGTCTGATCTTCATCATCAAAAAGATTAAAGCCCCTCAAGCTCCTCGCGACGATGATGCGTAGTGCGTGAAGTGCAAAGTGCGCCTACAAAGCGCCTATTGCGCCCTTCGCACACGCGCGTGCACGTGCGCGTGCACAAGGGTGATGCGTAGTGTTGATGCCAATCACCATCCCCGAGCGTCCGGTCGCCTCCTCCAACGGGCCCGGGATCCTTCGGTGAGCTCCTTGCGCCTGCGGGCCTACAAACAAGTCCCGGGGGCCGGAGATTCCGGCAGGGACCCTTCGATGCTCAAGTCAGTGCTTTGGGCAACAGCCGTGAGCTTGGGGAAGCTCGAAAGAGAGAAGAAGAGACTCAGTTCTTGGAGTTCTTAGTGTTACCTAGTTGGGGGTCCCTCTTACCCTTTTTATAGATGCCCGGAGTCCGTAGGCTTGGGGTATGATCACTTATCAGAGCATTAATTGATGGCAGTACAATGGAGCTTACCTCCATATGACGTGTCAAGCCGCAGGCCATGTCCCGTCAGAGTAGGTGGCTGTAGGGCATGGCTAATAGTTACGGTGCTTGCCAAATGTGTCCCCTACATCACCTTTTGGTTGTCCTGCGTAGATAGCGATGGGTGATAAAGTTAGTCATGTGGGTCCCAAGGTACAGTCGTTGAGGGGAAGATGATGTTGAGTTGAAGCCAACTGTCCATTGTTCATGCCCTTGGATGAGCTTCAGAAGGCCGAGGGTGAATACTTGCATGGCACTGTTCACTTGCATGGCACTGTTCACTATTGATGCCGCGTCTGAGGTCGAGGGGCCAATGTGGCAGCCATAAATGCCTTTATACATGGGAATGAATAAGGCAATAAATGCCTTATAGTAATGAATGCACGTGGCCTTAAGTGCCTTGGTGCGACAGGCCGAGGGTGTCTCGGGGGTTGAGACACTGTTCATATGTCCCGAGACCGAGAGGGGTCTCGGGGGTTGGGATACTGTTCATATGGCCCGAGACCAAGAGGGGGTCTCGGGGTTGGGATACTGTTCATGTGGCCCGAGACCGAGAGGGGTCTCGGGGGTTGAGACTTGAGGCCAAGACCGAGAGGGAGTCTTGTGGAACATGTCTGAGGCCGATGGGGCCATCATGGCAGCCATAAATGCCTTTATAAATGGGAATGAATAGGCAATAAATGCCTTAGAGTAATGAATGCACGTAGCCTTAAGTGCCTTGGTGCGATAGGCCGATGGTGTCTCGGGGATTGAAATACTGTTCATATGGCCTCGGGGGTTGGGATACCGTTCATATGGCCCGAGACGGGAGGGGGTCTCGGTGGTTGAGACTTGAGGCTGAGATCGAGAGGGGTCTCGGGGTCGAAGGTGGAACATGTCCGAGGCCGATGGGGCCATCATGGCAGCCATAAATGCCTTTATACATGGGAATGAATAAGGTAATAAATGCCTTAGAGTAATGAATGCATGTGGCCTTAATGCCTTGGTGCGACAGGCTGAGGGTGTCTCGGGGTTGAGACACTGTTCATGTGGCCCAAGACCGAGAAGGGTCTCTGGGGTTGGGATACTGTTCATGTGGCCTGAGACCAAGAGGGGGTCTCTGGGTTGGGATACTGTTCATGTGGCCCGAGGCCGAGAGGGGTTGAGGGTGGAACATGTCCTAGGGCCATCATGGCAGCCATAAATGCCTTCCAAGTCATTATGACCATACCATTAAATGCCCCAGCCCCTGCACTTGACCACTGGACATTAATGACGGAAGGTGGCCCTTGAGAGAGCATGATGGAAGGTGGCTCTTGGGAGAGCCCATGCACTCATCGTGGCCATTTTTTTGTTTTGTTCTCTTTCTTCATTATGACGAGATGTCTGTCACAACTGGGAGCAATGCCATGGATGGATGTTGGGAGCTGAAGCCGAAGGAGGCTTCGTCAGTTTCCTTCCTTCACGGTTCTCTAATGGTGTCGGATCAGCCACATCAAATGCCCCTTCGCCCCTAAGATGAAGCGGGCCCACTCCAGCAAGGCGAAAGGGGTGTCACCTCCCAAGTGGCTGATCCCCACCTAACTTTGGGGTCTTTAACTTTTGACATGAAGTTTGGATGTGGGTCCCCGTCAACTGTGAGCTGAGGAGTTGGCCTCTCCCAGCTGTGAGCTTTCTTGGGGCTTCTTGATAACTGAAAGTAACCAGTGATATATTGTAAGTGTACAATTTAAACGAAGGTATTACCCGATTGGCCATTGGCCGCTAATGCAGAGTTAAAGCGGCTGAGGCTGAAATGAAGCCATTGAGGCTGTGACGAAGCCGCCGAGGAAAAGTTAAGGCTGTTGAGAGCCTTTTGAATCCCGAAGGGTGACTTGAGAGTTGAGAGTCGTCATGTGCCTTTTAACCCCGAAGGGTGACCTGAGAGTTGAGAGTCGTCAGGTGCCTTTTTAACCCCGAAGGGTGACCTAAGAGTTGAGATTCGTCAGGTGCCTTTTTAACCTCGAAGGATGACCTGAGGGTGCTTGGACCAGGCTCAGGTGCCTTTTAACCCCGAAGGGTGACCTGAGAGTTAGAGTTGTCAGGTGCCTTTTTCACCCGAAGGGTGACCTGAAGGTGCTTGGACCAGGCTCAGGTGCCTTTTAACCTCGGAGGGTGACCTGAGGGTGCTTGGACTAGGCTCAGGTGCCTTTTTAACCCCGAAGGGTGACCTAAGAGTTGAGAGTCGTCAGGTGCCTTTTTCTTTGTGCCAACGATTTTTGCTGCCGACGTTGGAGTCAGTCTTTGGCCTTTGGTACCGAGCTGGCCTCGGGCTTGAGTGCCAATGGTACATCGGGCTTTTTGGATCTGGTGGTACACCTATCTTCGGTGCCGATGGTACATCGGTCTTGAATGCTGATGCAAGGTTGGTCTTCCCTGCATGATATTTTTAAGTATCAATGAAAGAAAATTGTCTAAAGTGCAGCATACTTAGCTCTTGTAGCACCCTTGTTTTCCTTCTGCGGATTTGAGCACTTCCGCCCACTGGTGGTCTGCCTCCCAGGGAATCAAGTTGGGACGGAGCCTGGAGTTGGTTGATGACCAGCTCCTCTTCGAAATGAAGCTGGGGACTCATCTTCAGAGTGCAGTAAAGAGAGAGAGATGGGATCTAGAGCCGGGGATGCTGGAGCGAAGCCACGGATGAGAGTCGGAGTCGGACTCGGGAGCTAGAGGTCACCGAGGGAAGCCTGGGCAGCCAGCGGCCGTTGAAGATGAGCGGCTGGGAGAGTCCGTTGAAGGCGGATGGTTAGGAGAGGATGTTGCTGGGAGTCATTAGGATTCGAGCAGCCTCCACATTGGTTCAAGGCAAGGGGCCCTCTAGCTTCCACGGTCTCTCTCTCCTTTCGCTGAGTTGACGACCTGCCCTCCAGATAACTATGTTGATTGAAGGCGGAGGGTACCTGTGCTGAAATATGAAGGTAGCTGAATGGAATCCACAGGAGGTCTTGGGTTCAGATTGGCTCTGGGTGCAGTAGAGGAATAACTATGTTGATTGAAGGCGGAGGGTACCTGTGCTGAAATATGAAGGTAGCTGAATGGAATCCACAGGAGGTCTTGGGTTCAGATTGGCTCTGGGTGCAGTAGAGGAAAGAGAGAGAGGGGGTAGATAGAGTCAACAATTAAAGCCCTTTGTCCTCATATCCCACCTTGCATTAATAGCATCAGCATGTCTTAGCTTAACACCGCTAGGAATAAAAATGCCCATAAATACTTGAGGTGACTAGGAGTTAGGATTTGGGTGGTAAGGAGTGGCGCTCTTGCTGGCTAACGAGCCCAAGCCTTAAATTGTCGTTGAGTTTGAGTTTGAGGTTGCTATTGCTCCTGAGCTTGTTGCCACGTGGCTATGGAATATGGCTCCCATAGCCTTTGAACAATTACCGCTAATGCTTGGATCTTCAGGGTGAGGGTGGCACGGTATTTTGCTTGAATGGCATGAACTGGTGGTGATGGTGGAACAGAGAATTAGCATCTTGTTGCTCAGCTTGTTGAGGGTGCCCCCCAGCATAACTGGCGGAAGCTTCCATTGTTGTCGTAGAGGGAGTAAGAGCTTGTAGCATAGTGTCACAGAACTCTACTTTCTCCCCCTTCCTGGTGCGCCAATTGTTGACGCCAAATCACCGTCCCTGTGCATCCGATCACCTCCTCCAGCGGGCCCGGGATCCTCCGGTGAGCTCCTTGCGCCTGCGGGCCTACAAACAAGTCCTGGGGCTGGAGATTCCGGCGGGGACCCTCCGACGCTAAAGTCAGTGCTTTGGGCAACAGCCGTAAGCTTGAGGAAGCTCAAAAGAGAGAAGAAGAGACTCAGTTCTTGGAGTTCTTAGTGTTACCTGGTTGGGGGTCCCTCTTACCCTTTTTATAGATGCCTGGAGTCCGTAGGCTTGGGGCGTGATCACTTGTCATAGCATTAATTGATGGCAGTACAATGGAGTTTACCTCCATGTGACGTGTCAAGCCGCAGGCCATGTCCCGTTAGAGTAGGTGGCTGCAGGGCATGGCCAATAGTTACGGCGCTTGCCAGATGTGTCTCCTATGTCACCTTTTTGGTTGTCCTGCGTAGATAGCGATGGGTGATAAAGTTAGTCGTGTGGGTCCCAAGGTATAGTCGTTGAGGGGAAGATGATGTTGAGTTGAACCCTTAGATGAGCTTTAGAAAAGGCCGAGAGTAAATACTTGCATGGCACTGTTCACTTGCATGGCTCTATTCACTACCGATGCCGAGCTCTATTTATGCCGAGAGGAAGAAGCCGAGCACGAGGTCGAGGGGGCCAACGTGGCAGCCATAAATGCCTTTATACATGGGAATGAATAAGGTAATAAATGCCTTAGAGTAATGAATGCACGTGGCCTTAAGTGCCTTGGTGCAACAGGCCGAGGGTGTCTCGGGGGTTGAGACACTATTCATGTGGCCCGAGAACGAGAGGGGTCTCGGGGGTTGGGATACTGTTCATATAGCCCGAGACCAAAAGGGGTCTCGGGGGTTGGGATACTGTTCATGTGGCCCGAGACCGAGAGGGGGTCTCATGGGTTGAGACTTGAGGCCGAAACCGAAAGGGGTCTCAGGGTTGAGGGTGGAAGGCCGATGGGCCATCATGGCAGCGATAAATGCCTTTATAAATGTGAATGAATAAGGCAATAAATGCCTTAGAGTAATGAATGCACGTAGCCTTAAATTCCTTGGTGCAATAGGCCGAGGGTGTCTCGAGAGGATATGTTCATGTGGCCCGAGACCGAGAGGGGGTCTCGGGGGTTGGGATACCGTTCATGTGGCCCGAGACCGAGAGGGGGTCGGGGTTGGGATACCGTTCATGTGGCCCGAGACCGAGAGGGGGTCTCGGTGGTTGAGACTTGAGGTCTCAAGACCGAGAGGGGGTCGAAGGTGGAACATGTCCGAGGCCGCCATCATGGCAGCCATAAATGCCTTTATACATGGAAATGAATAAGGCAATAAATGCCTTAGAGTAATGAATGCACGTGGCCTTAAGTGCAAATGCCTTAGAGTAATGAATGCACGTGGGCCTTGGTACGACAGGCCGAGGGTGTCTCGGAGGTTGAGACACTGTTCATGTGGCCTCTCGGGGGTTGGGATATTGTTCATGTGGCCCGAGACGAAAGGGTCTCGGGGGGTTGGGATACTGTTCATGTGGCCCGAGACCAGGAGGGGTCTCGGGGTTGGGATATTGTTCATGTGGCCCGAGGGTCTCGGGGGTTGAGACTTGAGGCGTTGAGGGTGGAGCCATCATGGCAGCCATAAATGCCTTCCAAGTCATTATGACGTATGAGGGTGGAGCCATCATGGCAGCCATAAATGCCTTCCAAGTCATTATGATCGTACCATTAAATGCCTCAACCCATGCACTTGACCATTGGACATTAATGACGGAAGGTGGCCCTTGAGAGAGCATGATGGAAGGTGGCTCTTAGGAGAGCTCACGCACTCATGGCCATTTTTTTTGTTTTGTTCTCTTTCTGGGAGCAATGCGCTTCGTCAGTTTCCTTCCTTCATGGCTCTCTAATGGCGGATCAGCCACATCACGTAGTATTACCCTCAAGCTCTCCACTTATGGTGAGCTTAAGTTCCACTTATGGTGAGCTTAAGTAACTTAAGCTTCAAGGAAGTGGTTTCCATAGAAGTAAACCTTCCTTTCTTTCCGATATGGGACTAAATGTCCCCGCAATTTCTCATTCACACACTAAAGGGCGGTGATGAGCTTTCAAGGTCCATTAGGGTATTTAGGCGTATTTTGGCCCATTACCCAACATAAACTATAAAACAGAATCATCCGCCTAACTAACTATTTCGGCAAGTTGCTAAAAAAAATCCCAAGTACGAAATCTAATTGTTAAAAAAAAAAAGTAGAAGTCGTTATCAGCAACAAGACAGCCATGAACTGCTTCGTTGCTTGATGGATTGTGCACAGAAGAAAAAATTGCAGCCAGCTCTTCTGTAACACCTGGTGGGCAAGATAAGACTAGCAAATTCAGGAGTTACTTTGTTGGAAGCTATCTTTGAAGGGGAGGTATCTACAACAGTTTATGAGACATTTTTGTATCTCTCATTAGCAGTACCTTCAAAGAAGCTTCCAATCAAGAATGTTCCACTTGCTGTGTCCAAGAGAAGTAACAGCCAAAAAAAACTTGGGAGAGGGGCTGGATGCTGCAAAGAATCTTCAACAACAATTAAACGGTATAAAACTTAAAAATGTCAGCCCTGCATCAGAATGTAATTGATTGGGCCAGTTGACCCCATGGGCAATAAAGGCAATAATTTTTGGATGGCATCCTCTCAATATAGCAATTTTCAGATGATTTTCTTAAGCGGCCGCGGCGGCCTTCTTGAACGCTTAATTCCTAAGCACTTGGCTTTCTTTTCAAAGGGCATGATGGGTATTAAATATTTTATCCACGATATTGCTCTCAACTGCAACAAGTATCTCGTTATAACAAAGAAAGAGAACAAAAAAGAAAAAGGGTCACGTCTCCGAAAGGTCACCTTCAGTCATTAATGGCCAGTATTCAAATCAAAAGGAGCATTTAATGGTGAAGAATGACGTTGGCTAAGCATTTAATGGTGCAAAAACAGTCATAATGACTTGGCCAACATTTATGCTAAGCATTTAATGGTGCAGAAACAGTCATAATGACTTGGCCAACATTTATTTGAATGGAGCGCCACGTAGGCAAAGGAGAGCAAAAAGTCTCACCCCGACTCGGCCACGGAAATCTTGCCGTGGCACTACCGCTCGATGCTTCGCCTCGGAACTCCCGCTCGGCCAGCTTCGCCCAGGCACTCCCGCTCGGCCAGCTTCGCCCAGGCACTCCCGCTCGGCCAGCTTCGCATTTATTGCCTTATTCCCTTCCTGCATTTATGGCTGCAACGTAGGCCAGCATCTAATGAAGTGGAGCGTCACGGACGCAAAGAGAGGGAGAAGTCCAAGCCGCCCCAGCACTCCATCTCGGCCCCGGCATTTATGGCTGTCACGTAGGCCAGCATCTAATGGAGTGGAACGTACGTGAAGGAAGGGAGAAGTCCGCCCTGCCTCATTTAAGTCGGCCCTCTCATTCAAGTCGGCCTCTTCAAAATCGGCCCCGCCTCATTTAAGTTGGCCCTCTCATTCAAGTCGGCCCCGCCTCATTCAAGTCGGCCTCTTCCAAATCAGCCCGGCTCATTTAAGTCGGCCCTCTCATTCAAGTCGGCCTGGCCTCGGCATCGTCTCCTCCCGGCCTCTTCCAAGTCGACCCTGCCTCATTGAAGTCGGTCTCTTCCAAATCGGCCCCGCCTCATTTAAGTCGGCCCTCTCATTCAAGTCGGCCCGGCCTCGGCATCGTCCCGGCCTCTTCTAAGTTGGCCTCGCCTCATTCAAGTTGGCCCTCTCATTCAAGTCGGCCCCGCCTCATTCAAGTCGGTCTCTTCCAAATCGGCCCCGCCTCATTCAAGTTGGCCCTCTCATTCAAGTCGGCCCGGCCTCGGCATCATCTCGTCCCCGCCTCTTCCAAGTCGGTCTCTTCCAAATCGGCCCCGCCTCATTTAAGTCAGCCTTATCATTCAAGTCAGCCCGGCCTCGGCATCGTTCAGTCTCGGCATCTTCTAAGTCGGCCCCGCGTCATTCAAGTCGGCCCCGCCTCGGCACATTTAATGGCCTCTTCCATGTCGGCCCCACCTCGGCATCGTCCCGTCTCAGCCTCTTCCAAGTCGGCCCCGCCTCGGCATAGTCCCGTCTCGGCTTCAACAACCACATCATGTCTCTCGCACAAAGGCATTTATGGCCTCATAAAGGTCACGTGCTCGGCCACCTCGGCCCCGGCCATGAAAAGTGCCATGCAAGCACTCTATAATCAACACTTTACAAAGGACGGCTGGCTTCAACTTCCAACTCTTCCATCTTAGACGGATGTGTGGCTCGTGATGGTGATGAGACTCCACCACCTTTTATCTCTCTTCTCTGCAGCGGTCAAATCAAGTGGCCACCCACTCTGACGGAACTTGACCCACCAACCAGCTGCAGCCACCCACTTTGATGGGATTTAACCTGCAGCCCTGACATGCTAAAGGAGGAAGCAAGCCCTGCCATCACCTTAAATGCTCTGATAAGTGGCAGAACCCCATTCCTCACAGACATCAGCTCTAACACTTCACCCATCAAAGTCATCATTACGACCTCAACCACTCAAGCCAGACAAACTCTAAGCACCTATAAAATGGGTAAGAGGGACCCCCGACTAGGTAACTAAGAACTGATAACCACAACAATACTCTTAAACGCTCATTTTTGCTCACAGAGAGCTCTTCTCCGAGCCTCTCTCTCTTTCTCTTTCGAGCTTCCTTAAGCTCACGGCTGTTGCCCAGAGCACTAACTTAAGCGTCGGAGGGTCCCCACCGGAATCTTTGGCCCCCGGGACTTTTTGTAGGCTCCCAGACGCAAGAAGCTCACCGAAAGATCCCAGGCTCGCTGGAGAAGACGATCGGACGCTCGCGGACGTTCGAGGGGGGTGATCTGGCAGTATCAGATTGGCGTGCCAGGAAGGGGGAGAAAGCAGAGTTATGTGACACTAAACTACAAGCTCTCACTCCCTCTACGACAACAATGGTGGATAAAAATATGGTGATGACAAAGACCCACGGAGCTTCCACCAGTAACGCTGGGGGGCACCCTCAACGAGCTGACCGACAAGAGGCTGGCTCTCTGCCCAATCGTCACCACTATCTCGGGCCATTCAGGCAGAGCATCATGCCACCCTTACTCTGCAAGTCCAAACATCAATGGCAGCTGCCCAAAATCTACGGGAGCGATATTTCGTGGCCTCACAGCAACAAACAAGAGCCCATGCTGCTTCTTTAGTTGTCGCTCAAGCCATCCATCATCCATCCTGTCAGCTCCCCCTCCTCTCTGGGGCCACCGACAGCACACCTGCACACTTGTGGTAATCGGATAGAGTTTTACTAGTCTTTATGTAGCGCTCCATAAAGAGCTAGAGAACCCCAACTAATTTTCATAAGTGGCAGACACACGAAAACACATCCTGTTAAAAACTTTTCATTTTCATCTCAATTATATACACAAATCACCCAATCAACATTAAGCATCAACCTGCTCAGATAATATTTTTCATGACATTCCTCAGGCAGTTTACAAGATCACATTCACATTCGACATTAAAATCCTAAATGCATACATCATGCTCATAATTTTCTCCAAAACATAAGTCTCGTATTCATATCCAAAAGGTCTAAAACATCATTACATCCCACTGTACACATACACATATACAAAATACAATTATCTAACCACACTCTCTCAATATACAAGGTTAGCATTTATACACTCTTGCATCCAAGCAAGCTTCACCAGCTAAAGGTCCTGTCCTGTTTATCTTGTGATCCTGGCAGAAATACTCACTGATCTGAAAGAACATTTAAATCATAGAGGGATGAGACCTAAGTCCCAGTGACTGGATAACCATCTAACTATGGAGAAATAGAGAACCATAACCTCTTAATTTCAATCGTATGCTGAACTATTTAACTTGTACAACTCAAAGTACATTTTTAACATGATATCAGATAAAATAAAATGTAGCTTATTCTTCAAATAACATATCAGTACTGGAATACTCTATAATAACTCTTCACTGAAAGATAACTCATTAAAATAAAACTTCATGCATTGCAATATGAAGATATGCATTCTTTATCTACAACCCAGACTCCCATCGGATCTGCTTGCCCACTGGCATCTCAAGTAAGCTCTCCCTCTCGGGATAACTATTGGGCCCATTGGCCCTTTTTATATCACAACATATGCTTTTAGATCTCATGATGCTGGGCTGTGTGTGTAATGCCTCTGAGGTACCACCCTACAGTCGCCCTTCTGTAGGTGTACTCTCATCGGGTGCGTGACTAGCAACAGGATCCCCGCACAAATAGCACCCCTTACCCGTGCGGTTCACCTGGCAAAGTGCTTTGTTCCTTAACCCTGGAACCTCGGGTTTTCTCTCTGCCCCCACGGGCTATATATAGTAATCAGCTCCACTGAGCTATGATTCATGCCCCCACGGGCTGCTCACAACCAGCCCCACTGGTCTGGTTAGGCATGCACTCACCCCTGATTCTGGGGTTCATCGTACGATCTGTTCGCAAGGAGGTGCCGGCTCGATAGTAGTGTGCAATGCTCATGCTACAGTACAGTCTAAAGGGTGATCAGCCCCCTAGCTGCCTGATGCTCAGTATGACTCATACATCATTTGTAAAGCTTTATCATGCAAATATGCCATGTATACATTAAAAATTCCCTCATCGAAACTCATACTTATGTGTTTACGCTCAAAACTCATTATACTAGCTCAAATTAACCTCTCATTGCTAGATGAGAAATCCACTCACCTTAGTAGGTTACTCCTCGACTGGTACAACTGGTACTCAACTCTGGTATTCCGGCTCCCTGGAATAACCCTCTTGACCTACGTCAACATACAGATACAATAGCTATTAGGATTACCTCCACACGAGGTTTTCCCATGAACCATGCATGCATACATGATCTATCCTCTAATATCTCATTATTTTCTTCCACCCTATCTCTACTCAAGATTACTTCTACTATTACCTCAAAATACACTAATCTAGAAAATCTAAAGTCATACAAGATCTAGGGAAGCTATAGCTTACCTGGAGTCGAGCACAAACCCCAAGCTTCCCTTTCCCTTTCTCTTTCTTCCTCCTTTTTCTTCTTCTTCTTCTTCCTTTTCCTCTCTTTTCTCCTCTTCTTTCTTTCTTTCTTTTCTCTGGCTGAACCCACGTTCCCCTTTTTCTCTAATGACTTGGGGACCAAGTCATTGGAAACTTAAGGGTTAAGGCATGCCAAATCTCCCTTTTACCCTCAAACACTCTTAACGCACGCTTTTTGGAAAACACGTGGCTCACTTATAACCATGATATTTTGCCCTTATATTTTCTTTCCTAAGTTGCCCTTAACACAATTTGCAATTGACATCGGAGCCTTTTCCCATTTTGCCCCTGATATAGCATTTTTTTAATAGATTTATAGCCCAGATCATCCTTTTTACTTAAATCGATACTTTTATGTAACATTTCTAAGAAAAGACTTTACCATCTTGAAGAACTCGATTTTAGAAATCCAACGGTTCAAACGGCATCCAAATCGGACTTGAAACGGATTAAATATGAATTTCTCAAGATTTAACTCAGAAAAACCTGCCGTCGCGGAGTCGGCTCGAACAGATTGGGAGTCGGCTCGAGCAGAAGTAGGGGTCGACTCCAGAAAAGTAGGGGTCGACTCCTGAAAAGTAGGGGTCGACTCCAGCTCTGCAGGGGTCGACTCCTAAGCGTGCCGAAAGTTTAAAACCGTGCCGGAGTCGACTCCACTCTGATTAGAGTCGACTCCAACCACTAAAAACGTCATTTTAGGATAAAACTCAAACTAAACTTGATTTTTCTTGTGATTTAAACCCATTAAACTTAAGTCTCTCAATTTCTCAAATCAGACTCATTAACATTTAGAAATATACTTATTTACTCCAAAATTTCTTCTCTTTACATTTATCAAAAGGCCAACACACCCATATTTCAAGAAAACTTTCTGACTTTCATTTTAACTGAAAATGCCATAGATTACAAGGTTTTCAGGATGTTACAATTCTCCCCCTCTTAAGAAATTTCGTCCTCGAAATTTAGCTAGATATATTTTCAAATAGATGGGGGTACTTAAATCTCATCTCATCCTCTCGCTCCCATGTAGCCTCCTCTTTTTGATGATTTAACCATTGCACCTTAACTAATGGAATTCTTTTACTGCGGAGCTGCTTAATCTCCCTACTCAAGATCTTCACTGGTTCTGTTGCAAATGATAAATCCCCCTGTAACTCTATAGTCTCAGACTGAATCACATGAGAGGAATCTGGCACATACCTCCTAAGCATTGATACATGAAATACATTATGAATCTGAGATAACTCTGGAGGTAAAGCCAATCTATAAGCTAGTGTCCCAACTCTTTCCAGAATTTCATAGGGTCCAATATACCTGGGACTCAACTTGCCTTTCTTTCCAAATCTCATAATACCTCGCCAAGGAGATACCTTCAGAAAGACTCTATCTCCAACCTCAAACTTTACCTCTCTATGCTTTTTATCTGCATAGCTCTTCTGTCTATCCTGGGCTGCCTTTAATTTAGCTCTTATAATTTTAACTTGATCTGCTGTAAGCTGCACTAACTCAGGGCCTAACAGCCTTCTCTCTCCCTCCTCATCCCAACACACTGGAGTTCTACATTTTCTCCCATACAAGGCCTCATATGGTGCCATATCAATGCTAGAATGGTAGCTGTTATTGTAAGCAAACTCTATAAAGGTAGATGATCATCCCAGCTACCAGAAAATTCCATGACACAAGCTCTCAGCATATCCTCCAGTGTCTGGATGGTTCTTTCTGACTGACCATCGGTTTGGGGATGAAATGCTGTACTGAACCTCAATTTAGTCCCCAAAGCTTTCTGTAATTCTGCCCAAAATTGAGATGTGAACCTTGGATCTCTATCTGATACTATCGATACTGGCACACCATGCCTACTCACAATTTCATGCACATATAATTCTGCTAATCTATCCAAGGTAAAGACAATCTTAATAGGCAGAAAATGAGCAGACTTAGTCAATCTATCAACTATCACCCATATAGCATCATTGCCCCTTCTGGTCTTTGGGAGTCCTACAACGAAATCCATAGTTATATGCTCCCACTTCCACTCTGGCACAAACAGAGGCTGAAGCTTTCCAGCTGGACACTGATGTTCAGCCTTAATCTGCTGACACACCAAACACTTAGATACATACTCAGCTATCTCCTTTTTCATACCATTCCACCAGTAATTCTGTTGATAGTTCTATACATCTTAGTACTACCTGGATGCATTGAATAAGCTGAGCTATGTGCTTCCCTTAAAATCTGATCTTTCACTGATTCCACAGCTGGCACACAAACTCTGCCCTTGAATAATAACACTCCATCACCTCTAACAGAAAACTCTGACTGAGACCCACTCTGAATTAAATCTCTAGCTTTAAGCAAATGTAGATCTAGCAACTGAGCTTCTCTTATTTCTTCTAGCATTTGGGGTCTCACTCTGAAAGTAGCCAACAAGGCTCCTGATTCTTCTACAGCTAGCTCTGCATCTAACCTCCTTAACTCAATCATCAAGGGTAGCTGTACGGTTCTGATAGAAGCCAATGTGGCCATAGACTTTCGACTCAAGGCATCAGCCACAACATTAGCTTTCCCTGGGTGATACTCAATAGTGCAATCATAGTCTTTAATCAATTCAATCCATCTTCTCTGCCTTAAATTCAATTCCTTCTGGGTCAGAATATATTTCAAGCTCTTATGATCAGTAAATATCTGGCATCTTCTTCCATACAAGTAGTGCCTCCAAACCTTCAATGCAAATATAACAGCAGCTAACTCCAAATCATGGGTGGGGTAATTCTTTTCATGGGATCTCAACTGTCTAGATATATAAGCCACTACTTTCCCATTCTGCATTAAAACACACCCCAAACCCTTCAATGAGGCATCACTATAGATCACATAATCACTGGCACTATCAGGTAGTATTAGGATTGGGGCTGAGGTTAATCTCCTTTTCAATTCATCCATACTCTTCTGGCATTCATTTGACCAATCAAACTTGATATTCTTTCTAAGCAGCTTAGTCATAGGAGAAGCCAAAATCGAGAAATTTTCTATAAATCTTCTATAATATCCTGCTAACCCCAAGAAACTCCTCACCTCAGTCTGATTGGTAGGTGATACCCAATTTACTATAGCTTCAATCTTTTGAGGATCTACCATAATACCTTTGGCTGAAACTACATGTCCCAAGAACTTTACCTCATCCAGCCAAAATTCACTTTTACTAAACTTTGCATATAATTGCTTTTCTCTTAATATCTGCAAAACTGTCCTCAGATGCTGTTCATGCTCTTCACTACTTCTAGAATAAATCAAGATGTCATCAATGAATACTATCACAAATTTATCTAGATACTCTTGAAATACTTGATTCATCAGACCCATAAAAGCAGCTGGAGCATTTGTCAAGCCAAATGGCATTACCAAGAACTCATAATGACCATATCTGGTCCTGAAAGCAGTCTTAGATATATCCTCATTCTTTATTCTCAATTGATGATACCCAGATCTCAGATCAATCTTTGAAAACACTGCTGCCCCCTGCAGCTGATCAAACAAATCATCGATCCTTGGCAATGGATAATTGTTTCTAATGGTCACCTTGTTCAACTGTCTATAGTCTATACACAACCTCAAGGTACCATCCTTTTTCTTCACAAACAACACTGGTGCACCCCATGGTGATATACTGGGTCTAATAAACCCTTTATCCAATAATTCTTGTAACTGACTTTTCAATTCTTTCAATTCAACTGGAGCCATTCTATAAGGTGCCCTGGCTATTGGTCTGGTATCTGGGGCTAGATCTATACTGAAATCAAATCCTCTGTCAGGAGGTAACCCTGGCAGCTCCTCAGGAAATACATCTGAAAAATCCCTTACCACAGGGATATTCGTCAGCTCTAAACCATTGCCCTCTAGGCTCACTGCACAAGCTAAATAGGCTTCACATCTCTTTGCTAGCATTTTATTGGCTGACAGAGCTGAAATCACTCCTGAGGGTAACCCCCTCCTATCACCAACAAAACAGACCTCTCTATCATCAGAAGTTTGTAACATCACCTCCTTCCTTAAGCAATCTACTCTGGCTCTATGCACAGATAGCCAATCCATCCCCAAAATGGCATCAAACTCTTTCAACCTCAAAGGAATCAAATCTGCTGCTAATTTCTGACTCCCCACAGAAATATCACAACCTCTATACACTTGGTCTGCTATAAAAGGCCTCCCTACGGGCATAGATACTACCAACTGACTACCCAACTGGCCCACATCTCTAACTAGATGCTTAGCAAACTCACATGAGATAAATGAATGCGTAGATCCAGAATCAATTAAAATATAAGCATCATGATTATCGATGGGTAGCATACCTGTCACCACATCAGGATCAATCTGAGCCTCCTGTCTGGTCATGGCAAACACTCTGGCCTCGGCTCTCGGAATACTGGATGACCCTCCTGGCTGATTAACATTAGGCCCCACCTGACTGGCTGAAGCCACAACACTACCATCACCCCTCCTACTAGGCTGTCCCCTTGGCATTACTGGCCCCTGAGGAAGCCCACCAGCCTGCTGCCCTCTCCTAGGGCAATCTCTCTTCAGGTGACCTAGATCACCACAAATATAACATCCCTTATTGCCCCTCCTACATTCTCCCAAATGAAGTTTTCCACATACATTACATGGGGGTATATTTCTCCCTCCACCAGAAGGACGACCCTGCTCCCCTACATCACCAGACACCCTGCTGGAGGCAACCTGAGGCACACCCACATAAGGCTTTCTTTGAACTGGGCTAGATGCTGACACAGATACGGATCCTCTGCCCACATCACCAGGGGCTCTAAACCCAGAATAAAACTGTCCAGTCCTCTGGGGTTTCTTAAATGGCTGAGTCCCTCCCGGAGCAGAAGAATAACTAGGAGCACTTCTTTTCATTCTATCCTGCCTCCTACTCATATATTCTTTTTCAATCTCCTCGGCTTTGAGTGCTCCCTGCACCAACTCAGAGTAATTATTGTAGGTCTGCATACAGGTCTTGGCTTTAATAGGGAGATTCAATCCATCCTGGAATAGTCGACATCTCTCCCTCTCATCAGCCACCAAGGCCCTAGCAAACTGAGATAACTCCACAAAAGTGGCTTCATAATCTGCCACGGACATCCTCCCCTGAGTCAGACAAAGGAAATCCCTCCTCTTCTGATCCCTATAAATCTCAGAATAATATTGCTGATGAAATTCTCTTCTAAAATTTTCCCATGTCAACTCCACTCCCTGGGGCTGCCTGCCCTGAATAGATCTCCACCAACTCTGGGCTCTACCCTCCAGTAAAAAGGTGGCAATACTCAGCCTCTGCTCCTCAGAGCATCCCATCACATCAAATACTCTCTCGATCCTCTGCAGCCATGCCCCGGCCTGAATAGGATCAGTAGTTCCCTGGAACTCCAGAGCCCCTAACTTTCTGGCTCTTTCCACATTCCTCACAACCTCAGTATTTTTAGATGGAAGGCTAGAACTAGCACCCACAGCTGCTACCACAGCCTGAGTAATCATGCCTACCAACTCTGACATACTAGGCCCCTGAGTCTGTACTCGAGATGGGTCTACTGGCACAGGGGTAATAGACTGTGAAGAAGACTCTGGCATCTGCTCTGGAGATGCCCCCACTCTAGCCTCCTTAGATACTGGCTCGGTGGAATCACTAGAAGCCATTCTATCAATTTGACTTCTTCTAACTGACCTTCTGAATCTACTTTGACCTTTGCTTCTATCCCTGCCTGAAGATTGCTCTGTCTCTCTAGATGCCTTTGTAGTAATCGTCCTACAAGACATTATTCATTACATCAGTTTCATCATTCAATAGCTATAATCATAAAACATTCAATCATCCTAGACTCATACTCATACTTATTCCCCTAGGACCTAATAACCTAGGGCTCTGATACCAAAACTTGTCAGCTCCCCCTCCTCTCTGGGGCCACCGACAGCACACCTGCACACTTGTGGTAATCGGATAGAGTTTTACTAGTCTTTATGTAGCGCTCCATAAAGAGCTAGAGAACCCCAACTAATTATCATAAGTGGCAGACACACGAAAACACATCCTGTTAAAAACTTTTCATTTTCATCTCAATTATATACACAAATCACCCAATCAACATTAAGCATCAACCTGCTCAGATAATATTTTTCATGACATTCCTCAGGCAGTTTACAAGATCACATTCACATCGACATTAAAATCCTAAGTGCACACATCATGCTCATAATTTTCTCCAAAACATAAGTCTCGTATTCATATCCAAAAAGGTCTAAAACATCATTACATCCCACTGTACACATACACATATACAAAATACAATATCAAACCACACTCTCTCAATATACAAGGCTAGCATTTATACACTCTTGCATCCAAGCAAGCTTCACCAGCTAAGGGTCCTGTCCTGCTTATCTTGTGATCCTGGCAGAAATACTCACTGATCTGAAAGAACATTTAAATCATAGAGGGATGAGACCTAAGTCCCAGTGACTGGATAACCATCTAACTATGGAGAAATAGAGAACCATAACCTCTTAATTTCAATCGTATGCTGAAACTATTTAACTTGTACAACTCAAAGTACATTTTTAACATGATATCAGATAAAATAAAATGTAGCTTATTCTTCAAATAACATATCAGTACTGGAATACTCTATAATAACTCTTCACTGAAAGATAACTCATTAAAATAAAACTTCATGCATTACAATATGAAGATATGCATTCTTTATCTACAACCCAGACTCCCATCAGGATCTGCTTGCCCACTGGCATCTCAAGTAAGCTCTCCCTCTCGGGATAACTATTTGGCCCATTGGCCCTTTTTATATCACAACATATGCTTTTAGATCTCATGATGCTGGGCTGTGTGTGTAATGCCTCTGAGGTACCACCCTACAGTCGCCCTTCTGTAGGTGTACTCTCATCGGGTGCGTGACTAGCAACAGGATCCCCGCACAAATAGCACCCCTTACCCGTGCGGTTCACCTGGCAAAGTGCTTTGTTCCTTAACCCTGGAACCTCGGGTTTTCTCTCTGCCCCCACGGGCTATATATAGTAATCAGCTCCACTGAGCTATGATTCATGCCCCCACGGGCTGCTCACAACCAGCCCCACTGGCCTGGTTAGGCATGCACTCACCCCTGATTCTGGGGTTCATCGTACGATCTGTTCGCAAGGAGGTGCCGGCTCGATAGTAGTGTGCAATGCTCATGCTACAGTACAGTCTAAAGGGTGATCAGCCCCCTAGCTGCCTGATGCTCAGTATGACTCATACATCATTTGTAAAGCTTTATCATGCAAATATGCCATGTATACATTAAAAATTCCCTCATCGAAACTCATGCTTATGTAGGATCATATACTGCATAACTATAAATCTCATTATACTAGCTCAAATTAACCTCTCATTGCTAGATGAGAAATCCACTCACCTTAGTAGGTTACTCCTCGACTGGTACAACTGGTACTCAACTCTGGTATTTCGGCTCCCTGGAATAACCCTCTTGACCTACGTCAACATACAGATACAATAGCTATTAGGATTACCTCCACACGAGGTTTTCCCACGAACCATGCATGCATACATGATCTATCCTCTAATATCTCATTATTTTCTTCCACCCTTTCTCTACTCAAGATTACTTCTACTATTACCTCAAAATACACTAATCTAAGAAAATCTAAAGTCATACAAGATCTAGGGAAGCTATAGCTTACCTGGAGTCGAGCACAAACCCCAAGCTTCCCTTTCCCTTTCTCTTTCTTCCTCCTTTTTCTTCTTCTTCTTCTTCCTTTTCCTCTCTTTTCTCTTTCTCTTCTTTCTTTCTTTCTTTTCTCTGGCTGAACCCACGTTCCCTTTTTCTCTAATGACTTGGGGACCAAGTCATTGGAAACTTAAGGGTTAAGGCATGCCAAATCTCCCTTTTGCCCTCAAACACTCTTAACGCACGCTTTTTGGAAAACACGTGGCTCACTTATAACCATGATATTTTGCCCTTAGATTTTCTTTCCTAAGTTGCCCTTAACACAATTAGCAATTGACATCGGAGCCTTTTCCCATTTTGCCCCTGATATAGCATTTTTTTAATAGATTTATAGCCCAGATCATCATTTTTTACTTAAATCGATACTTTTATGTAACATTTCTAAGAAAAGACTTTACCATCTTGAAGAACTCGATTTTAGAAATCCAACGGTTCAAACGGCATCCAAATCGGACTTGAAACGGATTAAATATGAATTTCTCAAGATTTAACTCAGAAAAACCTGCCGTCTTGGAGTCGGCTCGAACAGATTGGAGTCGGCTCAGCAGAAGTAGGGGTCGACTCCAGAAAAGTAGGGGTCGACTCCTGAAAAGTAGGGGTCGACTCCAGCTCTGCAGGGGTCGACTCCTAAGCGTGCCGAAAGTTTAAAACCGTGCCGGAGTCGACTCCACTCAATTAGAGTCGACTCCAACCACTAAAAACATCATTTTAGGATAAAACTCAAACTAAACTTGATTTTTCTTGTGATTTAAACCCATTAAAACTTAAGTCTCTCAATTTCTTAAATCAAACTCATTAACATTCAGAAATATACTTATTTACTCCAAAATTTCTTCTCTTTACATTTATCAAAAGGCCAACACACCCATATTTCACTGAAACTTTCTGACTTTCATTTTAACTGAAAATGCCATAGATTACAAGGTTTTCAGGATGTTACACATCCAGTGAGAGATCTCCCCAGCGAGAGATCACCACTGTCATTTTCTCTGGAGCTCAGCAGCATCAGAGCAACCTCAAACTCAAGCTCATCGGCAATTAAGGCTCAGAGCCAATCCGAGCCTAAGACCTCCTGCGGATTCCATTCCAGTTGCCCTTGGATTCAGCGCCCCCCACCTTCAATCAACATAGTTTCCTGGGGGCAGGTCATCAACTCAGCATAAGGAGACCAATTTCTTTAAAGAAAAAACTCTCAAGCCTGTAATCGACGTCGACACCGAATATGACGCAAAGGCAAA
>UESW01004229.1:610160-750012 GCA_900491605.1 Calamus simplicifolius | reverse complement strand
GCGATCGGATAAGCCTTTTCATGGCTGTGATCTGAAGATCAGCCGATCAGATAAGCCTATCCATATCCTGATAAGCCTTTTCATCATCGCGATATGATGATCATGTTATCAGATAGGCAGTTGCATGTCTTTGATATGCCTTTTCATGATCGGACCGTTGACTTATCTTCAACCGACGATCGAACGGATGCCTTATCACCAACCGATGATCGGACGGATGCCTTATCACCAACCGTCCTGTTGACTGGTCAACCAACCATCCTATTGACTGGTCAACCAACAGTCCTTTTGACTGGTCAACCGACAGTCCTTTTGACTAGTCAACTGACAGGTGTCAACCATTGGATCGCGATCGCGATCATGATTTGATCACCACATCTCTAGAAAAAATTTAAAACCCCTCAAGCTCCTCGCGACGATGCGGACATGCGAAGTGTGAAGTGTAAAGTGCGCCTACAAAGCGCCTATTGCGCCCTTCGCACATGCGCGTGCGTGTGCGTGTGCGCGTGCGCGTGCACGAGGGTGATGCATAGTGTTGACGCTAAATCACCGTCCCCGAGCGTTTGGTCGCCTCCTCCAGCGGGCCCGAGATCCTCCGGTGGGCTCCTTGTGCCTGCGGACCTGCAAACAAATCCCGGGAGCCAGAAATTCCGGCAGGGACCCTCCGACGCTCAAGTCAGTGCTCTGGGCAACAGCCGTGAGCTTGAGGAAGCTCGAAAGAGAGAAGAAGAGACTCAGTTCTTGGAGTTCTTAGTGTTACCTGGTTGGGGGTCCCTCTTACCCTTTTTATAGATGCCCGGAGTCCATAGGCTTGGGACGTGATCACTTGTCAGAGCATTAATTGATGGCAGTACAATGGAGCTTACCTCCATGTGACGTGTCAAGCCGCAGGCCATGTCCCGTCAGAGTAGGTGGCTGCAGGGCATGGCCAATAGTTACGGCGCTTGCCAGATGTGTCCCCTACGTCACCTTTTTGGTTGTTCTACGTAGATAGCGATGGGTGATAAAGTTAGTCGTATGGGTCCCAAGGTACAGCCGTTGAGGGGAAGATGATGTTGAGTTGAAGCCAACTGTCCACTGTTCATGCCCTTGGATGAGCTTCAGAAAAGGCCAAGGGTGAATACTTGCATGGCACTTTTCAGAAGCCGAGCACGTGTAAAGTCGAGGGGGCCAACGTGGCAGCCATAAATGCCTTTATACAATGAATAAGGTAATAAATGCCTTAGAGTAATGAATGCATGTGGCCTTAAGTGCCTTGGTGTGACAGGCCAAGGGTGTCTCGGGGGTTGAGACATTGTTCATGTGGCCCGAGACCGAGAGGGGTCTCGGGGGTTGGAATATTGTTCATATGGCCCGAGACCAAGAGGGGGTCTCAGGGGTTGGGATACTGTTCATGTAGCCCGAGACCGAGAGGGGGTCTCGGGGGTTGAAACTTGAGGCCGAGACCGAGAGGGGTCTCGGGGGTTGAGGGTGGAACATGTTTGAGGCCGATGGGGCCATCATGGCAGCCATAAATGCCTTTATAAATGGGAATGAATAAGGCAATAAATGCCTTGGAGTAATGAATGCACGTAGCCTTAAGTGCCTTGGTGCAACAGGCCGAGGGTGTCTTGGGGGTTGAGATACTGTTAATGTGACCCGAGACTGAGAGGGGGTCTCGGGGGTTAGGATACCGTTCATGTGGCCCGAGACCGGAAGGGGGTCTCGGGGGTTAGGATACCGTTCATGTGGCCCGAGACCGGGAGGGGGTCTCGGGGGTTGAGACTTAAGGCCGAGACCTCGAAGGTGGAACATGTTCGAGGCCGATGGGGCCATCATGGCAGCCATAAATGCCTTTATACATGGGAATGAATAAGGCAATAAATGCCTTAGAGTAATAAATGCACGTGGCCTTAAGTGCCTTGGTGCGACAGGTCGAGGGTGTTTCGGGGGTTGAGACACTGTTCATGTGGCCCGAGACCGAGAGAGGTCTCGGGGGTTGGGATACTGTTCCTGTGGCCCGAGACCGAGAGGGGTTGAAGGTCCTGGGGCCATAATGGCAGCCATAAATGCCTTTCAAGTCATTATGACCGTACCATTAAATGCCACAGCCCCTACACTTACCACCAGACATTAATGATGGAAGGTGGCCTTTGAGAGAGCATGATGGAAGGTGGCTCTTGGGAGAGCCCACCCACTCCATTTTTTCTATTTTGTTCTCTTTCTTCATTATGACGAGATGCATGTCCTAATTGGGAGCAATGCCGTAGATGGATGTTGGGAGATGTGGCCGAAAGAGGCTTCGTCAGTTTCTTTTCTTCACGGTTCTCTAACGGCGTCGGATCAGTACCCTCAAGCTCTCTACTTATGGTGAGCCTAAGGAACTTAAGCTTCAAGAAAGTGGTTTCCATATAAGTGAACCTTTCTTTCTTGTTCTTTCCGATATGGGACTAAATGTCCCCGCAATTTCTCATTCACACACTAAAGGACGGTGATGAGCTTTCAAAGCCCATTAAGGTATTTTGACGTATTTTGGCCCATTACCCAACATAAACATATAAAACAGAATCATCCACCTAACTAACGATTTCGGCAAGTTGCTAAAAAAAAATTCCCAAGTACGAAATCTAATTGTTAAAAAAAAAAAAAAAAGTTGAAGTCGTTATCAGCAACAAGACAGCCATGAACTGCTTCGTTGCTTGATGGATTGTGCACAGAAGAAAAAATTGCAGCCAGTTCTTCTGTATCACCTGGTGGGCAAAATAAGACTAGCAAATTCAGGAGCTACTTTGTTGGAAGCTATCTTTGCAGGGGAGGTATCTACAACAGTTTATGAGCCATTTTTGTATCTCTCATTAGCAGTGCCTTCAAAGAAGCTTCCAATCAAGAATGTTCCACTTGCTGTGTCTAAGAGAAGTAACAGCCAAAAAAAAACTTGGGGAGAGGGGCTGGATGCTGCAAAAGAATCTTCAGCAACAATTAAACGGTATAAAACTTAAAAATGTCAGCCCTGCATCAGAATGTAACGAATCCTGTAATACATCACCAGAGCAAGCTGTTGCTTTGACAATGGAGGAAGTACTCTTGGGAATAAATTATGACGAGCCAACTACAGTGCTGTGTGGAGTTCATTCCGTTTCTCAAATGTGTGGTGTTCCCATAGCTCAATATTTGGATGGTGGGCTGATCATCCAGGGTGACAATAATTCACCACGTACTTGAGGCTTGCAAATTGTGATATGCCCCAAGGAGAAACTAACATCTATAGATTTTTATGATTTAAGGCTCTGGCAGAGTGGGAACCTTTCTTCTTGCATTCAAGAGTATAGCGTTATATTACTACCTTGTGAAATGTGGCTCCAAATCAAGAAAATTAATGTGGCTTTTGACTCTGCAACAGTAAAGGAGTATAGTGCACAAAGCACAAGTTTGACTTGGGTGCCTTTGCTGACATATTTGATGAGCCTGAACCACTTCTGATATAGACACTGCTTTGTGGGCTGGTAACAACAGTGAGTCTGATCAGAATGAGGTTGATGATACTAGTGGTCCGGTGTCAGTTGACAGTTGCCTGGCTTTATTCACCAGATGTGAGCTTCTTTCTGATGAACATGCATGGCATTGTGAGCAGTGTTCTGGTAATTCTGTGTTAGAAAAATTGTTTTTGATTTTGCAACAAAAAAAATTCTAAAAAATGCTAAAAACTTAATCTAAAAATTTAAATTTAAAATATAAACTAAATATAAAAGAAATCTAGCTGGTCGAGGCATGTTAGACACTGCTCTAAGGATAAGTTTTCGCCCCTTCGGGTGGATTGTTGGCGATTTGTCCCCAAGGTACAACGACCCGATTCGATCCGATCCTCCTACTACGAGTACAATCAGATGGAGGTGCAAACCCAATGAAACTTCAAATGCCCAAAGAAAATAATATAAATAAAAAATAAAAATTAAAATAAACCTTTCACCAATAGCTTTGTTGAGATGCAGAACTCCAAGTTCTTGCAAAGCAGAATCTCCAAATAATAAAATTTTAATAGAATTTGAATCTCTCTATATCTCCTCTTTTTCTTTTACCTATATATATATATATATATATATATATATATATATATATATATATATATATATATATATATATATATATATATATATATATATATATAATATTTTTGGCCGTTAGGCCTTTGTTACCGTTCCTCCCAGAACGCTCGAGCGTTCGTGTAATCATAGCACGAAACGCTCGCTAGCGAGGGTTCCGCGAACGCTCGTTGGCGAGCGTTCTCCCAACGTCTTCCCAGCGTCCCACGCAAGCATTAATTTTAAAAAAAATTAACTTTTAAACGATAAAAAGTCAACAATCCCCCACAAAAGTTTTTAAATAAAAAATAAATAAATAGTATAATATTAATTTTAGGGCATCTTATACTGCGCAATAGGTGAGGTGTCCTGTAGATTTAAATCTCACTTACTGTTGATTGTATACATCTGAAGGAACCATAGTGGATTAGACCTTGAACTAGGTCCTTGACTCAGACTTCTACTAATCACTTACACAGTATGGATCAATTGGGTTTAAACGGTCAGCGCATGTTAAAGGCCTTGCGCTTAGTACCTTAATTTTTCATAAGAATTTCTTAAGGTTAGCCTAAACCTTTAGTCACGGCCTAATATGACAATTCTCATATAGGTGAATCCTCCAAGGGTATTTGTAACTAATACCCTGCAGATAACCTACCTCGGATCCATTAAGAGAATGACTCAACCTTACACAAATTTACTTTGTCACTTTATAAGAGCACTCATCATAGGGATGGGATGAAAATTTTTTCAAAATTTATGCTCTAACACGATCACTCAATCAGTTTCGTTTCTACCACATTGAACCTCATGCATGGGATCTCCAATCACAGAGGTTGGGTATCCACTGCTGGTGACCAAATAATGGGCTTAAGCCCCATCCTCCTCGATGAATCTAGGACTCCACTCCTAGATAATCCCTTGGTTAATTGATTTACCAAATTCTTCTCAGATTTGACAAATTCCAAAGAGACAACATCATTTTTCTTGTATTGTCTTATAGACTTATGACGAAGCCATATATGGCGATTCATCTTTTTATTAGTACTCTTTTGATTTGTCAATTCAATTTCGGCCTTATTATCACAATGAATTGATATAGCTGGAACAGGCTTAAGTACCAAAGGTAGCTCTGATATTAGATTTTTTATCCACTCTGCCTCATTACAGGTGGTATCCAGAGCTATCAACTCGGCCTTCATGGTGCTTCTAAAAATGATAGTTTCCTAGTGGATCCCCAGGCAATAGCAGCACCACCAAGAAGAAAGAGATATTCGGTGGTTGATTTTAAATCATGAGAATCAGTGACCCAATTAGCATCACTATAACCCTCAACTACCTCAGGGTATTCAGTGAACATCAAAGAGAGATTAAGTGTTCCCTTTAAATATCGGAACACTCTTTCTAAGGCTATCCAATGAGATTGATCAGGATTTTGATTATATCTACTAAGCCTTCCTATAGCATAGGCAATATTAGGTCTTGTCCTATTTGCTACATACAAGAGAAATCCTATAATTTAAGAATACTTTAATTGATTAATTGGGCCACCTAAATTTTTCTTTAGGTGAAAGCTAGGATTAAAAGGAGTAGATATTGATTTAATATTGGAATAACCAAACTTCTTGATCATTTTTTCTATAGAATGAGAAAGAGAGAGAGCTATCCCTTCATGGGACTTGATAAGCTTCATCCCTAGGATTACATCCGCTTCACCTAAATCTTTCATATCAAACTTAGAAGAGAGGAAAGATTTAACACTTAAAATAATTTCAAGAGATGTTCCAAAAATTAAAATATCATCTACATATAAGCAAAGGATTACACAATTATTGTCGATGAATTTAGAATAGATACACTTATCATGATTATTGATTTGAAATCCAAAAGATAGAATAATTTGATCAAATTTCTCATGCCATTGTTTAGGAGCCTGTTTAAGATTATAAAGGGACTTAATAAGTTTACAAACCTTGTCTTCTTGTCCCTTTACAACAAAACCTTCATGCTATTCCATATAAATCTCCTCCTCAAATCTTCATTTAGGAACGCAGTCTTCACATCCATTTGATGAATGATTAACTTATGAATAGAAGCAATAGCAAGAAGTGATCTAAGGGTTGTTATTCTAGTTACAGGAGAATAGATATCAAAGAAATCTAACCCTTTCTTTTGGTTATACCCTTTGGCTACTAATCTAGCCTTATACTTTTCTATTGAACCATTAGGTCTAAATTTCTTCTTAAATACCCACTTACACCCTAAAGGTTTGCTTCCAGATGGTAAATCAGATAAGATCCAAGTTTCATTTTGTAAGATTGAATTAAATTAAGAAAGAATAGCTTCTTTCAAAAAGGAGCATCAGGTGAAGACATCGCTTCTGAAAAAGAAGAAGGTTCTCCTTCGACTAGGAAAGTAAAAAAACCTTCACCAAGGTCTTTTTTTTCCTTATCCTTGAACTTTTCCTAAGTTCAGAAGGTCCACCTTCAAGATTAGATCTTTTCCTTTTCTTTGACTCATTAGAGAACCCAGCTTCAAAAGAATCACGAACCAAGAAGGATTAGATGAGAGTTGATTTGATACTTGGTTCTTGAAAGGAAAAATATTTTCAAAATAAGTAGCATCTCTTGATTCGATAAGAGTATTGTTTGAGATGCCACTTATATTAGAGTTTATCACTAGGAACCTATTTGTACTGCTATCTAAGGAATAACCTATAAAGATAGCATCTATGGTTTTAGGTCCTATTTTTTTTCTCTTGGGTTCAGGTATTCCTACCTTAGCCAAGCATCCCCACACTTTAAGATAATCTAGCTTGGGTGTTCTTCCTTTCCAAAGCTCAAAAGGTGTTTTAGGACTATCCTTAAAGAGTATCCTATTTAAAATATAACAGGCAGCTAAAAGAGCTTCCCTCCACAAGTTCTCGGGTACGCCTAAACTTATTAACATTGAGTTAACCATATCCATTAATGTATGATTTTTTCGTTCAGCTACATCATTGGACTGAGGAGAGTATGGTGGTGTAACTTCATGAATAATCCCATATTCTTGATAAAATAGAGTCATTTCATTTGAGGTATATTCACCACCGTGGTCTGACCTAAATTTCTTAAGCTTTTTCTCATTTTGGGTTTCAGCTTCTACCTTATAAATCTTAAACTTATCTAATACTTCATCCTTAGATTTTATTAAATATATATAACAATATCGAGAGAAGTCATCAATAAATGTTACAAAGTAACGACTTCCTCCCCGTGTAGGAAACTTGGTAGAGTCACATACGTCGCTATGGACTAATTCAAGAAGTGTTGAACTCCTATTTACTGATTTAAAAGGTTTTCTCGGCATCTTGGCTTGAATACAAATCTCATATTTAAACTTTCTATCAATATAAACCTTAGGAATTAGATTAAGATTTGTCATATAATGAATACGATCAAAATTCAAATGACCAAGTCTACCGTGCCAAACATTTGAAGATTCAACATTAAAAAGAAAAGGACTTTTATTAGATAACTTAGAGGATACGTTTAATTTGAAAAGACCTTCACAAACAAAGCCTTTACCAACAAACTCATTATTACGAGTAATTACAACTTTATTTGACTCTAGAACAATTTTATATCCTCTAGATATAAGAAGAGATCCACTAATCAAATTTCTTCTAACACTAGGAACTAACAGCACTTTGTGAAGGATCAGGATTTTTTCAGATGTCATCTTTAGATCAACTTGACCTTTCCCAAGCACTTGTGCTGAAGAATTATTCCCAAGTGTCACACCTCCTCCACTTGATTCCTGAAAGGTGGAGAACCATGAGTGATCAAAACAAACATGAATATTAGCTCCTGAATCAAGCCACCAATCACAAGAAGATTGGGTTGAGTTAATTAAGAATTTTGAATTTACCGACCTGAAAGAAGGCTCAGCACCACTCTCAACCACGTTAACTTGTGGTTTAGATGATTTTCTTAATGGTTCGGTCTTTTGGTGGTAGCAATCCTTCGCCACATGATTTATCCTTCTGCACACAAAGCAGAATATGCCTTTATAATTTTTGACTTTTGATTTGGTCGATTCTGGTTTGATCGGTTCTGAAGAGGTTTGTATGATTGGTTGGATCTAGATTGAAATTTCTTCTTCTTAAAATTCTTTTCCTTAGGTTTGAATTGATTTGGAGTTGGATTTGACTCGGTCAGATGGATTTTAGGTCCAAGATTGGTCTTTTGATTTTGATTGAGCTTAAGCCGGTGTTCTTCTTCAATCCTAATAAGTTAATCACTTCTGTTAGGGTCAAGCTACCTTGCTTATGGCTTAGCTCTTGAGTAAAAGATGATCAAGATGGTGGAAGGGCATCTACTAAGGCTTGGACTTTATAGTTTTCAGAAAAACTACAGCCAGTCAACTCAGACTTTCTAAGAAAATCTTGGAATTCATGAATTTGAATACTAATAGGTTTGGAATCTACCATTATATACTTTCGAAATTTTGAGATAGTGAATCGATCTAGACCAGCATCATCCATCCCATATTCAGCCTCAAGGGCATCCCATAGTTCCTTAGCAGTATTAGTAGGAAGGTAGACATCATAAAGGTTATTAGATAGAGCACTTAAATTTCTATGTCTACAATGAAAATCTATTTCTTGGGGTATTTTTGATATTGATGAAGAAGAAGTATGAACTATACTAGAAGAACCTTGTTGAGTATTGGATTTATGATCTGGTAATTCTATAGCAGAAAATAAGTCTAAAGTGGTAAGCTAGTATTTCACTTGGCTTTGCCACCTCCTAAAGGATGATCCTTTAATTTTTTAGGTTTGATTGTACTAAGATCATCAGAACTCATTTTAAGAAAGTTAGTTGTTTAATTCGTTCTGCACAATCAAAAAGTTGAAGGTTTAGCCTTATAATTTAAATTTTTTAAATTAGTGATTTTTTAGATATTTCTAGATTTTAAATTTAAATTCAAAGAATTAAATCTAGAAACTACTTACAATAATAATAAAACCACTAAGCAAAAATTAACTCAAATAATTAAATTTTAAATTTGAGTTTCAAATATTTTTTAATTTTAAATTTCAAAATTTGAATTTTAAATTTTAAATTCAAAACACTTTTTTTAAAATAAATTCTAAGGCTTCTGCACAGATTCAAAAGTAAGAATTTTTTTTAAATTACTTATAATAAAATCTAGCAATTTCTAATAATTAGAAAACTTGTCCTTAGCTATTAGAAAAATTATTTTTTATTTTGCAAAAATTCTTTTCTAGAAAATGCTAGAAAATTAATCTAAAAATTTAAATTTAAAATATAAACTAAATATAAAAGGAATCTAGCTGGTCAAGGCGTGTTAGACATTGCCCTAAGGATAAGTTTTCACTCCATCGTGCGGGTTGTTGGCGATTTATCTCCAAGTTACAACGATCCGGCTCGATCCGATCCTCCTACTTCGAGCACGATCAGGTGGAGGTGCAAACCCAATAAAACTTCAGATGCCCAAAAAAATAATATAATTAAAATAATAAAAATTAAAATAAACCTTTCACCAGTAACTTGTTGAGATGCAGAACTCCAAGATCTTGCAAAGCAGAGTCTCCAAATAATAAAATTTTAATAGAATTTGAATCTCTCTATATCTCCTCTCTTTTTTTACCTATACACACATCTATATATATATATATATAATATTTTTGGCCGTTAGACCTTTGTTAGCGAAGCGTTCGCTTAATCATAGCATGGAGCAAGCGTTCTCCCAACGTCTTCCTAGCGTCCTATGCGAGCATTAAATGCTCACATGAGTCCATTATTTATTTATTTATTTTTAACTTTTAACTTTTAAACGGTAAAAAGTCAACATTCTGTACTTCATTATCTAATATATGGAAGAAGTAAAGCCAAACTGGTTTAAGTCTTGATCAGCCAGAAGCATTGAACTCTCAAGTGGTAACAAGTGAAGTCAGAAGTAAAACAGCTTCGCTTAGCCTCGAAGAGAACAATAGAAAGATGGCAGGTTCACGCAAAACCTTGTTTTAAATGTGGAGAAAATTGTTTATGCACACTCAACCAGGGATATTTTCCAGAATGCATTAGGCCTCGCTGGAACATTAGGTGATAAAACTTGCAAATACGGACAGGCTGGGAACAGAAGAGCTCAGAGCCATTAGACCCCATACTAGAGTCATGATACAGTGCAAGAAATGTCCAGGCTAAAACTCTAAACTTGAAGATGATATGAAGAGGGCGGTTTTTTTTTTTTTTGGTACAAACGGGTGATCACACTAGTCTAGTGTGAGTCAACCCAGATAAGTCAAAAAATAAAATCTGTTTAAGTACAAAAGGGCAGGGGTCACCCTGTTTCCAAATCCAAATTCCAAAATGATAAGCCACCGAGCCCGCTATCCAATCAGCTGCAGAGTTAACTTGGAAGAGGATGGTTGTTTAAAAGACAATCAACTTTGGTACATATTGTTTGCCAATAAATGAATTATCATTGGATCCCTTAAATAGAGAAGTCAGCTTTTTATCACCTTTTCCACTCATGCACAAACATTATAACCAAAAGCATACAAGACAGATCTTTAAATTAAAACATATATACATAGAGGTAGACTTGGCTACATTCAAACATAACCAAGTCTGAATCTAGCCACCTTCTTTATTCTTGAATTCACATAATTCACAAATCTCAACATTGAAAAAAATAAAAAAAGTAGAATGGCTTTCGAAATCTGAGTGGATTCAAAGATGAAGAAGATGGTCAAATTCTAAATTTATTTATATTCGAATATAACCAAGTCTAACTTATATATAAAGGGAAAGAGCATCAAGTTTAGATCCAAACATCTTCTCTATCCTTTAATTTACATCATTCATGAATTCTAAAAGTAATAATAAATAAATTAATAAATTAAAAAGATAGGATGACTTTAAGATTCATATGGATGATGAAAATAGCCGGATTCTGTACTTAACTATACTTGAATGTAGTCAACTCTATATATATATATATATATATATATATATATATATATATATATATATACTTTGAACAGCTAGCCTTGTTGAAGCAAGAAAGTGCATGGGGGATCACTGTCCGGAAGGTGAAAAAGGTCATCCAACAAGAGTGCAATGCAGGATGACTCTATGAAAAATGCTCGAAATGCAGAGAATTGGGGTTCATGGGGGGGGGCTCCAGACATGCCAAAGAAACAGGTTGCACCAATACCAGCAGGAGAGCAAAATGATCTATCCACTCCACCCATCACTTGCAGATAAAATTCTTTATGAAGGCCATATCTAAACCATACTAAACTGTTCTATAGATTCCATTTCTTGTTGATGAATCTTTTGGAGCATATCCAGGTCTAGCTTAGCAAGTTCGAGGCACCTTCCTTTCCACCCACCAACTGGTGACTGTTGGGGTTTAGTCCTGATAAACAGCAGTGGGATCAACCTCGCTGGAGAAGAAACCTGGCTTTCACCCGTTATCAACAATTAGGTCTGTAGTCTCTTGATCCAAGATTCAAGATTGGTGTAGCGGTAAAGCCTTGGCTCTTGAACTTCTTGATCCTGGTTCAAAACTCTACAACCCCCTTAATTTCTAAAGATTTATTTATTTAATAAATAAATCTTTTCCTATTCTTGATTTTCTTCTTTGCTCGAATTAATTCCTCTCATGCCTCTTTGTCTTTGGAATTAATTTCCAATTAATTCCTTTATGTCTTCACTGCACAATGGACTTCCACATAACTTACTTTCACCCATCGCGTGGAACCAAGACACTCCTTAGCCGACACTCCTTAGCCGCCCGTGGGTGAAACCAAGACGCTTTCACCCATCGCGTGGAACCAAGACACTCCTTAGCCGACACTCCTTAGCCGCCCGTGGGTGAAACCAAGACGCTTTTTAGCCGCCGGTGGAACCAAGAGGCGCTCCTCGTAGAACCAAGAGCTCCTCTTGCCTCTTGCACGGCGCTCCTCGTAGAACCAAGAGGCGCCTCTTGCCTCTTGCACGGTTTCGTCCCCACAGCTTCTCCTCTTGCACGGTTTCGTCCCTTAACCGTGGAACCAAGAGGCGCCTCCTCTTGCCTCTTGCACGATTTCGTCCCCACAGCTTCTCTTCTTGCACGGTTTCGTCCCCACAGCTTTGGGAAGCCTCCGTTGATGATGGAAGAAGGAAGAGGGAGAAGAGAAGATAGAGAGAGAAGAAATTATCTTGGGAGAAAAGAATCTGTTTTCTATTCCTTCAAACCTTAGAGACTAGAGTTTAAATACAATATTCACGAAGTGGGCCAGGCCCAGACTCAACAAAAACTCCGATGGAGTAACCCTATGAGATTAAACTAATCCCCAAACCCGTGTACACCCATGACTTGATTTAATCTCAACCGAACTCAAACCCAGCCCAATACAAGTTAGCCCCTTGGGCCTTGATAGCACCACATCAGCCAACAATCTCCACCTTGGTGCTTTCAAGGCCTCAGCATGTCTGTCGTATCTATCAGCTGCAATCCCTACTAAAGCTGTCCCATGGAAAAACCTTGGTTAATGTATTGTTGGGTTCTCCTTGGTATGTACCTTCACCAGCTCCACTCCACCTTCTTTCACCATCTCTTTGTAGTCGAAGCCTTCCTTCCGAAAGTATCCTTTAGCCACTAGTTCTGCCTTGTACCTGATACCTCCTTGCTCTGAAGGCTTTTTCTTGCGTTGATAAACCCATTTGCAATCAATGGGTTTCTTTTCTTGTGGCAGCTAGACCACCTGCCACGTGCCAGTCCTGTAAAGAGACTACATCTCCTCTGCCATAGCCTGCATCTCTGCCATAGCCTGAACCCACCTATCTTGTCCTGGCTGTCCTGGCTCTCCACAGCCTCCTCATAGGTGTAAGGGACTCCATTTGATATCATCAAGCATATGACACCGAATCCTCGAAGCTGTATCGAACTGGTGGTCGCACGTTTCTCCTGGGCCTGTGCAGTGCGATCCCAGTATCAGTCCCCTGCTCAGATGCATCCTCCTAAGTCCTCTGCTCAGCTGCATCCTACTGAGCTTCTTGGCTTTTGACCCCTCTACTAGTCCTCTCTACCTGAATCTCAAATCCTCCTGATCCACTAGCAAATGGCACGACTGTGTAGGAGGTTATCTGACTAGTGTTACCGTGTTCCACCTCCTGCAGTCCCTGCTATGCATCTGTACCATCTCTGCTCTAAAGGATCGAGCTCTCATCGAAGGTCATCTCTGCTGATGAAAACCTTCTTCTCTAAGGGATCCCACAACCGATACCCCTTAATTCCATGCGGGTAGCCCAGTAACACCATCTTCTTAGACCTGGTATCCAACTTACTCCTTTCTCCAGCACCAACATGCACATATGTCGTGCATCCAAACACCCTCAGATGGTTCAGGTTTGCCTTCCATTCAGACCATATCTCCTCTGAATGCCTTCATCCAACCTGGTGTGCGGTGACCGATTAACCAAGTAGCTAGCTGCACCTACTGCGTCAACCCAGAACATCTTTGGAAGCCCTGCCTGCAGCCTCAAGCACCTTGCTTTTTCCAACAGTGTTCTGTTCATTCTCTCAGCCACCCCTTCCTGTTGAGAAGTTTCATTACCGAGAAGTGCCTTTTGATGCCCCACTCCTCACAAAATCTCTGGAACTCCCTGCTAGTGTATTCCCCGCCACTGTCTGACCTCAGATACTTCACACTCCTACCCTACTCCTTCTCCACCTCAGCCTTTCATATTCTAAACTTGGTGAAGACCTTTGATTTCTCCTTCATGAAGTAGATCCACTGCTTTCCTGAGAAATCATCTATCAAGGTAAAGAAGTATATGGCCCCATTCCTTGCAGAAACTGGGGCTGATCCTAAAACATCTATGTGTACTAACTTCAGGGATTCTGCACTCCTAGCTGTGCTGACCAAGAACTGCACACTCCTCTGCTTCCCATCTGACATGGCTCACAGATCTCCATGACTCCACCACTTAGGTTCGAAAGTAGTCCTCTCTTGCTCAGTTCTTTCATCCCTATCTCCATGTGGCCTAGGCGGTAATGCCACATCCTGTACACATCCCGAGGATCCTGTTCCATAGCTACTACCTCTGATTTTTCTGTCACCACAGAACCCTCCAACCTGTATAGGTTGTTCTCCAACCTTCTCCCTTTCATCACCACCATAGCTCATTAGAGATGTTCAGAACTCCACTCCTGGCATGACTGCTGAAGCTGTATCCAGTCTGCTCCAGGTATCCCAGATTCTTCTTGAGTTTTGGGACATGCTTCACGCTGGTAAGAGTGCGCACCATGCCATCAAACATCTCACCCTCATTGTGCCAATCCTGCCACCTTGTAAGGGTGATCATCTCAAGAGTCACACCCCTCATCAACCTCTGTGTAAGTACTGAACCACGATTGGTTGGAAGTGTAATGATGAGAATAGGCTGAATCCAAGGTCCACATCTCTGTGCTGTGCCTGTGATCATCTGATACCACAAGAGATCATCCTCCACCTCCTGTCTGCAACTGTACTCACAGACTCAGATCCTCCCTTTTCTCTCTTTTTTAACTTAGGACAGTCCCTTTTAAAATGTCCTACCTCACCACACTTATAGCACTTAGCCTTCTTGGACTGTAACTATTCCCTAGGCCTGCTCATGTCCCTGCCTTGCCTAACCTTTCCCAATTGATAGATCCTCCGGGGAACAGCTTCCTTGGTCATCCTCTCCCTCTGCTCATTCGTCCAAAGTACCGATACAATATCTTCATAGACTAATGTCTCCTTCCGTAGAGCAATGTCGTGACCAATGAGTCATGTGATATGGGCAGCGAACACAATAGCAAAAGTGCCTTATCTTCCTCCTCCATCTTGACCCCGACATTCAGCAATTCATTGCTTACCTGGTCGAAACACCTGGATGTGGCCCAGCATATCTCACCTTCTGACATCCGAAGGCTGTAGAGACGCTTCTTCAACATCAACTTGTTGCACATATTCTTTCCCATGTAGAGGGCTTGCAACTTCGACCAAAGTCCCTTCGGGGTCTTCTCCTCCAGCACTGAATAAAGGACTAATCCGCCAGACATCCCCTGATCATTGAACATGCCTTTTTCTCCAACAACATCCACTGCTTATTATCATCCTATCTGGTCTTTCCTCCAAAGCCAGATCTAAACCCAATTGTACAAGAAGATCCTCTACCCGGACTTTCCACATGGAGAAACTTTCCTTCCCATCAAACTTTTCAAATATATATTTTATGCTACTACCCATGGCTCGATCTCAACCAAAATAAAAATATCACAAAAATAAATTTTAGAAAATTAAGAAGTACCTTGATGGACCTTGTTGAAATTGTTTCAACCCTTTAAAGATCTCAAATTCAGTCCTTTAAGATCTTCAAACAACTTTTCAATACAAGTTAGCCCCCTGAGCCTTGATAGCACTACATCAGGCCCAACAGCGATAACTGCCCAACGAGTTGTCTGGATTCCAAACTTGGCACAAGGTATCTTCGCGGGTATTCCATGGCAGACTTTTCCTTCAATAGTTCAAATGATATCGCGTTAGTATTAACAATGACAATAACTGCCAATGCTTTAATCTCTTCGTGGGTATTTCTTCTCATAGAAGAGATGGCTCTCCTTCTACAAGAGCTCTATAGAGTTGAGACCCGGCAAACTCCACTTCTCCTGTGATCTTTGATTCATTTGGAAAACATACTTGGGAGCACTTCTATAGATTGATCAAGCCCAAATTTTTATCAGGAGTGTCGACCGAGAATGATGAAAGCCTTGCATGGCTGAAAGGAAAATTTTTTGTACACCGATCGTGGCATGTACCGCACACATGGTGGCACGGGCGCATGGATTGGCCATGCGCCCATTGTGTGCTTTGTGCATCAGAGGCCAGTGCACAAAGACTTTTCCTGGCTAAAATGGCCACTCAATCTAACGAATAAGTTTCTAAGCCTAATTATAGCATAATCATGATGCCACGATCCCATAAATTGTTACCATAGGTGCAAGTGAGTGCACCCAAAAATTTTTTTTTTTTTTTTTGAAGGAATTGTGAGGGAGTAGAGTCTCTGCATGGTCAAATTTTATTAAAATTTAAATGAAATAAGATAATAGAATAGGAGAAAGGAGATTGAGAAATTTTTTATGAGAATTTAATCACTTCCTAGGACAGATATTGCTGAAGTTGGCCATGATCTTATGAATGATTGCTTATGGAGAGCAGTTTTTTTCTTAGGAAAATCTTTTAAGTGTTTTCAGTTTTTACTTCCTCAAGCAGATACTTTCTTTCTTCTCCATTTTGATTGGAAGGCAATCCACTCGACCCAACTATATTAGCCAAAAATTCTAGAATAGATCTTGAGAATGTGCATCTAAAAATAAATGATTCACAGAATCCTAGCTACTCCACAAAGCACATATCCAAAATTTACTAGCCACCTTTTCTTTCCTAAATTGTCACCTGAATGCAACTTGTTGCAAAGGCCAACTAGGGGAGTGCTTTCACTTTATCTGAGACATAAGTTTTTTAAAAAGAACTATAGAAATAATAATTAACTCTCCAATGATTAATAAATCCATAATAAAAATTTACGTTGTACCACCCTCACTATAAGGCTTTCATATTGGAATGTTAATTGATGATGATGGTTCCATATTTTTAGGAAGCCAACTCAGCGGCTGACTGGATCGCCGCTAGGGTGGCTGACCATTCTGGATTTGGTGTTGGAAGCCCGGTGACTGTTGTCCTCCTGGTCTGAACCTTATAGTTTTGGATTGTGTCACCCTGGAGTGGTGTGATCATCCGTTTGTAAAAAAAAAAAAAAAAAGACTCTAAAGCTACTGTAATTGAGAGATTTTGAAAAATGAAAAAGGTCCAAATAGCTGAATTCTCTATTGATACATTATGGGACTACAAATAAAGATGTAGACCTAGTTTTTTAGTCACTTAACTGTATAGATCATTAAAGGATATGCCAAGGGGACAAGAGCTATTCAATTATCCCTTTAAAATATAATTCTCTTTTTATTCCTAATTCTTAAAGACATACAATCTTAGATGGCATCCAAATCTCTCTATATGTCCTTCCATATACTTCCCATAGTGTCTTCCTTCCTTGCAAAGGAAAACAACGCCTTGAGTACTATGCTCTGGAGACTAATTTTGACCTAGGGCTACTATTCTCTCATTGATTAATTAAGAATTTCCAAGCCTATTTGGCTAACAAAGCTAGATTTATGTCTTTGATGTTTCTGATGCCAAATCCCTTTCTTTCTTATCCCTACATATCATCTTAGTTTACTCAATAGCGAAACCTACAACTGGACTCCTTTCCTTTCTACAAGAAAGCTCTTCTTAATTTATCAATTCTGCTAATTATTCAAGAAGGAAATCTGTATACTAACATGAAGTATGATTGAAGTATCATGAGGACAGAATTAATTAGACACGTTCTTCCTCCAATGAAAAGTAGTCTACCTTTCCAAGTTATAAGCCTCTTTTAGATGTTTTCAGTAAGCGACTGCCAACATTGTTTGGGGATTCTACTATCACAAAGAGGCAAGCCAACATATTAAATTAGAGTTTTTTCTTTCTTACAATTGAGCAATATGGCAAAACACTAGGCAACCCCTTCATTAGCATTCAAATTGATCAATGAGCATTTCTAAAAGCTAATCTTGAAGCAAGATACATTTTTGAAGGCAAGAAAAAGACTTTTCATTGCAATAGGACTCCTTTCCATCACAAAACATAAAATAAAATCATTGATGAAGTGAAGACTCCTTAAATCATAATAGTAGGGAGATTCTCTAACTCCTTTAACTAGGCTAGCAAATCTACTCTTCTTCAAAAATCTAGTAAGCACATCTGCGATCAAAATAAATAAACTAGAAAAAAAGTAGATTACCTTGATGAAGCCTCCATCTGCACTTAATCCACCTTCAAGATTATCCATTTACTATCGCATTCCACTAATCTCAGAAGGTAGACTATCCAACCTATCCATTAAGAAGAGAAACCACGAGCTACCAACACTTTCACAAAGCGTCTTCAATTTACTTTGTTAAATATTTTCTCAAAGTAAAGCTTGTACAGAACTCTTGAGGTGCCGGACCTTTTGCAATAAGATAGCATTTCGTAGGCTGAGAAAAAATTTTCAATAATAGATCCTTCTTTAATGAAAATAGAGTGGGCTTTATTTACCGGAAAAGGTAGGAATTTCTCTAATTTTAAGGCTAAAATCTTAGAGATGGTTTTATTCATACCATTCAGAAGACTGATGGAATGAAAGTCATGCATAAAAAGGGCTCCTTCTTTCTTAAGGATTAGAACTATAGGCAAATTTCAGTCTTTATATGACAAATGCAACCCTATGGATGTCATGAAGCAAGCAGAATCATCATATCAACCTTAAGTAGCTTTCGGTATCTCTGGAAGAAGCAAAAGAAAATCCATTCGGTCTCAGTGCTTTGAAGGATCCCAATAAGAACATTGCATCTTTAACTTCTTCTAAGAGAAAGGCTATACCAAGGTGCTCATATCAACTAAAGTCAAGCCATGAAATAGGTTTCAATTAATAATGACCAATGGTGAGGAGGAAACACCAAAAAGATCCTTGAAGAATTCATGCAATTTAAATAAGACTGCCTCCTAATAATTTAACTCTTATCCATTATCCTCCATCAAGGATGTAATCTAATTCTGCCCTTTTTACTCGGAAGTAGTCTTGTGAAAAAAAGGTCATGTTTCTGTTTTCCTCTTTAAACCATGTAATCTTTGACCTCTGTTTCTAAACAATCTCCTTTTCATAAATATCTTGGAAGAGACTTCTTCAGCATCCTCCTGGTTTCAAGCTCAATCAATGATAAGTTCGCCACCTCCACTTTTCTATCAAGCAAGACAATAATGCACCCTTGAATGTTATTTGTTTTTCCATTATCTCGGTGGATGAAGGTGAATACTCTTCCTTTTTTCTTCAAGAAAACGTATTTAGTGGGAAGGTTTAGATCTAAGTAATCTGTTACAGAGAACCAAGGTAACAGCTAGCCCTTGTAAATGCTGCCAACTAGCTATGCATCAGTTTTGATAGCTAACATGTATTGGCTAAATTTAAGAAATTAAGCAATAGTTGGTACTCAGTAAATTAGGAGATACAAGTTATTTATTAGAACCATCTCATTTAAAATAAAACAAGGGTGAGCCTCAGTGCAATGATAAGATTACTCTATAATACCTTGAAGGTCAAGCAATCTATAAATCTTATGCCATTTTCTGTGAATCATAGAAAAAGAAAAATATGAATCCATAGGCTTCCATTTTGATTTGAATATCCTCCAATGGCACTACCTACCTAATACCATCCATCTATTGATAGATGGAGCAAAGATTAGAAGAAATACAGCTAAAACCCTGTTCTCCACTATAATATAATAAAACCCAGCCACTCTAGCTAGCTAGTTAGTTTTAGTTAGGTTTAGGACTTTGGATAAGATGGTAAACTAGGGAAGACTAGTTTGGGATGTGCAAAGAGCTTGTATTCCTTTGTTCAAATAACCAATTTGAACTCACGGTGTAAAGCTTCTTTCACAACTGGAGAATTAGTAGAAACCAAAAGTATAATTACAAGAAGAGAAACTTAGGACAGTAACTTTGTGAAATTGTAATCCCAACGATGTAACATGACAACCATCTACATTCACATGATCACCATACAATTAAGAGCCTAATATATCACATTTCCAAATATTTGTCTATGATACCAGACAAGGTGCTCTTTGGCACAGCTCCAATGACACTCTCTTTCTTGTCCCCATTCTTGAAGAGCAGAACAGTTGGGATGCTCCGAATCCCATACTTGGATGCGATGTTCGGGCAGTCGTCGGTGTTGACCTTGCAGCAGACAATCTTTCCGGCATAGTCTTTGGCCAATTCATCGATCACCGGTGCGATCATCCGGCAGGGACCACACCACGGCGCCCAAAATTCTACCAGCACTGGCGCCTCGCAGCCAATGACCATGCCATCCCAGTTGGCATCATTCGCCACCAAGACTGCAATTTTACCCATTTTATCACAATAATGATCTTTAAACACCATGCGTTAACGTTTGTCTTGAAGTTAGAAGCCCAGGAAGGATGATACGACTTTTAGTCTCTCTATATATAACTCTTTTTGAAGGTGCGAGAGCAAGAGAGATGAAAAATATAGGAGAGATGTTTTAATTCTTTTCTTTTCTTTTTAATTAATCTCTCCTTCCTTGTCACAACACTCTTTCAGGATTAAAAGAAACTTAGTTGCAGTATATTACCACTTGCTATTAAATGGGAAAAAAGAGATAAATTTTCTCAGAAAATGATAAAAGCTTTTCTGAGGCACTTAGGAAGACTAATAGATGAAACAGAGAGAAGAGTCCACAAATTTACCTTCATCCACTACATTTTAGCTTGACAGACAAAACAGGCACGACGGTTGTTGGCCGGAGGGATCGATGTGGATGGAGTCGATGATGATGAGAGAGAGGAAATAGCTCTCTTGGATCCACTGCTTGCTGGGAAATTAGGCTTTTCCTTGCAAGAAAAAGAGTGGTTGGCGTGCAAAAATCTGGCTCTACTGGTGGTTGCAGTTGAGGAGGCAATGGTGCTCATTTGGAAGCAGGTCTCTAAAGCCATTCCCACTTAGGTGACCTCCCTGCTCTTCTTTGTACACCTGTGTTTACTTTGGTTGGTCTTGAAGAGAGGGAGGAGGATAGAGGAGATCGTGGCTTAAGGGAAATCACATTGTTTTCCTAATTTCCTCCCTTTTGCTCATTGGATATCCGAAAGAATGTAAGGCCCTCAGGATCTCATGGATTATGTGGATAGGATTTGTGGCTACATGGACCACCAACCTTTGATCATTGGTAGTATCTCCTCAGAGAGATAAAGCAGAAGTTGGGTCACGATCACATAGCCTATTTCGGACAAGGAAAAGAGTTTGTACACCGTATTCTATCCAACAAGTGCTACCTAGGTTATACCGTCCTTCTTATTGGTTTATATACATAAGATATTCATCTTTAGACAATGACGCAAAAAAATACCATAATTACACCAGTTCAGAAAGCCAAAAAATTACGATACCCTAGTTGTAAATTTACAACACCGTAGTTATAAATTACAATACCCATTCAAAAAATGTGTCTGTACATAAATTTGAAAAAAAAAAAGCGAACGGATATTAATGCACGTCACGTTAAAATTTAAAATAACATCCCAGTTATAAATTATGACACCATAATTATAAAATTAAGATACCCATTAAGAAAGTCAAAAAAAAATTATGACATCTCAATTATAAATTTACGACATCTTAGTTATAAAATTATGATACCTCAGAAAACGTGTCTATACACAAATTCTAAAAAAGCTGAATAGGTATTAATGCACGTCACATCAAAATTTAAGATGATATCCCAATTGTAAACTTATAACATTGTAGTTATAAAATTAAGACACTTATTCAGAAAGCCAAAACAAAATTACGATATCCCAGTTGTAAATTGTAGTTATAAAATTATGATACTCATTAGAAAACGTGCAATGCAGTCTGTACACAAATTTCAAAAAAAAAATTGAACAGATATCAATGCACGTCATGTCAAAATTTAAGATGGTATCTGCCCCATCGTATCAAGCCATGTAGGATTTATGTGGACCAATAAGAAGGGGCAATGCAGTCACGTATAACTTGCCGGAGGCGATGTACAAAGACTTTTCTTCGGACAAAATCTAAGCCCATCACATGCCAAGAAATAAGAAAAGAAAAATAATAAGACAAAGAGGTCCGCAATGAGTTCTATATTTTTGCATTAAGGCCCACGTATAGGAGTAAAGATGAACGAGGGGGTTCTCTTAAGTAAGGAAACCCTCTCTCATTGCCGCTGAAGACACTAAATACTAGAGATGATTTATTGAAAATCCTCAAGGATCATTCATTTGCAATACCAGGGAGACCTTTCATAGATGGAGCCTCAGGTGTGGAAGGCCTTGTGAATGACCCCAACATGATGCTATAAAAAACTTTTGGTCTTCATGCAGTTGTTATAGTTTAGTTTCTCATAATTTAAGGTTATTGTTATATAAAACTAATTATAATTAATGAAATAATTGATGTATCATTCGAATGCGAATACAAAAAATTGTTCTAATGCTACGTTAGCTATTCTATTAATTTTAATCTACGTAATAAGGGATTAAAATATAAAATTAGAAGTTTGAGGAGAAAAATGGATTTAAGCAAAAGTTTGAAGTCCAAAAGAATATTTTGCCCTTAAAAAAATAATGACATCAGAAGAAGAGAAGCATGAAAGAGGAATGTTAGGGTACCAAACCACTTGCTCCATGGACATATATAATACATAAAAAAGAAATGGACAGACAGTGGCCTGATTTTATTCAGAATTTGTCAGGAGTTTAGATTGGGCTGTTGAAGGTTTTGGATGTACTCCTCCTAGGGCTAACCCATATCCAGTCTTGCTCCAAACTGGGCAAGGAACCTCTTCAGCCTTAAATCTCCATGACCATCACTGCAGCATGGGCATAAGTTCTTAGAATTACCAGAGCGTGGGGCCACTGAGAAATTGATTGGTGAATGGCCGAGCCCAGAGGAGTTTCATGTGGTGCATAGAGAAATGGATGATGCCTTCAAATATTGCAAATATCAACCAATCAAAGATTTACAATGAAATCATAGTTATGTTCCAAGTTTTAAATAATTCATCATCCCATTGTAATAGTTTTAATAGCCATTTTTTCCCTCAAAGTGCAACTATTTTATCTTTTTATTATTAAAATAATCCCTGAAATAATGGCTGGTATAACAGTATTATAACAAGAAATAACAGAAAATTGATGACATTATCTTTCCCTCCACTTTTTATTAAATAAAATAATATTTTATTTTTAAGCCTTACAATCATTTTTAGAGGCAGTTTAAAGAAAATAAATCTAAAAAAAAAGAGTTTATTTAACTGTCGTTGTTATTTGAGTTAGATTTGACTATATTTAAATGTAGCACAATTTAGATCTAATTATTCTTTCATCATTGAATTCGTAAATTTATAAATTTTAAAAATAAAAAATAAAATAGCTTCAAAATCTATATAAATCTAAAGATGGTTAGATTTTGTTATTCGGGGTTCCAACGGAGCTTTATTGGCGGCGGATGGCTTTGGCATTCTTGGCTCCTCAGTCCCTTCGGCCGAGCTCTATGCAGCCTGAACTGGTATTTTCTATGCTATTAGGATTCTGTATGTTCACGGTCTACTTATTGAGGAAGATTCTCTTACGGTTATCCGTTAACTTCGCAAGGATAATTGCTATCAAGTTCCCGTCAATCTTCTACTCTAAGCATATGGGTTAGCCTGCGGGATGTTTACAGCGTTCAGATCTGTTATGTCTATTGTGAAGCTAATTTTGCGGCTGACTGGGTAGCAGCTGTGGCTCATCATAAGGGTTTTTGGGTTTGAAAACATGATGATTCATATCCTTTTGTACTTAATCAAATACTGTATTCTAATTTATTTGAGCCGACTCATACTAGATTAGTGTGATCCCTGCTTGTAAAAAAAAAAAATGGTTAGATTTTTGAAGGGGCTCATTGCAACGGCCTGGATCCCTGTGTCCCAGGTATGGCCCGATTGAATCGAAATGGGTTGATGAGGTTGGATCACGTTGAGTACGTTGAGTCCTATGTGGGCTGATGAGCCGATTCTTGTAAGGTTGGGCTCACTTACATTCCACTTGATCTAAATTAGCTTCAGGGCTCTACCGTATGATCCATCATTAAATAGATCTATCTTGAGCCCACGTCTGTTTTGGGTCATGTCCAAGTTTATCGAACTAGGCCTAGGCCTGGTTTTGTACCATGCTCAACCATGGGGATCAATTTGTCTGCATACTCGCCACCCAAATCTTTTTCCTTTTTTTTTTTTCTTTTTTGAAGGAAAGAATTTATAAAAATTATGAGAGAGATAAAGATAGTAAGTTACAGAAATTTCTATATAGGATTACAATTGCTTCTCAAGGAGAATTTCTATTTGCATCGCTCGGATTGCTCAATGTACTCTTCAAAAAAAAAATTTATAAAAAAATTATAAACTACTTTTGGCATCGCCGTCTCCTTCCCTCCTTCCTTTCTTGGGACCGATGCCCTCTTTCACCCTCTCCTTCCTCCTTTCTGGCACCGCCCCACATCCCTTCTTCGGCCTCTATTTCCTTCCCTTCCATTTTCGGCACCATTCCCCACTGACCCCCCGCCCCTCGGCCTCGGTCTCCTTCTTACTTCTCGGCTTCGGTACCGTCTCTTTCCCTTTATGGCACGGTGCCATAGAGAGAAGGAGAGGCGCCGAAGCCGAGAAGTGGAGAGAGACCGAGGCCAAGAGGATGGAAAAGGGTGCCAGGGAGGGAAGGGAAGGAGATAGAGGCCAGAGGAAAGGGATGAGGGGCGATGCTAGAAAAAAGGGAGAAGAGGAAGGGCTGTCGGAGAGGAGAGAAGAGGAGATGGGACCAAAGGGAGGGGTGGGGGGAGGTGCTAGAGAGAAGGGAGAAAAGGGGGGGCACTTATGCTGGAAGGAAGGGAGGGGGGTGCTAAGGTAGTTTAGAAATTTTTTTTAAAAATTTCGGGGTGTACTTAGCATTTCGAGCCGTGAACGTTTTTTTCTTATTTCTGAAATTTTTTGAATTGTTTGCTTTCTTAAAACGCACTTATCGTATAAAAAGCAGTAACTAATTGATTCTATACTTTTTTTTCTCTTGTTGATTAATACCTTCTTTCTTCGATATTCTAATCAAAGCCTGATAATAACCAGCTGACCACTAATTAGCCTTCAAAAAACACACACATCTTGGCCGTTCTTATCAGCATATTTCTTGCTTGTAGCTTACGAAGAAGTAGTCATCAAAATGTCTTTAATTTTCCTAGAACAAAAGCTTGCCCAACTTAGCAGCAAATCGGAAATGTCTATAAAGTAAACTGGTCGCAAAAGACTACTACTAATCCTCCAATTCAGTCTTCAGTGCAACAAATCAAACAGAGAAAATTTGCCTGCTTGAAAAGTGAAATCAACTCCCTTGTCAAGCAAAACCCAAAGTCATCATAATTTGGCTCTGGCTTCCAACCGATTCAAATGTCGATCCCAAATGTTCTTCGAATAGTCAATCTTGTTTCGACACGCATAATCGTACAAGTTTGACACGGTGAGAATTTTGTTGATCATCCCCGTTTCTGCGCTACTTCGCAATTTGACCCTGTTTCTCGGTTCGGTTGGACGATCAAATAACGCACGCCGGACTCACTCAACCCATCCCCCAAGTTTGATGTGCGTGCCAACAAACACGGACGCTCGTGAAACATCGCTCCACCGATTGCACCGGCCGCGAGAGAAGGACGGCCAGCCATCTCCATAGCTCAGACATTCCGCATCCTGCCACGGGAAAAAAGGTCCAAAAGTCCCTCTCAGAATACCCCCGCGGACGAGAGGTCGCCGCCGTATGGGGACGAAAGGCCTCGCGGTGGGTCGAGGCTTGTTCTTCCCACGAAAGAACGCTAAATATTTTTTCCTATGAATATTCTTTCTAGATAACTTCATTTTTTTCTTTAAGATTTCAATAGGTTGATAATAATAATAATAAAATCCTATTCTTTAATGAGAATATATAAGTAAAAAAAATACAAATATAACATGATGGGGCCAGTTGACCCCATGGAGAATAAAAGACAATAATTTTTGAATGGCCCACCTTGACAGCGACGTCGGTCTCAATGTTGGCTGTGTCCCACCTCGATCTTGGCATCGACCGTGGCCCACTTCGACCTCAACGTCCGCGACGGTCCACCTCGGCCTCGGCAATCGGCCTCGCCCCGCTCGGCCACCTCGGCTCCAAGGCCGACGGCTCCAAGGCCGACACCTCCATGGCCGACACCTCCAAGGCCGGCACCTCCAAGACCGACACCCGGCACCTCCCAGCCGGCCCCGGCACCTCCCAGCCGGCCTCGGCATCTTCCTAGCCAGCCCCCTACGTCTCCAAACTAGGCGGCCCCAGCACCTCCCAGTCAGCTCCGGCACTTTCCTAGCCAGCCCCCTGCGTCTCCAAGCCCGCCGAGTCGGCCCCGATCCTTCCTGGTCGGCCCTTCTCGGTCCCGGCGTCTCCAAGCCCGCCGAGTCAGCCCCGACCCTTCCTGGTCGGCCCTTCTCGGCCCTGGCGTCTCCAAGCCCGCCGAGTCGGCCCCGGCCATTCCTGGCCGGCCCCTCTCGGCCCCGGCATCTCCGAGTTCTCCAAGCCCGCCGAGTCGGCTTCGGCCATTCCTGGCCGGCCCCTCTCGGCCCCGGCATCTCCAAGCCCGCCGAGTCGGCCCGGCCATTCCTGGCCTGTCCCGCCCCGGCACTTCCTGGCCGGGGAGGTCGGCCCCGGCCGCCCCTGGCCAGCCGGGTCCAGCCTCGACTCCTCCGGGAGGGTCAAGGTGTCCCAGTTCTCCCCAGCATGGCCCCAGCAGTTCAAGAAACCGCCTCTCTGAATCGCGCCGCCTGACAATACCAGGTCCACCTACTACTGGCCACGTTGTTGATGGGACTAGACCCAACTACCCAACAGCCCCGCTGGCTGATTGGACTTAGCCCACCAACCGCTGCTTTCTCCCTTTCCGATGAGACAGGACCCACCAACCAGCGTAGATTCACGCAACTCCCAAGAACTCCACAGACATTCCCTCCTCACGAAATCTCACGTGATCATGCCAGGGTCAACCCCTATAAAAGGTGAATCCACCAGTAAACAGGTATGCACGATAATCCCTAAAATTGCTGCCTTAGCATTCAGGAAGGAATCCCTCCTCCCTGAGACCTCCTTTCTCATACTAAAAAGGGCTCACTCGAGCCCCCCTTCAGCTGTGACCTCAGTTGCTAACTTGGGCGTCGGAGGGTCCCACCGGAGAACCCTCTCTGGTCCTGGGACTTTTCTGCAGGTAACCTGGTGAAGAAGAGCCTGGAGAAGCATTCCATTCCCGACATCCAGGATAGGTGATTGAGTGTCATCAAATTGGCGCGCCAGGTAGGGGGATAAGAAAAAGTAGCGAACGTTCTCCCTGTGCTACATCTCGGTAGGCGAGACTCTCTCCCCCTCTTCTCTTCGAGGAGCCATGGTGGTGACGCGAGCTCATGATGCCTCCGTCAGCTGTCCAGCGGGGCTCCCCCCGCCAACTAGGCAGCAGGAGGCCAATCCCCTTGCTACCGACCCTCCAATTACCTGCCCGCCGTCGGAGGCCGTTGATCAAACAGCGGAGCAGCTGGCGACTCTTTCCTAGCAAGTCCAGAATCTCACCGCCATGGTCCACGGGCTCCACCAACAACAGTCCGTGGCCACCCAGCATCAGACTACTCCCCCCATCAGTCAGCAGTCAGCGAGGGGAGGTTCTCCTTGGCGGGAGGCCGGTCGGCGAGAGACCGGCCGACGTCAGGTTTCCCCTAGGAAGCCTCGATGCGAGCCCTCCAAGCGGCCACGATCCCCTGACCACGGCCCTAACAAATTTCCTCCCAAGCCACATCATCACGAGGAACCCAGGCGGAAGTCCCGACTTCCGTCTCCATCTCCTTCTGCTTCTTCTTTTTCTTCTTCCTCCGAGCCATCTCGAATGGCCCCAACGATCAGCCGCCAGATGGAGGAACGCCTGGAGGAGTACAACAGGCGCCTCGACGAGCTCGCCAAGAAGATCACCATCAGCCGAAGGAAGAGTTCGACACTCGTCCTCCTTACAACCGCCGGATATTGGAGGAACCAGTCCCCTCCAGGTTCCTCTTTCCTCAGATAGACCCGTACGATGGTACGATGGATCCTCTCGATCATCTCGAGAGTTACAAAGCAATGATGCAAATCCAGGGCGCTTCAGATGCCCTTATCTGCAAAGCCTTCCCCGCTACCCTGCGGAAGGCCGCCCGTGCATGGCACTCACAACTGCCACCTCACAGCATCGACTCCTTCCGGGAGCTGGAGAAAGCCTTTCTGGCACACTTCGACGCCTGCTGACGAATCCCAAGGGTAGCCGACAGTCTTTTCTCCATCCGTCAGAAGGAGGGAGAGTCTCTGCGGGACTTTGTGTCCCGGTTCAAGGCTGCCGCCCTCGAGGTCTACCATCTCGACGATGCGGTGGCAACACTAGCGTTGAAGCGGGGACTCCTCCTGTCCCGCTTCACTTTCTCCTTGGATAAGAAGCCCCCAAGCTCTTATTCCGATCTCCTCCTCCGAGCTCAGAAATACATCCGCACGGATGAAGCCGACTTCACCCGCCGGGAATCCTCAAGAAACTCCAGCCACAAGCCTGCTTGCCCCGAGCCCAGCGGGCCCCCTCGACACAGGCGAGCTGACCCGCCTCGTCGTTCCGAGAACAGGCGTCGGAGCCCCGTCCCCAATGAGAGTAAGCTCACGCCTCTTCTAGCCCCTCGATCCCACATTCTGATGGAGATCGAGGGTGAGCCTTATCTCCAACGTTCTCCTCCCATGAAGTAAGGTCCTCCCCACGACAAGAGCCGCTACTGCCGTTTCCATCAGGATTACGGCCACGATACTGACAGCTTCTACAGCTTGAAGCGGGCCATCGAGGAGCTCATCCAGCAGGGCTACCTCGGCAAATATGTCCAAAAGGCGCCGCAGCCGCTACCAGCCCTCATGGGGCCCCCGCCAGTCCAAGCCCCGATCGACAATGCCCCCACTGAGCAGACGGTCGGAATGGTGTCCTGGGGATCAGCTTCTGCACCTAAACGGGGGGGAGGAGGCGCCGAGTAATGTACTTCCTGGGAGGTCCCTACCGCATCACCGAAACACTTCACAGGAGGGCATACAAATTAGAGGAGCTCGATGGAAAACCCATTCCACGTACCTGGAAAGGCTGGAATGCGGATAACCTCCGCCAGTATTACCAATGATGTACTCCCAGAAGCATGAGTAATAAAGGAGGCCCTTTCTGACACAGCAGCCTGTTCTCCCTTGCGCCATAGGATCAGGTCTCTCAAAAGGAGCTCACTGGCATCGCGGCCCACGGGACACCACTCGGTCCCGGCACGACGATGCCCTCAAGTAGGTTAAGACCCTAAAGGCTCCGTAACCAGCTGAGTCGCCACTTGGGCAGCTCACAAACCCCTAAGATAGTTCAAAAGGAGCTCACTGGCATCGCGGCCCACGGGAGACCACTCGGCCCCGGCACGGCGGTGCCCCCGAGTAGGTTAAGACCCTAAAGGCTCCGTAACCGGCTGAGTCGCCACTTGGGCGGCACACAAACCCCCAAGATGGTTCAAAAGGAGCTCACTGGCATCGCGGCCCACGGGACACCACTCGGCCCCAGCACGGTGGTGCCCCCGAGTAGGTTAAGACCCTAAAGGCTCCGTAACCGGCTGAGTCGCCACTTGGGCGGCACACAAACCCCCAAAATGGTTCAAAAGGAGCTCACTGGCATCGCAGCCCATAGGACACCACTCGGCCCTGGCACGACGGTGCCCCCGAGTAGGTTAAGACCCTAAAGGCTCCGTAACCGGCTGAGTCGCCACTTGGGCGGCACACAAACCCCCAAAATGGTTCAAAAGGAGCTCACTGGCATCGCAGCCCATAGGACACCACTCGGCCCCGGCACGACGGTGCCCCCGAGTAGGTTAAGACCCTAAAGGCTCCGTAACCGGCTGAGTCGCCACTTTGGTGGCACACAAACCCCCAAGATGGTTCAAAAGGAGCTCACTGGCATCGCGGCCCATGGGACACCACTCGGCCCCGGCACGGTGGTGCCCCCGAGTAGGTTAAGACCTTAAAGTTTCCGTAACCGGCTGAGTCGCCACTTGGGCGGCACACAAACCCCCAACATGGTTCAAAAGGAGCTCACTGGCATCGCGGCCCATGGGACACCACTCGGCCCCGGCACGGCAGTGCCCCCGAGTAGGTTAAGACCCTAAAGGCTCCATAACCGGCTGAGTCGCTACTTGGGCAGCACACAAACCCCCAAGATGGTTCAAAAGGAGCTCACTAGCATCGTGGCCCATGGGACACCACTCGGCCCTGGCACGGCGGTGCCTCCGAGTAGGTTAAGACCCTAAAGGCTTCATACCCGGCTGAGTCGCCACTTGGGCGGCACACAAACCCCCAAGTTGGTTCAAAAGGAGCTCACTGGCATCGCGACCCATGGGACACCACTCGGCCCCGGTACGGTAGTGCCCCCGAGTAGGTTAAGACCCTAAAGGCTCCGTAACCGGCTGAGTCGCCACTTGGGCGGCACACAAACCCCCAAGATGGTTCAAAAGGAGCTCACCGGCATCTTGGCCCATGGGACACCACTCGCAGCGGTTCACAAACCCCCCGAGTGGTTAAGACCCTAAAGGCTCTGTACCCGGCGAGTCACCCCTCGTAGCGGTTCCCACACCCCCGAGGCGGTTCAAAAGGAACCTGACGACTCTCAACTCTCAGGTCACCCTCCGAGGTTCAAAAGGCTTCCGGCAGCCACAACTTACCTCAGCGGTTTCAACTCTGTGTCATCGACGATGGCCAATCGACCTCGACGGCTCTATTTCTACTTCGGCAATTTTGTCACGGCCTCAGCGGCTTTATCTTGGCAGCCTCAAGCCGGCGGATAGCCATGAAAAGACTTCCAGACTCCGCGTTGGGAGAGGATTCTTAGCTGCCCTCAGCTAGCCAAAGAAGGCATATAGACGTCCATACAAGGCAGCGCAAGAGGAAAGGGGTTTCCCCACCTAGAAGGAATCATGGTTGAAGTTAACATGAAAGAGCAGATGCCAAGGTAAAAGTTCTACACTCCTTTCGCTTAGCTGATGCGGGGCACACAAGCTCAAGTAGTATGGGGGGCATTTGATGGGGCCAGTTGACCCCATAGAGAATAAAAGATAATAATTTTTGAACAGCCCACCTTGACAGCGGCGTCGGTCTCAACGTTGGCTGCGTCCCACCTCGATCTTGGCATCGGCCGCGACCCACTTCGACCTCAACGTCCGCGACGGCCCACCTCGGCCTCGGCAATCGGCCTCGCCCCGCTCGGCCACGACGGCTCCAAGGCCAACGGCTCTAAGGCCGATGGCTCCAAGGCTGGCGGCCCCAAGGCCGGCACCTCCAAGGCCGGCACCTCCAAGACCGACACCCAGCACCTCCCAGCCGGCCCCGGCACCTCCCAGCCGGCCCCGGCATCTTCCTAGCCGGCCCCCTATGTCTCCAAGCTAGGCGGCCCCGGCATCTCCCAGTCGGCCCCGACACTTTCCTAGCCGGCCCCCTACGTCTCCAAGCCCGCCGAGTCGGCCCCGACCCTTCCTAGTCGGCCCTTCTCGGCCCCGGCGTCTCCAAGCCCGCCGAGTCAGCCCCGACCCTTCCTGATCGGCCCTTCTCGGCCCCAGCGTCTCCAAGCCCGCCGAGTCGGCCTCGGCCATTCCTGGCCGGCCCCTCACGGCCCCGGCATCTCCGAGTTCTCCAAGCCCGCCGAGTCGGCCCCGGCCATTCCTGGCCGGCCCTCTCGTCCCCGGCGTCTCCAAGCCCGCCGAGTCGGCCCGGCCATTCCTGGCCTGTCCTGCCCCGGCACTTCCTGGCCGAGGAGGTCGGCCCGGCCGCCCCTGGCCAGCCGGGTCCAGCCTCGACTCTCCCGGGAGGGTCAAGGTGTCCCAGTTCTCCCCAGCATGGCCCAGCAGTTCAAGAAACCACCTCTCTGAATCGCGCCGCCTGACAATGCCAGGTCCACCTACTACTGGCCACGTTGTTGATGGGACTAGACCCAACTACCCAACAGCCCCGCTGGCTGATGGGACTTAGCCCACCAACCGCCACTTTCTCCCTTTCCGATGAGACAGGACCCACCAACCAGCACAGATTCACGTAACTCCCAAGAACTCCGTAGACATTCCCTCCTCACGAAATCCCACGTGATCATGCCAGGGTCAACCCCTATAAAAAGATGAATCCACCCAGTAAACATGTATGCGCGATAATCCCCAAAATCGCTGCCTTAGCATTCAGGAAGGAATCCCTCCTCCCTGAGACCTCCTTTCTCATACTAAAAAGGGCTCACTCGAGCCCCCCTTCAGCTGTGACCTCATTTGCTAACTTGGGCGTCGGAGGGTTCCACCAGAGAACCCTCTCCGGTCCTGGGACTTTTCTGTAGGTAACCTGGTGAAGAAGAGCCTGGAGAAGCATTCCATTCCCGACGTCCAGGATAGGTGATTGAGCGTCATCATAACACATATTACTGTTTTTCAATTAAAAAAAAACATGTGATCCAATTAATCTATGAAAAATCTTGCTATATTACATGCGGTGCAACAAGAGAACTGCAACATAAAAAAAAAGATATTTTTGCTTTTCGCACATGCGCACCATGCGCTAATCACGATTGCAAGTGAATTTAAATTATAAACTTTTTAAGCTATTCTTTTTCATCCGATATGATTATTTTAAAATATTATAATATCTTTTACTCATGTCATATGTCATTATGTAATTATTTATAATATTATATTTTTTTATTGAGTGTCATTTTTGTTGCATTCCATGAGTTAGTCATAATTTATTTTGAGTTAGATCCGATCATTAGTATTGTAAATGTAATTTTACATCATGACGAGACTCTACCATCATTCTATGCTTTCAACATATTGACTTTGATATGATTTGTAACATTCGAAGCTCACCTACTAACTCAATTAGCATGCTAATTAAGAGATCAAAATCGTATAGCCTTAAAAATATAAGAGCAAGTTAATTGATAGCAAATAAATTTTATTATAAATTTTTTAAACATCTTTTTATTTATTTTGGTAGGATTAATTTGAGATATTATGATATATTTATATTTCTGTTTAGCACAAGGATACGGCTTATATATGCTTATGTTTCTCTTCGAAATAACAAAATTATAACTCATATTTTATTTTTTTTAATAAATATTATGTTTAAAAATATTATGTTTTAGAAATAATATTTTAGAATCTGTCAATTATCTGTGATGCAAACATCTTCTCCAATCACCCGTTCAAAAAATAAATATATATTTAATTTTTTAGGTTGTTTTCGTATCAAAATTATGTGGCTGCCCGTTGGTAAAAAAAAAAAAACTCAGGCGGACCGTCCGTGCACGTGTTGCCCATTATTATAGCTTTTCAGACGTCCCCAGGGAGACCACCGTCCCCCCACCCCCGACCTTGTCCCTTCCTTATCCCCATTAAAGTCAATATAAAACTGGGACTCCAGGAACCTTCGCACGCTAAACCAAGCTTCTTGATGGAATTTTATTAAAGCCAACGGGCCATACCAAACCATAAAGAACGGAATTTTTATAAGAATCAATCAGGGGACAAACAGCAAGACTATCTCCATTTACGATTTTAAGCTCCCAGCTGCGGTCGTTAATTGTTGCAGGCCGCCGAAAGCGCCGATATGGACCTTTGAAGGAGACTAGTTTTCTCTGATTTCTGGAGCATATATATTTCTGGCTTTAGTTTGATCTCACTGAAGTGTAAAGCCTGGTGTAGTATTTCAAACCTTAAATTATAGGGCAGATGTTTGTAGACTCCATAGGTTAAGGTTCAGGTTGTTAAATCTTGAGAGGGGCTAGTCTATCATTGGACTGAATTTAGGCCCAAGGTGTGGGCTGGTCCAAAAATTTTTTTAGGGTTTATTATCCATATAATAAGGCACCGGTTCATATATGGTGCTGGTTTTATTTTGGTGGCCGTCATGGGAACGGATTTGATATAATCATGTAACGATGATGATTATAGATGAAAGAAAGAAACTCTTTTCTCCCAATAACAAGCTATCCCTCTCCTTTCCTCTCTTATGCACGTCTTCCTCTCTTTCTCATGCATAGATGCCCTACATTTCCAGGGTTTTATTGCTGCAATCTCTGCCCTAGCCATCTTCTTGGAACCGCCTCTCTCAAGGAATGAGAAGGAAGAAACCCTAACAGCACCTTCTTCTTGGGCAGCATCTCTTAATTTTCTGGATCAGATCTGAAGGTTCACGTGAGGAAGAAGAGAGGCCACGACCCTCTCTTACAATCTTGGGGCACAAGAAACTTAAGAAAATCCTAGTTGCTAATCAATCCGGAAAGATTACCAAGATCAAGATCTAAAATATGCTGCAAAATTTTAGCAGGGATATCATCTCGCTTCCGCATCTCCACACGACTTGGGGATGGTCGAATACGTGCTATGCTCCAAGGGTAGAAAGAGGATGATCCACTCTTCATTTGGTATCAGAGCCTCGGTGATTTGGTGGAGAAAAGATTGGATTTTGGGTGTTTCTTGGTAAGATATCAAACCAGAAATTTCTGTAGCAAGTTTAATTTTCTGTTTTTGTTGTGTGCATTTTTTCTTGGTTGGATATGGCATCTAGTAGCTTTAAATTCGATTTTGAAAAGTATGATGGTAAGGGAAACTTTACCCTATTGCAGCAAAGGGTGAAGGATTTATTGGTACAGCAAAGGATTTATAAGGTCTTGGTGAAACAAAGACCGGATAATGTAAGTCGTGAGGATTGGGAGGAGTTAGAGGAGATTGCATTTAGCACAATCAGGATGTGCTTGGCTAATCAAGTCTTGCCGAAGATTTGCACATAGACCATGGTAAGGGGGCTCGAAGAAAGAGCATGACAAACAAGTTATGGTTGAAGAAATAGTTGTATAGCTTGAGAATACCTAAGGAAGAAGATCTTGTGACCCATATTTAGAAATTCAATCAAGTGTGCTCAGAGGTGATGAGCCTTAATTTTGATCCCAATTTCCTTTTAAGGGGAAAAAAATCTGAGCTGAAATCTCTTTATTAGTGTGGGCAGGTGCCGCATCATCCGATTTCTCAAATAAATAAAATAAAATAAACTGATCTTAAGCTGGAAGATTGTTTTTATAACTGCATCGCAAGCAACCATCATGAGAGAAGCTTAATATTCTCCGAGACTTGAGATTGAACTTGTGAATCTTGGTCGATATTTGAGCTAGAATTTCACCATGTAGATGTTGTGCAGCTAGCTGCTGGGAGACATGACGTTAAGGATGCATTCGATAAGAGATTTATAAATAAAGATGAAAATTTATAAAATATTCATTTGGACTTAAAAATCTGAGTCTGAATTAATTGGTAGCAAAGTAAGCTTGAGCCATAAACTTCTCAAATTTTTATTATTTTTGAAAGTATCATTTTTCAATACAAATCTAAAACATATAAAAGTTTCTTGTTGGCTATGATTGTGCCTATATTTAATAGATAGTAAAATTATTTAGGCCCGTCTACTAAAAATATTGAAGGTAGAGTTTTGAAAGTAAAACTTTGGATGATAAAGTTTTGAAAAAGATTCTTTTAGAAAAAGTATTTGTTATTTAATAACTATATCGTTAAAATGGTAGATTGAGAAGTATTTTTTGAATAAAATTAATGAAAGACATTGAATAAAAATTTTAACTATTTAACCCATTAAAATTTATTATTAAATTATTCTAATAATATACTGATATCATGTTATAATATGAAATATATCATATTAGCATCATAATATAGTATAACGAAATATGAAAATATTCTCATATTATATTATCATGTTACAGTATTAAATGTTATTCTTTTGATTCGAATTTAGGACTTTTAACATTAATAAAAATAATTATCAATATTTGACTAGCATAACTTTGAGGAAAAGTTTCAATTTTTTAATTAAAGATTTTAATAGTTTTTGTGAAGCTAAAAAGTATTTTCAAAAATTTTATTAAAAGCTTAATCAAACAAAGTTTTGATTTTAACTTCTTCTACATTTCTCAATAATTTTTACCTTTTAGGTTAACAATAATTATGAAGAAAGCAGGTTCATGTAGCCGATCCCATGTAGTTAAAAAAAAAGACTTAGATCAGTTGAGTTAAGTTAAGATTAACAATAATTAGGAGGTTGAGGGATAATTATTCTTTAAAAAAATTAATCTCATGCCAAATAACATCAAAGAACAACAAGTTAGAGACGGGATTTTACATTCTTTCTCTTTTTTTAAAAAAAAAAATTCATATCAAATGCACAAGAATATATTTAACTACAATGGCTAGTCTTCTTTCTGATACCCGAAAAAAAAAAGTTATTATTCTAATAATAACTGTCCCTGACCAGTGGATATCCAATCAATTAGGAATCTAGCCGAGCCGGCCAAGATGGTGAGTAAGTGAGTTGAGGGATAAACGAATGCTTAAAATAGATTAAAGTAGTAAAATAAAACAAATAGCTAAAATATACGTATTAAAAATTTGCCTCTCCAAATTCTGTTATTGAGCAAACGACCATACGGTAGTGATCCAATCGGCAATGTACCTGAACTCTTGATCCATAATATCTGGTTTGAGCTTAATTAAATTTAGAGTGAATCAATTCCAATCTGTACGCACAAGCATAGCCAGTCGATCCTAAGTGATTTAGAATAAAGGTTTTATTATTTATTATTTATTCTAGCAGCATAGCTGCATATGTAAATATTAAAAATAATTACATCAAAATTATATAAATTTATAGAATTTTTAATTGAATTCTTATATATATATATATATATATATATAATTAAATATCAGCTTGTATAAGTTTTTTAATGCAGTATATTTTTTAACAATCATTAACAATGACTTGGCATATATATATATATATATATATATAAATATATATAATTAAATATCAGCTTGTATAAGTTTTTTAATGTAGTATATTTTTAACAATTATTAACAATGACTTGGCAGATCACATGATAACCGTCAATGATAACTTGAGTATACTTTTTTTTTTTTTAATGATTAAGTATGTAAACTCGTTAAAGTTTTTTAATTAAGCATACTAATTCATAAAATTTTAATTAAATATACTTCTTTAAGTCCGGCTAACATTTTTTATAAAAACATGGTAAATCAATCAATCAAAAATTTATATATCTATAATTCTATATATGATAACTTAAAGTCTATGCAAGAAATCTTACTATCTATTTATGTATAAAAAAAATTATATACATAAAATGTTAAGAAGCAAAATGATGACTTTTCAATGATCAACTAATAGTAAATAAATTAATAAAAAAATTATACCATAAGTATGTATCTTTTTATGTTGTAGAACTTTTTGATATGTTACTAATACATTTCTCAATAAACAAATTTGCTCTTTCCAATGGCTTGTGACTCCGCAAATGTTATTGATTCTATCACATAAAGCTAAAGACATTTTTAAAAAGTACCAATGAGCAATCGTTGTAATTCTTCTCCCTACATTAGTTGTATTGATTAAAAAACTTTTATGAGTTAATATACCTAATTAAAAAAATTTAAAAAAAATATGTATACTCAACTTGGAAAAAAAAAATTGATGACCGTGGTCTATTAAATAATTATTAATGATCATTAATATATATATATATATATTATTAAAAAAATTATAAGTTGAAATACTCAATTAATATATCTATATATATATATATATATATATATATATATATATATATATATCTATATATATATATATATATATCTATATATATATATATTCAATGCACTCCCAGCATAATTATTTCTAAACATAGGTGATAATTAGGTTCACCATCTCAACTAATTTATCATCTCCCTGGCGGCCACCGGAATCCCTTATATATATATATATTTTTTTTTTTTTTGGTATAGACAGACAATCACACTAGTCTAGTGTGGGTCAACGGGTCACTTCATCCTTCATATCCTATAGCTTACGTACTGAGCCACGGTCGCCGCTGCTTAGTGAATCCTTTATATATTATTATTCTGTCTCATTTAAAAGGTTATTTGTATGGAGGATGGCCTATGGAATTAGTTGAAGAGTGTATCCATTAAAGATATGGGGACGAATCTACCACTCCGTGTGGACGGTGACCCCTAGGTTTGGTCCCAAGTCTACTTCACATGTGACCTGCTCCGCATGGCATCGCAAATTTCTTCCAACACTAAAAACAGTAGGCCTGGTAGGCACACCTCTAATTGTCTTTAGATATTGAAGACTGCCAGATTTTTTATTGCATTTTTCTTTTGGTTCAATGAACCATGCCACCGAGAGTCCATTACTCCATTAATAACAACCTAAGATTTATTTAGGCTTACAAATATTCAGAAACTTTTCAATATATAATCAATATGAAATTAAATACATGATTGGATAGACCCTTACAATTTTATTATGAAGTAATTACACTTACTTAATGCCTATATATTAGGTCAGATCATTCACTCGAAGGTGGAGTGGGTTTGAACCCGTGATAACTAATAAATGTTGGCTCTAATACCATATCGATCCAAAATTTTGAATTAATAAGGGAAAAAAAGGATTAATAATGTACATCAAACATGACATTGCATGCATAATTTTTCAGTTTAACATCTTAGGTGATTGAAATTTATGATATTGGCAAAGATTGAAATCATGGTTATCATAACCAGATCGAATCTGAAGGTCAAGTCGGTCTGGTTCTAACATAAAACTAGATGGCAAGAGATTCAAAATAACTCGATCAATCCGTTCAATTCATCCGTGAACCGATCAATCTAATCTGAACTGATTTTTTATGGCATTAAATGTTAAATTTATTATCATATTTCTTTTTTTAATTAAAATTAATTTTTAATAATATAATATATTTTATATTAAATAATTAAATTAATTGCTCAACCGATAATCCGATGATTAAATCAATAACCCAACAATTTAAGCCCTTGACCGAATCAAAAATTCGAGCCGGGCCTGACAGCTATGGTTTGGAACTTACAAATGGCCTTTGGCCAAGGAGGTGGAACATTTCCAGTTCTTATCAGTGGGCGACACTTGGACAATGGGCGCCATCGTTTGCGGCAGCTTGGCCTTTTGGAGACCAAAAAGTTTAGAATTATTAGCCCACGCATGTCTTATTCTTCGTTGTCCGGGACAACCATAGCCCTAAGACAAAATAAATAAGCCTACAGCGAACTCCGCGGGGAGCGCATGATGTCGACATCGCAATCATCCATAAAGATCGATCAATGCCTAACATACAGCTCATGCGAGTGAAACCCTAAAACTTCTAGGTTCTTAAGAACATTTTTTGGGTTTCCCCTGAATAAAAATAACTAAAAATGGCATAGTTTTTTACTATTTAGGTAGCTATTTGAAGCTAAAAAGCTAAGCCTAAAACTTGGTTCTTATATTTTTTGTTTTGAGAGGGGATATCCTTGTTTGAAATAAGGGATAAGAGGAGATATCAGAAGATATTCTCCTTATTTCTTATAACTACAAAGGATAAGTCTAAAAAAAGGTTAACAAGAGGGGATAACCATGTTAACATGGATTATTCTTGAACTTATTAATGAAATTTATTTGTTTGGATGAAAAGAAAGTCAGGAGGAAAGAAAACTAGAGGGAAAATAGAGGAAAAATGGTGGGCCCCACATAAAAGTTTTCTTCGAAACCGGAGAGATTTCGGAGAGAAACTCAAAAGTGCTTTTCATTTTTTTTTCATTCCAATATTGATCCTCCCAAAAAAACAACCGATGCATTTTAATCATATAATAAGGATATATTGTCATTGTAAATTATCAACTTTTCTCTCCTCTCTATTTCCTCCCACTCATCCAAACAGAAAGAGAGAAAATATTTTCTCTTCAATTTTCTTTCCTTCCACTTTTCTTTCCTCCTAGTTTTCTTTCCTCCCTTTTCTCTCCATCCAAACAGAGCATAAGACTGTGTTTGATATGGGGGATAAAGGAGAATAACCCGAGTTATTCCTCTTTATCCTCAAAAGCTATAACTAGGGGATAGTTCTGAAAAAGTTTAACTAGAGAGGATAACCCATGATTAACGTATTTCAGAGTTATTCCATGTAGTTATCCCTTAGTTAACCTTTTTAAGAGTTATTCCATGTAATTATAGCTTTTAAGGGATAAGGGGGATATCTAGATATTTCCTTTTATCTCCTATTTCAAATACAGCCTAAGTTAGTGTTTGATTTCCAAAATGCTATCTCTAGATAAATATACAGAATAGAGTTTATTCAGGAAATAGTTGAGGAAATAATATCTTTTTTTTAAATAATTTTGCCCTCAAGGATAACTCTAACTATTCCTAATTTTTAGGAAATAAGTTTAATAAATAAAAAAAAATAAATATGAATTATTTTCTTTAATTAATTATTTTTAAACACATTCTTTGTAGTTATAGTTTTCTTTTGAGAATAAGGAAGGATATCCCTCCTCTTATCCATTATTTTTTATTTTTACTAGTATTTTTTTTTTAAATATTTTCTTACATTCTAAACTTCTTTGAGAAAGAGTAAAGTATTAACAATGCATATATCCAAGCTCATTTATCTCATGCGATGAGTCATTCTTTGTTACCGACGTCATCGTCTTAATTCTTTCAATTGACTTAACGTGACGGAAATAAACGTTATGCATCGAAAATAACTGCTTCCAGGACCCTCAGGTCATCATGGGCCCGGGGTGATGAAGAGAGTGATGTAATCGAGGGATAGAGAGCGTCGCCAAAAGGCCCAAGGGGTGCTATGCTGCACGCTTTGGATGGCATCACTCACGGGCAAAGGTAGAAGTTTTGGCCACCTCACGCTTCCAGGACACCGCATCAGACAACCGCCTCCTGCCAAGATGGCATTAAAAGAAAGGGCTTCAATCGAGGGTAGATTCCACGAACCGCGGTACATCGCCAGGCTCCCAAGCGAGTGCTCTGGCTCAGAGCTTATCCACAACCACCGAAGGTAGCGACGAACGATGCCCCACCTGCCAATTACTTCAGAAAACAACAAGAAATGCATCAATAATTTATTATTAACTAAAGCAGTTGAGAATAATTAGGTTCAGCCTTTGTCCTTCCTCAAATTAACAACCATTTTGCTTGCCAATAGCCCTCTCTAGATACATTTGAAAATGAATTTGATGAGATAGTTTGTTTGATCACCAGAATTGGTGCAACTAAGTTACTTCAATGTTATTTTTTTAAAAGAAATAAATTTAGCGTGATATACTTTGTCTCATTCTTCAGTAGTTTATGCCTTTAAAATCAAGCGAAAAGTTGACATAATGTTCCATTTTAATATTGTTTTTGAGTCAACAGAATGGGATATGTTGGCTTTACCATGCGTTTGAAATCATCTCTCCTTCATCCAAGCTTGCTTACCCTATTTGCCTGCATCTAGAATTTATAATAGATTCCAATCATTATAAACCAAAGTTGAAACTTGTTTCGCCTTCGCTTGCACCCAAAGTCTCCACCTAACATATGAACTTCCATGACAAACCTGAAGCTTGAGACCGTAACGACATAATTAATTAATGAATCAAGTATAAATAGTATTATTATCTTCATCAACTTGACCGATGATTCGTTGACAATATATTTCGAACTACCTTATTTACAAATCTTACGAGATTAACCAGACTTTAGTCAAGAAGAAAATGTGTACATTTTCTTACACATTGCGGAAGACACATTCATAGTATATATAACTATATTATTTTGTATATAAATATTTTTGAGCCAAGCTCATTACAAGGGATGATCTTATAGAATCAATCCTTTGAGAGATGATTCATGAGATGTAAGTGATCTTATAGAATCAATCTGTGATTAGACTTAGAGAACTAGAACATAGGGGCAAGAGATAAAGCATATCAGCAGACGCATGCTAAATTTTGAGGAGGAGTTACTATAGGGGAGAAATCTCTCCTCTCGTGCCCTAGCCTGGCAACATTGTATCCGCCAAGAGGGAAAAAAAAAATGGAAAGAGGGGTAAGTTATTAGCAGATCATTAAAGATGGAAAGAAATTAGGCATAGATAATAAACAGCTCGGATTGCGGCACAGACTCAATGATGGGTTCTAAAAGAAAAAAATTATTTAATCAGCAACTTGATGAACACAACTTACCAACCTTGCATCCCTCACTAAAGCATATTGCTACATTGAAAAATTAAGAATTTGAGTGGTTTATAACAAGCCCTCGCCCAAGTTGAAACGAAGAAAGGTATCAGGGCAGGAGCTGTGGCACTCATCCATTCCACCTCTTGAACCTGCCAGAATCCGTGGCATTGCATGTCTATAAGCTAGAAAAATGGAATTTTGAAAAAAGCAAGAAGGGAAGGGGCTCTCCTTGTTGCTTAACGATAGATGCATTCTGACAAAATTTTTGTGGATCATTCGTCAGTAAACCACTTGCTTCATAACAATTGAACTATTTTTTCAGGATACTTATAGTGTTCAGATTCGTCATATATATCGAAAAATTAACTAACTTAGTTATATCGCTATGATTTCTGAAGCTAAAATCAGAAAAAAAAAATTTTATTGTATTAAAATAAATTTTATTTTTAATATTTTGAATTTGACTTGTAATAATGTAATTGTTTTCTGTAAAAAAAAAAAAAAATTTTGAAAGGGAAGACCATTGCCTTGCCATTGACAAAAGATCATGGAAGCTTCTATGCAGCTGTGGCATCTGGCATCTGGCATCACCCTCATTCCTATAAAGTCACCACACCTCCTTCTACGAGGTGTCAAATCGTAGGAAAAGAATGACGTTTGGCCTGGCGTCATACGCAGATGGAAGGGACGCGAGAGGCCGCCTGGAAGAAGGTTTTGGCCTCGTCGAAAGGCAAATTCCACGGGTCACGATTCCCACCTCAACGAAAACATCCATCCATACCGCACGTTCGTTGAAGATTAGAGTGCATACGTGTGCATAATAAACAAGCAAACTATAATGACATCAAATAATAATAATATAATAATAAAAAAGTTCTTAATAAATAATCGCAAGTGGTTCGAAATACAGCAACAGGTGGCCCATAATATCTCCTCCCACGCCAAGGCAAATCAAATCCCCTTCTCATGATCACTCTAGGGGTAATCGTTCTTAACCATACGATTCAAAGCGAATCAATTGAACCCATCTAAGCCAGAATTATTTAACCTTTCAATTTAATACAAAAAGTCGACTGATGTTAACTCATCGATCTAATTCCATACCAATATATCAAATCGAATCATCTGATTTAGAATAATCATAAATTAAAATTGCTTAATTCATTTAATTGGTATATATTTAATACTAAAATAGTATCAACTTTTGGTACAATATATACACTTTGTTCCTTATAAAAGTTTAATTTAGATATGGTGATATCTCTTATCACTTTCAGTGGGTATGTTGGCAGATACCTAGAATAAGAGTTAGGTGATAATTTGAAGATACAACAGTCTTCTTTTGATGAAAGCAGCACTACAATTCACCAAAACTTTCGAATCAAGAATGCTACACGTGCAAAGTGCGCCTACAAAGCACCCATTGCGCCCTTCGCACATGCGCGAGGGTGTAGCATCACCCTCAAGCTCTCCACTTGTGGTGAGCCTAAGGAACTTAAGCTTCAAGGAAGTGGTTTCCATATAAGTGAACCTTCCTTTCTTGATTTTTTTGATATGGGACTAAATGTCCCCGCAATTTCTCATTCATACACATAAGGCGGTAATGGGCTTTCAAGGCCCATTAGGATATTTAGGGTCTATTTTGGTCCATTACCCAACACTTTCAAAAAGAATAAGGTTAGATGATAATTTGACAAGTAAATAACTTAATATTTTTATTTGTGTAAGCTTAAAATGAGTTAAGCATCTTCGATGGAATCAACAAATAATTATGAATGACTTGGAATACAGTGGCTTTTACACTCATATATTTTTCTTTAAATTTCAACTTGAGTTAACTCTTGTCCAAGTTTTAACCTAAATCAACTCTTATCTTTCTCACCAAGAAACTTTATTTTGAATGGTAATACCTTTTATCACTTTCGAAAAAAAAAATTCAATCCAAAATGAATATTTTTTTTTTTTTTTTTTTTTTTGATGCAAGAAAGGAGGAAAGACCTTTCTTCTCCTTCTTCTACTTTTTTTTTAAAATATAGTATCAACCTTCAAATTTCATCAAGCTTATAGATAAAATTAATAATTTTTGTTTCAATCTCTGTATATCTAAGGATCTCATCAGTAGTTAATTTGATCAATTAGTGCATCTAAAATGATAAAGATGAAAATGAGCTAAATACAAGGTAAAGGATGAAAAATAATCCTCCATCATAAAATAAAAAAAATTAAAGGAAAAAAAAATCTTTTAGCACGTATATGATCGATTGGCTTGTATCGTATGGCGAGAGCCATTATCCAGGATAACGCGTGGCCCTGGCGAAAAAGCGCAGAAAATGGGAAACGGGGGAAACGCTGTTCATAAGTCGTTGATACCGAGGAGGATCCGCCCCACCTACGTCACCGCCCCTGTTATTGTTACTCCTTTATTTACTTCCCAGCCCCAGCCCTCCTCCGCCGGCCGTCTGCTGAGCTGTCACCCATAGTAGCTCAAAAAAGCCACCGCCCCACCACTCCCCTTGCGCAACCAATAATCTCTTCCTTTGTTTCTTCCTCTCAAACCCTCTCGCTCGACTCGGTCTCTCGCTAATCCTCTCTCGTTTTCGCCGAGATTTCTCGCAAAGATGCCGGCTTGGTGGAGGGGGATGGCGAAATCGAAATCGAAATCGAGGACTATTTCAAGTCCAGGGAAGAAGGACGAGGCGGCAGCAGCGGCGGCGGCGGCGGTTGTCGTGGAGAAGGAGGGGGTTCAACAGGGAAGAAAGAGCAGAGATCCGTCGCCCATCGGTGGTCCCCGAGGTGGTGGTCCGGCAGCTGGATTTCCCTTTGGGCATCCGCTCCCCCGCCATCGCCCCCCTCGTCGCCGCTGCCGACTTTGCCCCACGACCATGTGGTGGCAACGGGGTCGGGGTCGGGGTCGGCGTCGGCATCGGCGTCCAGTTCCAGCTCCTCGGGGTCTTCGGAGGACACCCCAGATCTGGGGTTCTATAGGTATTGAGGTTTCGCCTCTTGAATTGGGTTCTGTTGTTATTTCAGGTTTTTTCTTGACGTTTGCTTCATGGATCTCTCGCTACTTGATTGAGGCCGTGTTCATTTCTGCAACCCTGCATCAGAAATTGGTGCTTGATTTCGTTGTCTGATATATTTGTCCTGAAAATATTGGGTTTTGGTTGGGTGCTTGGTTGCTTTACCGGAATTGTGTGCTCGGGAAGTGATGTTTTTCATTTCAGGGTTAATGAGATCCAAATTGTCGCATTCTTTTGCCAAGGATTATCGATCAGAGGTGAAGTTTTTGATTCACGGGTTTTATTATACTGTTTGTGGCTATTGATGGAAATGGCTTCTCCTGGGATTGTTGATGAGCTTATCATCAGGTCTCATGCTCTCATCTATGTTTTTTCTTTAGGTTCTCTATTTTCTGCTAGTTGAGAGAATTAATTGCTATTGAGGGGAGGAGGCTCATTTATTGATGCATTTGAACTCTTTATCTGGTTCTCTTGCTCATTTTTGTATCAGTCTTTATGATCTGGCTTGTTGAGTGGAGTATTTCTCACAATCTGGTCACTATGGTTTTCATACCAATCTGGAGGTATGGTATGTTGAGAAAGTTGGTCAGGAAACCAGGCGCCATAAATTGTTTTGATGATTTATGGCACTGAGATTCTTAGGCTTATTGCTCTTTGAATTTGTTCATGTCCAAGTGCTTTTTTGTACTTGGGACATGCTTTGTGGAAGTCTGTAAAATATTTCATTGTTTCATTTCAGTTGCAAGTATTTTTGATTTGTCTTAATTCTTTTACATCTTTGCTGGAATGATCAGATATCCAGGCCCAATTAACGTGCCAAGGGGTAGAAATATAACAATGGATTCACAGAGGCATCGTCATGGGACCAGAGATGGGCATCTGTTCTCATGCAGTCCAGTTTCGGAGCATCCTAGATGCAGTGAACTCCCTGTTTCTCCGAGAAATTCTTCTAATGGAAATGCTTATACTCATTTCCAAACTCCCACAGAGACTCTCTTCAATACAAGAATGCCTAGTTCTCCCCCTGGCCCAAGATGCCATCCATTTCCTACGTCTCCTCGACACCCCAGAGCATTCAGTTTATGCCCAGGATCACCAACTCAAAAGCAGGATGATCTGAGAAGCCCACCTCACCCATTACCCCGTCCTCCAAGTTCTCCCTGCTCTTCCTCTTCCTCTTCACGTTCTCTCCAATCACAATGGAAGAAGGGAAAGTTATTGGGCAGGGGAACATTTGGCCATGTCTATCTCGGATTTAACAGGTACTCAGCCTTTTTTCTCCTCTATTAAGGTGCAACATTTTGTGTTATGCATATTTTTGAAAGCTTAAGAAGATTTTCTTGGATGAATTACATTATACTAAAGAAATATTTGAAATGAACTTGAAAGCCTTTGGAAAATCTTTATTTTTATTTTTCAGGAACAAAAAGCTTTCAAAGAGTTACATTTTAGACGTGTTAATTTTTTTGTTCTGCCAAAATTATAAAATATCTCTTCATTCATGTTCAACCTGTGCATTTAAGATCTATAATTTTGTCCCAAACTATGTAACTTGTACAGAGCTGATTTTTGTGGTGCATATTCTACAGTGACAGTGGGCAGATGTGTGCAATTAAGGAAGTCAAGGTTATTTCTGATGACTCAAATTCAAAAGAATGCCTCAAGCAGCTAAACCAGGCAATCTTCTAATCTTGTTCAATTTATCAGAGAACACGTGTGTGTGCATGTTCCCATTTCCCATTTCTGTATTACTTTAGACTTTTATGTCGTAGGATCATATGAATTTGTCATTTGCCTGAAAAATTAATCAAATCATAAGATTTAAGTTGTCTTTTGTTCTCGTGAACACAGGAAATAACTTTGCTTAGTCAGCTCTCACATCCAAACATTGTGCAGTACTATGGCAGCGAACTGGTAAATTTGTTACCGTTGAGTAATTTTTTTATAGAAAAGACCCAGTGATTTATATTTATTTGTTTGTTCATATCATCTCTTTTTCTAGTGCTACTCTATGCTGCACGTCATGCCAAAAAAAAAAAAAAAAAAAAAAAATTCCTTGATAAGGGTAGAGAGAGAATTGAATGATAATGCAGTCCAAGTTGGGTTGTGTTCAAACAGATGAAAAGTAAGGGAAAAAATAAGTCCTAAAGGGATAAAAAGAAAAAGAAACTGATGACCTGGAGCCCACCTGAAAAATAATTAAGTCATAGTTCCTTAATCTTAGTAATGGGGATGGCATATCCTAACTTATATTTTCAGGTTAATTAGACTTGAAACAGGACAAATGAATTTAGGATCAAGGCAAGGACGAATAATTAAGCCAGAATTCTTCTTAACAATGGAGATGGCATCTCCTGCCTTTTATTGTCAAGTTAATTAGCCTTGAAACAAGATAAATAAATTTAGGGTCAAAGTAAGGATTGGAAAAAAAATGTAGGACTGAAGGTGCAATACAATCAATGCTAGGATGAATAGGTCCAAAAATGTAGTTCCCTTTCATTCCCACAATTGATTGATTTGCTTAAGCAGGGCTGTATGTGTCTGATATTGTGCATATCTTACATGAAACCTGAAAGAGGAAACCAATTGTGCATTTCAACTTCTTGCTGAAGTTATTTTGGAAAATTCTCTCTTTAAATCAACAACCATGTGAAAAGGACTTGAATTGATTTTTCCTCCTTTTTTCTTTCTTTAATACAGGTTGAAGACACACTTTCAGTTTATCTTGAGTATGTCTCTGGTGGTTCTATTCATAAATTACTTCAGGAGTATGGTCCTTTCAGAGAGCCAGTAATTCGTAGTTATACCGGACAGATTCTTTCTGGGCTTGCCTACTTACATGGGCGGAATACTGTGCACAGGTCCTTGGCTGCTCAACATTTTTAGTTATAAAAGTAATTGCAAAGGATATTTTTCATAGTTGGTTACTGTGGTGATGACTGAATTGAGGGTTCACCTGGCAGGGATATTAAAGGAGCAAACATACTTGTAGATCCTAATGGTGAAATCAAGCTTGCTGATTTTGGTATGGCCAAACATGTAAGCTCATTGACTTATGAAACTTATGGTTTGCTAGTAAATTTGGATAAACTTGAAATATATTTCTCATAGTTGACTTGTTGAAGTGATTTTTATGTGAAACAATTAGGTTATCTGCATCATGGGGCAATCATTCATAATAATTTTCTGCCCCCATTTTTCTGAAAAGTTTTCTTCCTCTATTAAAGGACCCCATTTGGCTCTTAGTTCATGGGAAGCATCAAACAAAATTTATCCTACCCTAGCTTGTCATTGCCATAGAAATCCTTTTCATTTGTAAGAGAGCTTATAAATTACATTAGCATTTATGATTCAGAGGTAAACTGGTTGGCCAAAGAAGCTACTTTGAGTTGCCAGAATGCCTTATTCTTGAGGTGGAGGACAGTATCAACTTCTGGAGCTTAAATGTATTCATACTATATATTGTTTCTGTTGTAGGGTAAAGTTTTCTAAGAGTACTATTGCAGTTGTGGATATTCATCATCACAGTGTGGTCAAAATGCATATGACAGTACGGATTGAAAATAAAGTTGTGTTGGATGAGCAGAATTTTTCTCCCTTCAAATAGTAATTCCCAAGTGGTTTTCTGGTATCCAACAATAATGTCTGTGATTTTCTTTTTCTGGCAAGTATTGTTGATAAAGTTTTATTTGTCAAGTAGTCAAGGTTTTTCTTTTTTAAAGGAAAGTAATCATGGTTTTCAATACAATAAACCCAATGAGAATCTTTTAGTGTAAAGATGAGTATCCTCATTAACCAATGCAATACGAAATTGAAATTGTCATAATAGTTTTATCAGGAAGCTGTTAATTTAGGCTGGACATGTAAAAGGAACCGTTCAGGGTTCTTGGTAAAATGAATCTAGAAGACCGCTGTGAAAGGTTTGCATGCTTTGGAGGAAGGACATCCAAAGTAATACTGCTGTGGTTTTGGAGATATCATCTTCCCTTTTTTTGCACATTGGTTGTAGTAGCATTTTAAAAGGCATTTGATTGCCATAATGGTGATTAGTTTGGTTGTGACTCTTTTAATATTAGGATGTTAGTCTTGTTATGGGAGAATGACTTGTGTGCCGAGATTCATTGAGGCTCCTGCTTGCTCGACTGTATGAGATGCATGGTATAAAGACAGTGGTAACTGACTGCATGGAATGGGACAAAATGATGTTAAAAGAGAGTGACCACATGTTAAGAAGGATAACACGAGAAGGATAGAATGATATTGAGATATTTCATTTAGTGGTTCTTGGAGAGTGGAGCTAGATGTGGTTGGGGAAAGGCTTGCATTCTTTGGAGGAAGGAACCCAAAGTAAATACTGACATTGCTTTGGAAATATTGTCCTCCCTTTTATTGCATATTGATTGCAGTAGCATTTTAAGAGGCATTTGAATGCCATTGTGGTGATCAGTTTGATTGTCTCTTTGAATATTAGGGTGTCAGTCTATTTATGGCAGAATAATGACATGTGCTGAGTTCATGGAGCCCTGCTGCTTACCCAAAGTGTATGAGATGCATTGTAATAAAAGACAGTGGTAACTCACTGAATGGATTGGGAATAAATGATGTTAGACGAGGGTGTCTACCTGTTGAGAAGGATAACATGAGAAGGAGAGAATGATTTTTGAATATTTCAATGAATTGAAGGCCAAAGTATGGTGAGAGCAACAATCATGAAGTCACCATCTTATTGGATATATTTTTAGGCATCTTTGGAGAATAGGTCATTATCACAGTTATGTTGCTTCTTGTTTAGAGGCATGCATGCAAGCACAAGCATACCAGCATGGATAAGGTGGGTCAGTTGGCCTTATGGAAATTGTGTTTAGTAGCAGCTGATCTGTGATCGTCAGTTCATCTGATAGAACTTACCAGACTAGAAGAAGTTCCACCAAAGGAACCAAAAGGAAGTCTGGGACAGGCAAGTGAAAGGGCAATTTTAGATGCTGCAAAAGAGGCATAATACTTAAGCTAGCTCAAGAACTTTCTTGAATTTCCTATGGGGCTTGGATATTTTCTTTCTTGTTATGAAATTTGATTTTCATGACTCAATTTCCTTGCCACTGATTAGAAGAAATCAGGCAACCTGATCTCTTGTCTTTGTGATCTGTTGGCATCCATGGCTTTGACCTGGCCACTGAATTGTAGAACTGAGCTCACTGAAGGAAATGATTATGCAAATAAAAGTGGGTTACAGAAAAAGGAAGGAAGCAAGGGAAAAGCTGTGACTGAGAAGAAAAAATATTGGATTTGAGCTTAATTTCCAGTGATAGTTTAATATGATACCACAAGAGTAGAAAGAAAGATGGGAGAAAAGCATAGGAGTACTATGGTCCACATTTATGTCTTAAGCAAGGTTTACCGTACTGTCTCATACTAACATACCATACCTTATTGGTATGATATCAAGTTTTGATTTGGTATGAAATAAACCAGTTTGAACCGATCCGTTCCACCTAATACTGACTTAAACCATCCGGTACTACGTGGTTAAGAATGAGAAAAAAATAGCACCCTATCTTAGCATGATGTGCTAACTGTATTGTATTAAATAGGTAATGTACTGATACATATCTCGGCATTATTTTGGCAGACCTTGGTCTCAAGTACCTTGCAACTTATCTGCAAAAAAAAGCAAGTCTTGACTCTTGATAGCTAGTTAGCTACTGTGTTACCAATGATGGCACTGCATTTGCAAGTACCAGTAATTTTAAGACAAAATCTGAAATTTGAAGTAGAAGGAAAAAATTAAAATCTTCTGAAAATAACCTTGATGTGTGACTTTGTGTTATTAGGTCTTCCATGTAGCAAAAAGCCATGATTTATGCTGATTCAAAATTAAGACATTCTGATAGGCAGATCTGAGAAAGTAATTCATGACCATTGAACTATTTATGCACTAAATAGAGATCATGTATATAAGGCCTATATTTAAAAATGTTTTACAAAATTAGAGCTCAAAAATGTAGTATATCAGGGTGGACTAATGTGAATTTAGGTCTTAAAGTACAATCGTCATCTAAGCTGGTGTCTGATTGCTGTACTAATAATCCTCACTGTCCTCTTATGTGATCTATGTGAAATATCTTTAAAATTGTACAAACAAGATTTGGTTTCTGATTTCTGTTTGCTTATTTATCTCAAAACAGATGTCAGCTTACACTTCCATACGTTCTTTCAAAGGAAGCCCTTATTGGATGGCTCCTGAGGTTAGTTATTTCATATGACATATACTAGATCTGTTTTTTCCTTTTCATGCCTGGATTACCAAGCACTGTTTGTTTTTACAAATATCTGAACATTATGCAGGTTATCATGAATGGCAATGGCTACAACCTCTCAGTGGACATATGGAGCCTTGGATGTACAATTCTTGAGATGGCAACTTCAAAACCTCCTTGGAGCCAGTATGAAGGGTCAGCTATTTGTTGTTTTCCCTCTTTTTCCTTTTGACAAAATAATCTCATTCGACATGTATGCGGGGTATTAGAGCTACAATCAATTGTTTCTATAACTTTTTAAATATTAGTTGATGTTGCACATGACAGGTAGCTGCAATATTTAAAATTGGGAATAGCAAATGTATACCAGAAATCCCAGAGCATCTTTCTTCTGATGCAAAAAGTTTTCTAAAGCTTTGCTTGCAACGTGACCCATCAGCTCGTCCAACTTCAGCCCAACTGATGGATCACCCTTTTGTTCGAGATCAACTAACTATAAAAGCTGCAAAGTTCAATATGATTAATGATATGTTGCCTTCGTCTAATGGAAGCCATACTAAGGTATAGTTTTCAAAACTTGTGGATTTATGTCTTGAAATTGAATACATGTTTGCATGACATTTCTTTTCATCTCCTCTAATTACATGCATTCTATTAATATGCTTCCATTTATGGACTATTATTCTATCAAGCAATCAAATCATAGAAGCTATAGTCTTAGGTCCCATTTGGCATTGCTGGAGATGGTAGAGCTTTTGTTTGTAGAGTTTTAGGTGGTTGAACTTTTACTTGTAGAGCTTTTAATAAAAAGCTACTTGTTGTTCGATAACTACATTTCTAAATTGCTGTAAAATTTTAACATCTATTTGATAATTAAATCGGGCAAATGCTATTCGTAGTATAAAATAACAAAAAGAACTTGATATAGTGCTTTTAATTATCCAAATATTTATAAGGACAGTTATTATAAAGTATCCCTAATTTATAAATTATTTGTTTTTAATATTTTAATATAAATAATAATAAATAATAATTTTTATGTCTCTTAGAAAATAGAATATTTTTTTGTAATATCAATATTATTATAATATAATAATTTATAATAATATATATAATATAATAATATATAGTATCATGTTATTTTATTATAGTTATAATATTATGATAATCTTTTTATATAAAATTTATCAAAATTTAATTTATATATTATAACAATTTTATTATATTATATTCTAATATTATAATCTATTATAGGACTATATTTTAGTTATAAAAATATTACAATAATCATATTTTAACATAATTATATTATTATAATAATATTATGTTATAATGTTAAATGTGATTTATTTTGTGTTTGTGACCTTCAAATCCAATGAAAATAGTTTTTTGACATATTTCAAGTAGAGATTTTGTTTAGAAGCTCCAAATTGAAGCTTTCTCTATTTTTTTTCCTTTAAAGCTTTTGTAGAAGCCATGAAGTTGTTTCAATTTTTTCCCAAACATCTCAAAATCATTCAAAATGCTTTTAGCCCTTTCAAAAGTTTCTCTTTTTTTTTTTTTGACTCTTCAAAAGCAATCCCAAACAGAACCTTTGTTGGTTCTCTGCTTTTTCCAAATAATATTTAAAATGCAATATTTGGAGCTATTAGGAACCAACCGCATGGAACAATCTAATTTAGTATATATATTTCTCTAGTATAGATGAATTGGAGCATAGAGATATAAAATAATTATAAGAGCACAAATATTTTTGCATGTCATTTGATGTTGGATTGGTAGATTTAGGGATTTTCTCATGGAGGGCTGGAGGTATACCTAAGCGTTTGACTTGCCTTACGTAGCCATTTGCTTTTTGAGATACCTCATTCCTCATCTACATTTTGTTCTTAAATAAGACAAGGGTTGTTGATGAGTCTTACCCTATGCAGGGGTCTATAAATCATGGTGTCTCTAAAACTACTGGGGGAGAGTGATGAGGAAAAAATCAACAAAACTTACAGTTAGAAGGGGCTATATCCTTTCATTAGAATGAATGACAGGAATATGATTCTCTACTCAATCCAAAACAAATTGGATGTTTGTTAATAGGTTAGATTTATTTGCAAAGTGCTAATTATAATTCAGTGCTAACTATAATTCATTTTTGGTGAAGTAAAGTGACTTTTCTCTCAAATCTGCTTTTAGGAGACGTTTTTGTGAAATGTATACGGTATCCGGGTCAATGTGAATTCATGGGGAAGGAATTTGAGGAATTGGTACATATCGAGGGGATTCAAACTCACTAGTTGGGACCTCCAGTAAATCTAAGTTATGATATCATGTTAACAAATCAATTGACCCCAAAAGCTTGAGCCGATAAGGAAAGGGTCTGCAATGTATGTCATGCTTAAAAGATGTAACTATTTAAGGGGGAGTTTTATGCATTCTTTTAATTAATGACATTAATTAATGGAAAGAGTTGATGACATTAATTTTTGAAGTGCCCCTTCCATTTTCCTTCCTGCGCATTCATTTACCTCTCTTCAAACTCAAAAGGATCAAAGTTTGCTACTATGATATTGAAATAAAAATACGAGTTGCACTATTATCTTCTGCCCAAAGATGGGTATATGTTTGTTCAGCTTAATTTCTAGGTAGAAATTCCCATTGCAAAGAAATTAATTTGTGCAACTGATCTATCTTATTTGAATGGCTAATTTATATTGGACCACTTTTATTTTTATCATCACCACCATTAACCTGTGAATCACATGCAGATCACTACAGATTTTCTTCCAAGAGAAGTATTTCTCCTCTACAAGTTAGAGACTATGGGATAAGACATGTAACTGAATATCCCTCAGCATTTTCTTCAGGATATAGAAATCCAAGGTACCATCATCTCCATCTTTTACTGTAAATTGCATGCCTCCTGCTTGTTGGACTCTCACAAATTCTGTTCTTTTGCAGCAATCCAATCAGCATGAGGATGAATATGTCTTTGCCTGTTTCACCCTGTTCAAGTCCACTGCGGCAATTCAAACAGTTTAATAGAAGTTGCTTACCATCTCCCCCTCATCCATCTTTTTCAACTGGAGCAATCAACTGTAGTCCAATCAATCGTGCGCTATATCCAATGAGATCAAGCAATGACTTTGCAGATCCTTGGTCAGCAGATCCTTGGTCAGACATTGCCCAACTGAAAGCTCCAACACCTTTTGACTCTCCAAAAAGACTATAGGAGCAGGAATTTGAAAAAAAAAACTAATATTGAACAAAATCATCCCAATCAGGGTTGCTGCTGTTGGAAGATCAGAATAAGCATTGAATGTTCATCCAAATCCGATGCAGCTGAATCTGAAAGAAGTATTCATGAGATGGGCACATGTAAGTGATTTTGCTGGGATGGTGCAGGGGTGGACTGATTGTATTGGTTTTGTTCATAGTGTATGTAGTATGCCAACATGATCGTTGTAATTGTAAGATCTCATCTTCACATTCTGTACAGAGTAAAGGTTGTTTCACAAAGTACTGAAAAGCTCTTTGTACATCGCGCGCGGTGCAAGACGCATGCACCTTGCGCAGTGATTGACTATGCGCGTGTGGCCATGCATGCTTGAGGACATTTTTATCCTTTTTTGCACTGCATGCGCGGTCAATTATCGCGTACACCATGCGTTGTGATTGACTATGCGTGCGTGTGGCCATCATGCCTGAGGACATTTTTATCTTTCTTTTTTTTTTTCACTACATGCGTGGTCAATTATCACTGTGCAAAGGGACTTTTTTTAGGTATAATGTTTAGAGTGAAAAGCCTTTTTTTTTATTGTTTCATTTACAACATCATGGGTTCTTTCATTCCCTTTTTTATTAGAGTTTCATCATCAGGGCTTAGTAACAAGAATTGAGTTCCCAATGTATTGATGATTTCTACATGTAGATAGATCGTGCAGAAATTTTTCTTGCAAAGCAGTCCTAGATGTAAAATTATGGAGTCCTTGAAATATTCTGCAATATCTCTTCAGCAGCCTTTCTTTTTCTTTTTTTTTCTTTTTTCTTTTTGGTTTTTTCTTAGCAGCTGAAGGTTGAAATTTGCAACAAGCTCTAGTAAAAAACACTTGCAACAGCAAGACTGCGTCAGAGAAACGATGCAAGCACTTCATTCAGCAATTTCTCTGATCCAGGCTGTTCATATGCAAGAGAGCTTGCAATCGATGCTTCAACAAACAACAGTCAGTAGAACAGCAATTGCATGCTGACGATAAGCACGCTAAAACCAAATCCAACTGTGGAATTTTTACATGTACCTCTGAAGTCTGAAGTACCTTCCCGCAAAATTAAATATCAATGCATATAATTTCCTCAGTTGTCTTAGTGTAAAACACTAAAACCACACCCAATTGCAAGAGGGAAGGATATGTTCCATGAATATTTGCTCCACAATAAATAACATAATGCATTGCAGTAATTTATATGAATGGTTTGCCCTTCAAGTTTCCCTCAAAAAAATAGTTTGCCCTTCAAGGAAGGCTAAAGAAATGAAACAGCCAATTTTAGGTGCTGGACAGGGAGAAAAAAAATAAACTAGAAACCAACCTTGCTCAAGTAAAATTAATTCCAACCCCTTGATAATAATAGTAGTCTGCTACACTTGTACAAGCACCATCATGATTTATAGAAGGCACAGTTTTGGCAATCAACTTCACATGCCGAGTGATTTTTCATTTTTCATTCCGCAACGCTTAAATTTGTTTTATTTTCAAATTTACAAATAATAATCAAGTTTTTAAAGAAGTGAACTTGTTTGGATTTATTGGACTGTTTTCTTTCTTTTTTTTTTTTTTTTGAAGGTCAAAGTGAGGGAAGGAGGAGTGATCTTCGTCCTGACTCTGTCTGTTTTCAGGTGCTGCTTTAAGATTTGTGCTTCAAGTGTTTCTTCATCCCGATCTTTTGTGTTTCCGGGGGATCTGCTCCCGGCTGCTCTGCTGGAGATGTCTGACGGTAGTTCTGTCCCGATCTCCGCTGTGGATCGCCGTCCGGAGAGCGGTGTACCGTCTCGTCGCAAGGGAGGCAGTCTGTTCACTTGGTCTGCTCCGACGCCATCCCCTGATGAAGTTGCTGGGCTGGAGCTTCAGTTCTCGGACATCATCCAGCTTCCTACGGCGGCGATTGACCAGGAGGCTAAGGACTGGTCTTCCTCCGGCTTGATTGTCCGATCTTTGTCTCGATGGGTTCCCCCTGAAGCTGTGATCAGGGAACTCCGTCGGGCTGGTCTTGCGGGCCGAATCGACTCTATCTCCCTTGCCCACCGAACTACCTTGCTCAAGTTTGAGCTCCCGGAGGCACGAGGCGCTGCCCTGCGGTAGCCCTGGGTTGTGAATGGCCAGCCGTTAGCGATGGATGTTTGGAGACCGAACTTCATCCCTGCGGATGATGCTGTGAGAACTGCTCTGCTTTGGATTCGTCTTCTGTAATCCCCTAGAATTCTCAACTGCTCGTGAGAGTTATCACGAGGTGATAGACTCCAGATAATTGAATTTCAGGTATATCTTAATTGCTCGTGAGAGTTATCACGTGATCAGATGATAGACTCCAGATATTTGAATTCCATGTATATCTTAATTGCTCGTGAGAGTTATCACGTGATCAGATGATATGATAGACTCTAGATATTTAAATTTCAAGTATATCTAATTACAGTCCCTTGATTTGGGGACTCTGCAATGCCTATAAAAGATGGTGTAAAACCCTCCTTCCCACCATACGTGGGTGCCTCCTTCTCATCATCTCCTCGTGCGGACTTCTTCCCCAGCGTGCCTGTCTCTGGTAAGTCCCCTGTCCATGCATGAGAGAGAGAAGAATTGAGAAAGAGAGAGAAAGTTAAAAAAAAAGAAACGAAGAAGGGAGGAGCCGGGTTACAGAACCCAGCTCTCCCCTTCTCTTCTCCGTGACCTTGGTTCAGGCCCGGCGGCGTGCCCGCCGCCTCGTCGGGCCTGAGCCCCGGCCGACGACCCCACCGGCACTGGGGGAGGCGTCCGGTGGGGTGCCGGAGAATAATGAGAGAGAGTGAGGAGGGAGAAAGAAGAATCTGTGAAGAATCGACCGCCGGTCCGATCCTTGGTTCGGGCCCGGCGGTGTGCTCGCCGCCTCGCCGGGCCTGGGCCTTGGTCGGAGACTTCCACCGGCGCTGGGCGTGCGTCCGGTGGAGGTCCGGCCGGCCATGGTGGCCGGCCGTGCCGCCGGCGTGATCCATAGCCACGGAAACAGTGAGAGAGAGAGACGGATAAGAGAGAAATTAGAGAGAGAGAGAGGAAGGGAAGGTCGGCTGCGGCAATGGCCGGCTTTGGTCCGGCCAATGGCGGCCGGACCGACGCCAATTTGGTCGGAATTGGCGCCGGCACCGTGGAAGACACGCGGAAGAAAAATAAGAAAGAAAGCTTTAAATTAATAAAATTGTAGAGAGAGAGAGGGTGGGAGAGGTTGGCCGCGGCGGCGGCCGGCCACGGTCCGGCCAACGGCGGCCGGACCGCCTCCAATTTGGCCGGCGGCGGCCCTGGCCGCCGGCACGGCATCCGGCTCCTCTGTTTCGTTTGAAACAGAGGAGCTGGGTTAAAAAGAATTAATGGGCTGATTGGGCCGTGTGAGTGTTGGGCCATGTTGGGCCGTCTCTGAGCCCAGTTTGAGCAGCATTTTGGGCCTTGTATCGGGCCGAGAATGACAAAATAAATATATGGCCCGAATCAGGATTTATTCTAGTTTCTGGAAATAATTTTATTTCCCTATTTGGGTGTATACATTGAGAGATATTCAAGCCCAAAGTTGGGCCCGTGAAGTGGTTTGGGTAGAGTTTAAGAATTATTTTATAATTCAGATTTTAGAAATTTAATAATGAAAAATGATTATGTAGGTTCCCAGGAGTCCAATTAGCTGGGTTATCAAGTGAAATTCGTGTACTGTGGTAAGTAAGTCAAGTATTATAATTTTATTAATTATTTAATTTATGAACTGTGAAATTATAGTTAAATATAATTATGCTAATTTGGCAAATCATGTTATTACTATGATAATATGTAATCATGATAATGACAGTAAAACTTTATGTGTCACCGCGATTCTCATATGACAGATTATCACATGACAGATGACAGACACTGGTACCAGGACCCTTCCTCTTAGGGTGTTTAAGAGGACTACACATTAACACATGACAGATTATCACATGACAGATTATCACATGACAGACACTGGTACCAGGACCCTTCCTCTTAGGGAATGTTTAAGAGGGCTACACATTATTACATGACAGATTTACACATGACAGATTATCACATGACAGATGACAGATGACAGACACTGGTACCAGGACCCTTCCTCTTAGGGGATGTTTAAGAGGGCTACACATGATGTGTATTGTAGGGCCGTGGGACACATAAAGAAAAATAATGACAGTATAAACAATGTAATTGTTATTGAATCAAGTTTCAAATTAATTGATCTGATGACATGAACTAATGTTAGCCTGATAAATGAAATTTTGAAATTATATTAGGCTTACTTATTGAGTGTGAGCTCATAAAATTCTCAAATGTTTTTCAGAGCCTCAAGAATGAAGATGAATAATTGAGATAGAAGGAGTTTCTATTAGAAGACTTAGTTTTATTATATTGATTTAGTTCAGATTTGTTTATGTGTAGGGCAGATAGCCCAAGACAGATAATTCTGGTTTGTAATAAATCATGGATATGGAATTTGCTTTCTATTGATTTATGTGATAAATTCAAGACGCCTTGCATGCCTGGCATGCGGCGGGTTGTCACCCTAGCTCAAATTTTTGGGTCTGGGGCGTGACATCTTCCCAATCTTCCGTTGGAATATTGGAACGAGGAAACTCTCTGCAGTATTTTATCAGTAGCTGGGGAGTTTGTGGAGGCTGATGCTTTTACTTAGAAGAGACGAAGGGGAAGCTATGCTCATGCCTGCGTTAGGGTGGATCTGAGCAAGCCACTCCGGCCGGGGGCGAGGTTCAGAGCGCATGATTCCCCCTTCTGGCAACAATTCGCGTACGAGCATGTTGATTGCATCTACTCTCACTGTAGATCTATTCATCTGTTAGGACCTTGTTCCTCTTCAATGGTTTCCGGGTCCCCTGCTGCAGTTCCACAATTCGGCCCTTGGATGGCCGCGCTTCGACACCGAAAACCCTCCCCTGGTTAGGGTAGGGGAGTCTTCAGGTAAGGCCAACTCTGTGTCTGTGGAAGAGGAGGAAGGATGGCAAAAACCAGGAAAGTCTTCTCGGAGGAAGGCTGTGCCGTTGCCCTCCATCTCTAATGTGGCAATCATCCTGGAGGATAAGTCCCAGGCTGTGTCCCAGGGAGAAATGAGACCGTGCCAAGAGTCTTCTTCTGTGCCAGTTACTGTAGCTCCTGGAATGAATTCGGCTCCTGTGGCCTCTTCTGGGACTTTCTTTAAATCTGGGAACCACCCCAAAGTTCAGAAAGCCTCCAAAGGAAGAAAGATGACCAATCTCCCTCTCAAGAAGAAGGAGAAATATCTGTATTCAAAATCAGTCTTTAACTTCAAGGCTGAGTCTTCTGTGGCTAAGGAAACTGATTCCTCTTGTGATTTTGGTACTCAGATGATTGCCAATGGAAAAGTGGGTGGCTGTTAATCCATGGAAACGACTTTGTGCACCGCTTGCGGTGCACAAAGTCGTGCACCGGGGCGCGGCATTGGCCGCGCCCCGTGCAGGCGCGCGTGCGACGCCTCGCACGTGCGCGCGCACGGGAGCGCGGCCAATGCCGCGCCCCGATGCGCCCTTCCTGCACCGAAAACGGTGCAGGAAGGGTTTTCCGTTAATCCATTTAGCCTTACTGGCTTGGATTGCTGGGCCGGATGCTCCAAGGCCCGGGATGATGCTAATCCAGCCTCCCTGAAAAGAGCCCGGGCTTTTGAGGTCATGGGGCCTATGTTGCCCACTAAGGCTTCAATAGATCATGTTTTAAAAGAGAAGGGCTGTGGGGTGTCTATTTTTGGTCAAGGTCCATTAGTGGAAGTTGTTCCTCCTCTGCCACTGGGCCCTAGGGTGAAGATGCTCATGTGACTGCTCTTACTGCAATGAAAGTTGCTATAGCAGCTTCTCCTTCTGGCTCGCGGGAAGATGGATCTCCCTCTTCGGATCGGAGTGATACTATTCCTATGGACTCAGTTCAGCAGTTGGCTCGCCATGATCAGGTTGTTAGTCAGACACCGGATCAGGGACCCAGTTGTCGTGTCTTGATTCAGGAGATCAATCAGATATGATTATGATGGGGGCTCAGGGTGGGGCCTAAGGCTATTTGCTTCTTATATTATGAAGATTCTTATTTGGAATGTTCGGGGAGCGTTGAAACCATCCTTTCGCTCCTCCTTTGGTAGGCTTTTGCAGATTCACCATTTTGATATATGTGTTTTGTTGGAAACTCGTCTGTCGGGTTTTAGTCTTCAGCGGTTCCGGAGGCGAGTCTCCCGTTATTGGTCTTCTTATGATGTAGAAGCTAATGGTCTCTCAGGGGGTATTTTGGCTTTCTGGTAGAACCCTGCTATCCGTGTTGATGCTTTTTATCACAGTCATCAGCAGATGGCCCTGATTATTTATGAGGGAAACCTTCCGCCCTGGCTGCTTCTGGGAGTCTATGCCAGTACTGATTTTGTCAGCGGCGCGGCCTTTGGTCAGAGATTCTCACCTTATTAGGCCAGGGCCTTCCCACTCTTATTGCGGGGGATTTTAATTGCATTCTGGATGCTTCTGAGAAGCGTGGGGGGCGTCGATTTGTGGATTCTCCTAACTCCATGGAGTTTCGCTCCTTCATCTCTTCAGCGGGTCTCTTTGATCTGGGTTTTTTGGGGCCGCAGTTTACTTGGTATAATAACCAAAGTGGGTCTGCTCGGGTGTGGGAGCGGTTGGATCGGGCTTTGGCCTCCTAATCTTGGATGCAGTCCTATTCCGGTGCTACTACTACTCATCTCCCGCGGATTGCGTCTGACCATTGTCCCCTCCTCATCTCTACTGAGCTGTCTAATCTTAGGTGGGGGCCTTTTCAGTTCGAACAGTTTTGACGCATTATTCTTCCACCCGGTCCTTGATCAGTCAGGTTTGGCGTATGCCTGTCAGAGGGAATCCTACTTACCGTCTCACTCGCCGCCTAGAGCTCACCAAGCGTAGACTCTTATGGTGGCATAGGAGAGAGGTGGGGAATCTTATGCAGCAAGTTCAGGGTATGGAAGCAGATATTTCTACCCTTCAGGTGAAGGAGGATGCGGAGGGTCAGCTATCTGATAATGATCTTCAGACTCTTAGGAGTTGTTTGTCTCTGCATCATTCCTTACTCCGACAGCAGGAGACTTACTGGCGTTAGCGGTCCCGGGTACAGTGGATTCAGGAAGGTGATCGTAACACCAGAATCTTTCACCATGCCACTGTGGCTAGGCGTGCTGCCAATCGGATTCGGCGTATTACTGATGTGGATGGTAATATTCTTGAGGATGAGGAGGCTATTCGGAAGCATATTCTTCATTTCTTCAAGTCCTGCTGGTCGGAGGTTACTGGCTCTGATCCTCCCATCATCACTGCTACTAGGGATGCTAGGGTTTCTGAAAGTGAGAATGGTATTTTGACTCGGGAGGTCCTAGCGGAGGAGATTCGTGCTGCGATTTAGGCTTTGGGACCGGACAAAGCTTCGGGTCCTGATGGCTTTCCGCCTTTCTTCTTTCGTTACTATTGGGATATAGTTGGGCAGGATGTTATTATGGCTATTCAGTCTGTTTTCTCTTCTAGAACTATTCCTCCTGATTGGCAGAGGACCTTTCTTGCTCTGGTTCTAAAAGAGAGAATGCTCCGCTCCCTCAGCATTTCAGGCCGATCAGCTTGTGCACCACTCTTTATAAAGTCTATGCTCATATTCTTGTCATCCGATTGCAGGGGATGATTCCCCGTTTGATCTCTCAGGAGCAAGGAGCTTTTATCCGTGGGCGCAGTATTTCTGATAATGCTCTTATTGCCCAGGAGTTTATGCATGACCTCCAGCGTGCCACTTGTTGACACTCCCTCATGGCTGTTCAGTTAGATATGGAGAGAGCTTATGATCGGATGAGTTGGATGTTTCTTCGTTACACACTTTAGGAGTTTGGTTTTGATGATCTATTCACTGAGTGGGTTATGCTTTGTGTCCAAGGGCCCACTTTTTCTATTATTATTAATGGTAGTCCGACGGAGTTTTTTTTCCTCTGCTATTGGTCTCCGTTAGGGATGCCCTCTCTCTCCGTTCCTGTTTGTTCTGTGTGCTGATGATCTTTCTCGGGCTCTTAATCAGGCAGTTGGAGCTTCTCTTTTGCAGCCTTACATGCCTGGGCCACATGGTCCTCCTCTCACTCATCTTCTCTTCGCTAATGACTGCATCTTGCTTAGCCCAGCCTCTGTCCAGAATGCAGCTGCCTGTTCTGCTATTATTTTGGCTTATTGTCAGGCCTTGGGGCAACAGGTCAATCTGCAGAAATCTATCCTCTGTTTTAGTCCTTTGACCTCTCCTCATTGTCGTGCTGCTATCTCCCAGCTGTTAGGGATCTCGTCTGTCACTGATCGACTGATCTCCTGGGTACCCCTATTTCAGGACGGCGGCCCAGGCAGCAGGACATTGGGGACCTTGACCATCGGATCGCTACCCGATTGGATCGTTGGCAGGTTTCAGGTCTTTCTATGATGGGGCGTATCACTCTGATCCGATCTATCCTCACTTCACTTCCTCTCTATCTATTATCCAATACTTTGATCCCCACGACTTGCCTCCGCCGGATTGAGAGACGGATACATGACTTTCTCTGGGCATCTATGCAGGGGGGCCACGGCATCCATCTTTTGGCTTGGGATATGGTTTGCTTGCCTACGTGTGAGGGTGGTCTTGGGATTCAGTCCTTGGTGCTCCATCGTGAGGCTATTTTTGCGAGACATGCTTCAAGATTCTTGTTGGACCCCCACTGCTTCTGGAGTACTGTTATGCATGGTCGATACGGTGGCTGGACTTCTGGATCGTCAGTGAGTATTCCTTGAGGATGTTCCTGCTTATGGCGAGCTATCTGCTAGGCAGCCCCTACTGTTATGTCTGATATCCACTGCATGATTGGGGATGGGACCTCAGTTGATGTTATTCAGGACACTTGGCTAACTGATATTCCGTTATCACGCTGGCCTACTTTCATCAGCTCTGATGTTGAACCCCCTCTGCTTGTTTCATCTTTGATATGTCAAGAGAGTGTTGGTTGGAATGCTCCTATGGTGTCTCGTCTGTTTGGGGCTGAGCTTGCTCATAGGATTCTTGCCATGCCACTTGCCCGTTCAGCTGGTCCGGATGTCAGACTTTGGCGCCGATCCTGTCTTCCTTACGCCCCCATTAGGGATCTGACGGTCTGCTTCCGTTCTCAGTCTTCGGACTTTGGTGATGTTGCTTGGATTTGGCATTTGCCAGTTTACCCTAGGATTCAGCTCTTTTTGTGGAAGCTCATGTGGGAGCGCCTACCTACATGTTCTCTCCTGGCTGATTGTGGTCTCTCTATATTGCCTCTCTTCCGATATGTGGGATGCAGGATGAATCTGTTGATCATGTTATATTCTTGTGTTCGCGTGCGTCTCAGATATGGCAGAGGATTCATTTTACCCCATGGTTGGTGGATGAGGGCCCTATCCGGCTTTCGTTCCTGCAAGCTCTCCGTTTGTCCACCCGGTGTGGCCCCTGTTTCCAGGGTATTTTATCTGCCTATTTGGCTTATCATATTTGGCTGACTCGGAACCAGATTGTCTTCACTGAGGAGACAGTCTCACCCCAAAGGATCATCTGCCGTGCTCTCTTTCATGCCAAGGAGTACACTCGCTATCATTCTGGAGTTCATAATGATGGGCCTGGCCACTAGGACTCCCCTGCTGCTTCGGTAGCGCACCGTTCTACGGTATTCGTCTCTTGGGAGCCCCCACCCCCGGGTTACGTCAAAGTAAACTTTGACGGCTCTGTCTCCGATCGTGCTGCTGGATCTGGGTTTGTCATTCGGGGGTCTGAGGGTCAGTTACTTGCGGCTGGGGGTCACAGCTCTATTGATATTTGGTCCCTATGGCAGAACTTCAGGCTGCATGGGCTGACATCACTCATGCTGTCAGACATTTAGGCTATCGCTGGTTGATTATTGAGGGAGACTCCCTACCGATTATCCTATGGCTTAGGCGGGATGTGGATTTTTATTCTCTTCTGAATCCCCTGATCAGGGATATCATTGTCTCTCTTCAGGCTACATGTGCCCTTGAGATTCGTTATATTTATTGTGAAGCCAATGCTACGGCCGATTGGGTCGCTTCCACCGTTGCCCGTCATCCCGGCCAGTGGGTTTGGTCGTCCGATGTCCCTTGCCCTGTCATTTTGCAGCAAATTTTATACTCTGATCTTTCGGGTTTGACTCATACCAGAGTGGTGTGATCGCCCGCCTGTAAACAAAAAAGAAGAAGAAGAAATCCTCCCCATCAATTTTATTAAGATTAATAAAGATTGCGTGAGAAAAGAAAAAGAGCATTGCAAGTGTTCTTGTGCGGTTCCACCCACTTCTCCAGGCAAAGGCTTCCTAAAGATTAAAGCTCTCCAAAATCTTTGAATAATCGAGAAATAAGAAGCATCTTTCTTCTAAGAATATTCTAGCTTTCCTCTCCCTCCGTACATGCAACATGAAAGCTATAGTCAATTGATTTTAGGCTTTACTTGATCTATCAATTTCTAATTAGTCCCATACCAGGTCTAATGCTTATTGATCATCCTTTTCTCACAAGAAATACTTTCATCTTTTTTAGAACCAAAAAAAAAGTAGCACTATAGAGTAGGTTTGAGTCTCTACCAGATATCTAAATCGACACATCAGCCATACATGCAGGGGATATGGGAAAAAAAAGGTTTAGAAGCTGCTGCTGGTGTTTTACAGTAGTAACTGGATCATGTAAAACATATTTTATCAAACTACTTTATTTCTATTGTTAAATAAATGCATATATTTATTCTCTCATACTTTCTTACTTATTCATTCATGGGTAAAAAAAAAAAAATTGATGTACATGTAACAAGCTATCACAATAGTGGACGCACAAAGGTTTGGATTTTTTCTTGAGCAGCCTATTATCATATGGTTTTTATCTCTTAGAAGCTTCCATCTTTAGATTTTGTCAAATTAACTTTAATGATAGTATCAGAGGTAGATATGTATTATTTGAGGTCAGATGAAGCCATGTTAGCAGCAGATGAATTTGATCTTTTAGATTTATCTATCCTTATAGTCGAGCTTCATGCAGTATGGATAAGCATCTCTTACACTTCTCGCATTCTTAAAGCTTGTGGTTTCATCATTGAGGAAAATTCACTTATTGTCATTGGATGGATTGAGCAGGATTCGTGCCATCAATCACCTATCAATCTCTTGATCTATGACATTTGATTTACCCTTTAGGATGTACATATAATTCAAATATGATATGTATATGGCCGTTGAGGTTGCAGCTTCAATAATTCATCACCCTAAATTTTAGATTTGAAAATGAAAAAATCGTGTCATGTGTCATGTACTTTAACAAATTTTATTTTCTAACTTCTCTAATTTTACTCGCACTTGAACGACGAAAAAAGTGGAGATACACTCGAGTTTGTATCCCCTCCCATCCAAGCGTTGCAAAATTAATTTTTTAAAATGAAAAAAATCCATCTCCAGCAAGATAAAATTTTGATAGAAAAGAAAGTATAAAAATATTTCAACGTGTGGGCATGCTGCGATGGGATGTGCGCGCGCTCCCTTATCTTAAGAAACGCCAACGGGAGCGAATGGCGGAAAATAAATCTCAAATCCTGTCGACCTGGGCGCCGCGTTGTCGGACCATCGCCGCTTTCGACCATGGCTTCCATGGCGTCTCTCCTCTCGTCTTCCAGCTCTCTCTTCTTCTATTCCTCTACTAGCTTCTTTCCCCTCGCCGTCAAAGCCCTGGTGAGAAAGCATCCGACCCGGACCACCCCATGGATCAAGGCTGCGAGCTCTGCCGAGCCGGAGAAAGAGAAGCTCGTCCAGACTCCCGCCGCATCGCCGCCCTCCTCGGGCTCCTCTCCCCGGCCAAAGAAGCCCGAATTTTCAAGTAAGCTCCGCCTTCTTCCCGCTCGATTTTGTCGACGAAATCCTGAATCTCGACAAACCTTATCATTGGAATGGAAGTCAGCTTGCCCAGCGGATCCATATATCTTTTTTTTGGTCACTACATTACTTATTTATCATATAAAGATGATATTTTTTCTAAAATCCTTTTTCATGAACAATAATTTTGGGAGCAGCTTATGTTAGTGTTTCTAATGATTTCTTGTATTTGTTAGGATTACATCAAGTTTGCTTTTCACAATGGTGAAGATTTCCATGCATCTGCTGTGATTCCATAAGATTTCAATACTCAAAACTGATGAGTTGGAAGCGTAGTATGTTTCTTGGAGGATAACTGACACCTTTTGATTTTTGAATTTATTGATGCCAGATTTTATATTTTAAGAAGGAAAAATAATTTTTGATACATAATTGATTGTTCATGAGGATATTTTGATATAAAGAATAATTGTTCTGCCGTTGTTATCTAGTGGCACAGTGATATAAATTGGTGTTTGAAGTTGGTCATTAATTCTTTATATTTCTGTTGGTTTTGTTATTGGATGAGCCAGAAAGCTTGCATTTTGGTAGATTATGTAGCTTTGGTTGAAATGAATGGCTAAGAGAGTGATAAAGCTGGGCTCAGATGATTCAGATAAAGGTCGTTGATTATGGCTGTCTTATGGTTATGAAATGGCTCATTGTAGAAAACTGTATCTATGCCCTCTGCTCTGATTCTGATGTCTCTTCCAGAAAAGAAATATCATATGTTTTTTCTTGTTGTTCTTTCCAGTGAAGAAAGGACAAATTGTACGTGTGGACAAAGAGAAGTACCTAAACAGCGTCCATGTAATCTCTCTTCTCTCTCATTCTCTCTCTCACACACACAAATACACACAGATACGCCTGTGCAAGCATGCTCACACACTCACAATTTTCTGTGTACACCATTGCTTGACTTTGTTCAATTATTCCCTTGTTTTTTTTTTTTTTAAATCCTAGCATGCTGAGCTGAATTCTAGGACATGCAAACAACGATCTATGCTTGTTGGCTGATTAAGTAGTTTATACTCTTTCAATCTAATTGATGAATGAGCTCTGTTACTAAGAGCTATGAGCTTCAACTGATCTTGGCCTTGTACATGCTTACCTGCCTGTTTTGACACTTGTGTGCCTGTTGACTGTTGTTATTAAAAGGGTCAGGCACATGCCCAAGCGAAATAAAGCTCACATTTTTAAATAAATGTAAAAATGATTTACATAAGCAAGTTTTATAATATATAATAGAAAAAGAATAATAATAATAATATATTTAGTCTATTAGCTCAATAAAAAGTCTTTTTTTTAAGTTAAAATATATATAGTCCATCGATGTATTTTCTCCTTTTTCTTAGATAGTAGCATAATTTTTGGCTTTCCGTCTCTTTGTCTTCTAATTTTTAGCTTTTCTATAGGATAAGTAAAATTATTGTGTATGCAATGGTGCATTATAAAGTTAACATGGTTTAATAAATATAATAAATTTAAAAGATTATAAATATAGCTTATTAAGAAAGATACACTTTTCTTATATTTCAAATTAGATTAAGAGCATGCATTTTTTTCATTTTATATACCTAAATGAAGGCACCTCGCTTAGGATTTAAGAAATAGACATTTAATGCTTTGTACCTTAAGTGTGTCTAAGGTGTGCCTTTGACAAGACTACTATTAATAGAAGGTCTCAATCGGTTTCTATGTTATTTAAATAAAATTTATGTATGCTCATGTCATGCCCTGTTTAATTGCAAAATGTGGTAAAACTGCAATAAATGATCTAAACTATCCTTAATTTTCTCAACTCAACTCATCTAAGCCTTTTCCCAACTACATGGGGTCGGCTACATGAATCTGCTTCCTCCACTCTGCTCTATTCAAGACCAAGCCGCCATTCAAATTACAAATAGTTATATCTTTTTTAATTACTTTTGTCCATGTTATTTTAGGTCTACCTCTATCCTTACCATGAATTGTTAAAAAATCATTCTTTCTAACTGGAGCATCTAAAGGTCTACGTTGTATATGTTCAAACTACCGTAATCGATTTTCTTTCATTTTATCTTCAATTAGGCTTACTCCTATCATTTCTCTTTTATGTTTATTTCTAATTCTAAAGTTTTACCATATATCCATCTTAACATACGCATTTTTGTTACACTTAATTTATTCTTATGTTGTTTCAATATTGCCCAACATTCTGTTCCATATAGTATAGCTGGCCTAATAGCGGTTTTATAATTTTTTTTAATTTTAATGGGATGTGCCGATCATATAATACTCCTGAAGTACTACTCCACTTAATCCATCCTGCTTTAACTCTATGATTCACATCTTCATCTATTTCACCTTCTTGCTGGATAATTAATCCCAAATATCTAAATTTTTCACTCCTTGATATCTCTTGGCTTGCAATCTTCATTGTTTCTTCATTTGTATTTCTACTCTCACTAAAATTGTATTTCATGTATTCAGTTTTAGTTCTACTAACCTTAAAACTTTTAGATTCTAAAGCCTCTCTCCAAATCTTTAGCTTAGCATTTACTCCAGATTTAGTTTCATCAATCAACACTATATCATCTGCAAATAACATACACCATGGGATATCATCTTGAATATGTTTAGTTAATTCATCCATAACTAATATAAAAAGATACGGACTAAAGGCAGATCCTTGATGTAAACCTACAGTAATTGAAAACTCACTAGTTTCTCCTATTATTGTTTTAATAATAGTTATTGCTCTATCATACATATCTTTTATCAATTCTATGTACCTTTTGGTAACTCCTTTTTTTTCTAAAACTCATCATGTTATTTCTCTAGGTACTCTATTATATGCTTTCTCTAAATCAATAAAAACCATATCAAGGTCTTTTTTATTTTTCTATACCTCTTCATCAATTTTCTTAATAAATAAATAGCTTCCATAGTCGATCTTTCAGGTATAAATCCAAATTGATTATTTGACACCAAAGTTTCAGCTCTTATTCGATTTTCTATTATTTTCTCCTATAATTTCATTTATGACTCATTAGCTTAATCCCTCTATAATTTGCATAGTTTTGAATATCTCCTTTATTTTTATATATGGGTATTAATGTACTTTTTCTTCAATCATCTAGCATTCTTTTAGTTGCTACAATCCTGTTAAATAAATTGATTAATCACATGACTCCAATTTCTCCTAAGCCTTTACAAACCTCAATAGGGGTCGCATCTGGTCCTAATGCCTTTGCATTTTTCATTTTACTCAAAGCCTTGTTAATCTCAAACATGCTAAATCTACAAAAAAATATATGTTCATTTGTTAGTCCTAGGTTATCACATCCTTCTACCCTTAAATTTACTAAATTATTTTTATTTAATAATTTTTGAAAAAACTTTTTCATCGTTCTTTTATCTCTTCTTTTTTACTAAGACTCTTTCATCTTCATCTTTAATATATTTAATATAGTCAAGATCTTTTGTTTTCTTTTCTCTTAGTTTTGCTAGTTTATATAGTTTTTTCACTTTCTTTCGTATCTAGTTTATTATATAAATCATCATAGGCTTTAAGTTTGGCATTACTTACTATTTTTTAGCTTCTTTCTTTACACTAAATCGTCCTTAATTTTTCATACAATATTTTGTGTTATTCAATGACTTACCAGTGATCTCTGTAAACCATTCTTATTGCACATGTGAGCTCTACCTATAACCATGGTTTGACATAATTAACAGAGCATGCAATGAGCAACTTCCTTAACTTGTTCTGTTTTGATTTTTCCTTGCATCTGCTGAATGCTTCTGTTGATCTGTTTCAGTATTTATCTGTTGGCCATCCGCCAAACTACAAAGGGTTGGACTATATATATGAAGACCGTGGTGAGGTAATCTCCAATCTGTTGCTCTTATTGAATTGGTTTGAAATAACTTGTTATATTTGCGTTTTGTTTTCACAGTCTGTGTGCATTTACGAATTTAAATTCTATATTCCTTCCTCTTTCTTGAATTTCTTGATCTGTCCTTGTTCTAACTTTATAATTACTTCTCTTTATATCTTTTGTTCGGTCTGTCCTATCTCTTTCTTGCTCTGTTAGGTCTTGGATTTACGAATCTTCGAAACAGGGGAGCATGCTCTTGTAAGTAAATTCTCTTCTGTTCTCTGTTTCTATTTATTTCATTACCATCATCGAGTGATTTAAGACAATATGTTCCTTGAAAGCATAATTACTGTTGAATTATCATTTTTTGAACAAAAATTAGCATATTATTTTCTGTTGTTATAGACAAACAATTTTTCTTTTTCTTTTTCCTTTTTGGAGAAAATGGAGCTTTAAAAAGCTTCTTCTTCTTCTCCTTTTTGGTGGGCGTTTGGGGGGGGGGGGGGGGGGTTATATTGAGTCATGACAGATCTGTGCTGACCAAAAATTTGACGTTTGAGTGCATGATGCGTGCCCAACATCATATGAAGATTGAAGAACAAAGCTGCATGCTGTCTTGGAGAATAAAATTTTGTGCATGGTAGAATTTCTTTTAGTGGAATGATTTGCATATTTTGAATGTTCTTCTTAAGATGACATAAGATGAGAGTTGCATAAGCAGCCATGGGGAAATTCAGACCCCTTCAGTGAAGGAGTAGGGTGAGCTATCAGGTAGATATCATGCTGCTTCTATGATGGCATGGTTGGCAAAAATGCTGACAGATTGAGCAGGATGATGGACATAGTAAGGCATGAATGTAGTGAGTAGACTAATATTAGGCCTGCACTGGTTGTAGCATTTTGACTTAATTAGAAAAATGAATTGATGGAGGTGAGTGGCAAGGTGGGAACCTTCTTTCGGTAGAGGCAATGCTGGGGATCACAATTATGGCGGGTTGGGTTGACGCATGTGTAATGCACTTTTAAAGTTAGGTTTCAATGACTTTTGAGTCTTTGATAGGAGGAATCCTTCTCTGGAAAAGGCAGAAATTGGAGTTGAGAGAAGCAATGGAAAGGATAGAAGTCAGTTGTGTGTCAGAGGTGGAGACTCTGGATGAACATGTGGAGGGATTCAATCATGGAGGAATTCTTTAGAGCATGAAGAATAACCTATTATATGGTGAAAGTGGGTTTAAGCATTGGATAATTGTATATTATAACTTAAAGAAAAGGAAGACCTAGATGGAAATGAGGGCAACAAATGAATTGTATTTGGGAATCAACACATCTGTTGTTCAGGTATGATCTATTTTTAAGGTGAGCAAATTTATCAGGCTTGGCAGTTTCAATAGCAGTGCGTCATTTTGGGAATTAATTGTGTCTTTTAGGGTACAGAAATATGAAAAGTGGGAATTGGTTGATATGCTCATCTTTCTGTTGTCTTTTGCATTTAATGGTCCACAGAGTGGTGATGTGGTGGTTTTAAAGGTCCACAGAGTGGAAAAGGCTAAGTAGTGAGACTAGTCACTCATAGTGCATACATCAGATTCTGATGTGGCTCAGGTTATATGCATATTTACCCTCTAATTTGCTTAATCCAGTGAATTGCAAATTGGTACAAAACTAATCAGTTCACATGTGGTTCAGACTAATATGAAAATTGTGCAAAAAGATTCTGAAGGAGGTTTATTTAAATTAAAAATCCTGAATTGCTAATGTCCTCTCATCTTCTCCTTGAAATTCTGTTAAATATTTTCCATGTTATCTTGTATACATGATGAATCCAGACCATATGACAAACTTTCTATAAATCATATAATATTTGAAAATAAATTATATGAGCCATTGAAAACAAATTTTCATATCATAGAGAAAGTGAGACTCATTTTTTTTGAATAACAAATTATGAATTATGAAGCTGAAATTGAATTTAAACCCAAACCAAGTGGACCTATGGACCATGCATCCAGGGGCTCATCCACATCTAGCATTGAATCTAGCTGAGTTGGTGTGGTGTTTGGGTCATTCATTAGTTGACAAAGGAGTGGCTCATAATGCAACTTTGGCTATTCAGTTAACGTGATGTGTTGGCACCCTTCCTAAATTCATATAGGCTGCTTTTGGATGTCAAAAAGTTATTCCAGCAATAGGAATACGAATTCCCTAGGAATAGCTTATTCCCTTTGTTATTCCAGATTTTGTTTGGATGAAAGTTTGGTATTCCATGTTATTCCAGTGCAATTAATGCATTGTTATTCCAAATGGTGTTTGGATGACATGGGAATAAGCATGTATTCCAGTAGGAATAGATGAAGAATTTTTTAGAAATTTCAAAGATACCCCTCGACCCAATGAGAAGAAAAGATCGTTTACGAATTAATTATTTTATGTAATTAGTGGAATAAATTAAAATTTAGTTAAGGAAAAGTAATTAATTATTTTTAATTAATTAATATAGAAATAAAATAATGTATATATGTTATGATAAAATCACTACAGTTTATGGATATCATGCATAACTTTTAAATATTTTTAAACTATGTTCGAAGATAAATTTTAGTTCCGAGAGTTATTTTTTACTAGAAATATTTAATAACAATCTTCATGTTATGTTAAAATATGTCTAACCCGTTCTTATTCTATAGCTTTGAAGGAATGATCTCCTCAAATTTTGATATATTAATAGATACAATATTACAAAGATATGTAAAATAATTTAAAGTAATATTAAATTGTATAATACGTAAATTACAAAATTTAAGTTTATATAATTCCTGATCGTAATAATTACACCAGCATTTGGATTAATTTTTAGTTATCCGTGTAACGGGCATGGATTTATGCAGAAATGGGGGCTTTGCGGTCAACGTACAAAATCACAAATTATACAAATTTATTAATAGAAAGATGTATTTCCAGATGACTGTATAAATATATTAATATCAAACACTGAAGCAAGGCATTGACTTTTATCCAAGTTTCAGTTTGTATGTGCTAGCATCTCTTAAACTCCCAATTTATAAAAAAATAATTCCATTTGCATGCTCAAAACTGCCATCTTATCGTCTAGGAATTCGACAAGAAACATTATGATGCTTGCAGAAAATAGTTTCCGCAAGCAGTTGCCTAAAATTGCCGGTTAATTAGCATTTCACATTCATTTTCAATGAAATAATGGCTACAATCATGAACAAGCATCCAGTTAAATTACAAACATATGTTCTGAAGACACATTAGCATTTCACAACCACTTAGCTGTTCTAACAGTCCAGGATAGTTGATGTGTGCCATCATAAATTTTATTACAACCCATCGCATTGACTTTTATCAAGTATACCAAAAGGCAAAGGAATAAACTGTTCCGAGTGGCAGAGGAAATTAGAAGAACCATAGAAGCTATTACAATTCAAATAATGTGGCTTGTAAGGAAAAGTAAATGATAGGAAATGGTCAGGTAACCCCACGATCCGGTGCCAGAAACAGGTGAAGCCGACTATGAAGGAGTGCTGATGGGCATCAGTTTGGCAGCATGGGCAGCGTTGCTTTCGACATATCATTCTCGAACGATGGTGTCCCGGGTTCATGCGTCTTTCGCAGCACTTCGGCTCAGGAATTGCATCTTTGAAGATAAATCCCAACCAAGAGCTGAAAAGAGAAACAAAAAAGGAAAACCAACTTCTGCTGCCTACACAAGACCCAAACACAGTTGAAAATTGCCATGAAAATGCAGTAAGACAATTCAATACTAGAAACAAACAAAGCACCTCACAAGCTTGATGTCACGGCCTGAAACAGAGATCAAAAAATGCCATGAAGATACCCAAAAATCGAGATGTAAAATGCTGAGAAAATACCCAAAAATGCAAATGAAAAATGCCATGAAAATCCCCCCAGACATTTCAGTACTAGAATCAAACGGAGCACCTCACATGCTATATGTCACGGCCTGAAACAAAGGTCAAAAATTGCCATGAAGATACCCAAAAAACCCAGTTAAAAAAGGCTAAGAAAATACCCATAAACACAGTTGAAAAATGCCAGGAAATTACCTTGAATAGACAATTCATTACTAGAATCAAACAGATCACCTGAGAACCTATAAGTCACGGCCTGAAACAAAGTTCAAAAATACCATGAACCTACCCAAAAACACAGTTCGAAAATGCAAAGGAAATACCCAAATACACAGTTCAACAAATCCATGAAAATACCCTTAGACAATTCAATAGTAGAATCAAACAGACCACCTCACAAGCTTGATGTCACGGCCTGAAACAAAGATAAAAAATGCCAGGAAGATACCCAAAAACACAGATGAAAAATGCCATGAAAATATCCCCAGAAAATTCATTACTAGAATCAAACAGAGCACCTCACAAGATATATGTCACGGCCTGAAACAAAGGTCAAAAATTGCCATGATGATACCCAAAAAACACAGTTCATAAATGTTAATGAAATACCCAAAAACACAGTTAAAAAATGCCAGGAAAATACCTTGAACAGACAATTCATTACTAGAATCAAACAGACCATCTCACAAGCTTGATGTCACGGCCTGAAACAGAGATAAAAAAATGCCAGGAAGATACCCAAAAACCCAGATCCAAAATGCTAAGAAAATACCCAAATACACAGTTCAACAAATCCATGAAAATACCCCAGACAATTCAATAGTAGAAACAAACAGAGCACCTCACAAGCTTGATGTCACGGCCTGAAACAGAGATCAAAAAATGCCATGAAGATACCCAAAAACCCAGATCTAAAATGCTGAGAAAATACCCAAAAACACAAATGAAAAATGCCATGAAAATCCCCCCAGACATTTCATTACTAGAATCAAATAGAGCACCTCACAAGATATATGTCACGGCCTGAAACAAAGGTCAAAAATTGCCATGATGATACCCAAAAACACAGTTCATAAATGCTAATGAAATACCCAAAAATACAGTTGAAAAATGCTAGGAAAATACCTTGAACAGACAATTCATTACTAGAATCAAACAGACCACCTCACAAGCTTGATGTCACGGCCTGAAACAGAGATCAAAAAATGCCAGGAAGATACCCAAAAACCCAGATCCAAAATGCTAAGAAAATACCCAAATACACAGTTCAACAAATCCATGAAAATACCCCCAGACAATTCAATAGTAGAAACAAACAGAGCACCTCACAAGCTTGATGTCACGGCCTGAAACAGAGATCAAAAAATGCCATGAAGATACCCAAAAACCCAGATCTAAAATGCTGAGAAAATACCCAAAAACACAAATGAAAAATGCCATGAAAATCCCCCCAGACATTTCATTACTAGAATCAAACGGAGCACCTCACAAGCTATATGTCACGGCCTGAAACAAAGGTCAAAAATTGTCATGAAGATACCCAAAAAACCCAGTTAAAAAATGCTAAGAAAATACCGAAAAACTCAGTTGAAAAATGCTAGGAAAATACCTTTGTCAGACAATTCATTACTAGAATCAAACAACCACCTCACAACCTATAAGTCACGGCCTGAAACAAAGTTCAAAATGCCACGAAAAACCAAAAAACACAGTTCAAAAATGCAAAGGAAATACCCACATACACAGTTCAACAAATCCATGAAAATACCCCCAGACAATTCAATACTAGAATCAAACAGTTCTTCATGTGTCGGTTTTGTGGATGAACCGGCTCATTCTGGTTAGAATGTGTCATGCAATGAAGCATACTCCAAGACATTGCCCTCGGCATGTGTCATGTTAGACTGTGATGCTTCACAACGGTTGCATTTTTGAAATGCCCTCCAAGTCATGAGTTAAGAGCCGACACTTCACATACGCAACCATGAAGCAATGAAGTGTGCTCAAAATTCTTAATTTATCTGTATCAAGTCCCGAACTCAGAACACTGGATTTACGTTTCATCATAAAAAAACCAACTTCTGATGTTTCCACAAGACCCAAAAACACAGTTGAAAAATGCTATGAAAATACCCCTAGACAATTCAAAACTAGAATCAAACAGACCACATCACAACATATATGTCACGGCATGAGACAAATTCCAAAAATGTATAGGTTTTTTCAAAAATCGAAGTTCAAAAATGCCATGAAAACAATGACAGTTGATTGATTCTAAATCCAATTTCATCATTGTTCAGGCAACTTACCGACATAATCCATTTCAAAATATGGATTCTATATTCAGTGGGCTCAGGAAGGCAGTTTCAGCAGGTATTTCCTGACGGTCATATTTTGCATGCATCCAATTCAGGAAATGCTATGCGTCTGCCAAACATTATGGCCCTCATCGTTGATAGAGCACCTGACTGTGATGCTTCACAACGGTTACATTTATAAATGCCGTCCAAGTCATGAATTCACAGCCGACGCTTCGATATCAATTAGGTCAACCAAATATTTGTAGGAAAGTTTAATAGCACTGGAAGCATTTAAAAAAACACAGGTTAGTTTTCCAATTCAACGAAATATAATCAGCACTTCAATATAAGAAAATGTTAGATCAAACAAGTGAAAGTGTGCCTACTATTATCTCAGCATAACAAATTAAAGAACAATAGAAGTAGTGGCATTACATGTCAATGTAAGAAAGTAGTCTGCCCATCACAAAGCATTTCAAAACATCAGTATCAGCAGTCATTAGGATATTACAAGATATAGTGCTACTAACAAACCCAACAGCATTAACGTAGCTGCCCAAACAGAAACCCAAGAGGAAGACTACAAGAAAGGATACGAAAAGCAATATAATTGTTATTATAGGTGCACCCACAGTCCTGGCCATGTCTTCATCCTTTTTTCCTCATAGATATTCCATTTCAGTCAATTTTCCGATATATTGATGGTCAGAAGGTTTACGATAATTCTGAAATGCATCAATTGCCTCTTGTCTACATTTAAACTTCTTGTACAAGGCATGCTTGAACCTACTAACCTCACGCTGACACTCAGGCCATGATTCATAAACCCCTCATCTACGGCCCACGAAAACTACATAATAACTTTGGGCAGACATTACTAAACCTCAGGAGCAAGCAGCCTGATTTTCTGCATTACGGGGATACAATGTGAAACTCAAATGAAATAATGCATTGCACTAATTATAAAGTCAATCATGGTCGACAGAGTAACATACAATTTATGAGCATGGAACGATTGTACTCAAACGAAGCATCCTATACTTACTTCGCGTGTGATGAGCATCCCATAGCCTCTCAGCTATGGAATTGCGTAGTTGATCACCTTTTCGTGATTCGTCATCCCCTATACTGAGATAAGGATCGACATCGTCATCACGATCAGCTGGCAAAGGTTCAGTAGACATATTGAAGTATTTGTCATTTCCTTGGCTGCGTCGAATGAAGTTGTGAATTATGCAGCAAGCCATAACAATACGCTTTTGAACCTTGAAGGGAAATGGAATGGGACTTCTTAGAACCTTATATCGCATCTTAAGAATTCCGAAGGCCTTCTCAACGCAATTTCTGAGTTGAGCATGTCGATGGTTGTATAAGTCTCGACAATTGTTATATCGGCGAGCCCTTGGATTGTTGAAGATACTAAGGTGGTACCTATTACCTCGATATGGGGCAAGAAACTTATATGTATTGTCATATCCTGAGTCAACAAGATAGAATTTTCCTGTACACCACAACAATGCCTTGACGTATACCCTTAGGAAAAATATGCTTAAAATTTAGTCATTCAAGTATGTTATATGTGAATACCTTCTGGTACAACGAGTCCTCCAGACTCGACAAACCAACGTAGGACTCTCATATCGGCTGCAGATCCCTCCCAACCAGTACAAACGAAAAGGAAGGAGTGATCAAAGGAGACTGCAGCCATGACATTTTGAGAAATGGTGCCCTTTCGATTACGAAATCGTGGTTGTTTGCTTTTCCTGATGGTTGCAGGTATATATGTGCCATCGATTGTTCCAACAACATTCTGTCATGCAAGCAAATATATCAAGGACCGGATAATGAGAAGGTTGAAAAAATTAATTCTGTTTAGTCGTGTCCAAACGTACCATGAAGTGAGGATGGAAATGCTTGTTGGCATGGATCCGTGGGTTAACGGTCGTCTCCTGTTGAGGTTGAACGATAAATTCATGCTTAAGCAAACAAATTGCTTTCATTATGTTGTTAAAGTGTCGGGATATTGTCTCCCCTGAGTGCTGAAAGATTTCAGCCAACACTCTATTACTAACACCATGACCTATGCCGTAAAGAAAAATTGCTAGTTGCTCCTGTATCGATACGTTGCGTGTGCTACTTACGAACCTTCACGAGACAAGCAATTCTTGCAGCTTGAAGAACATAGTATTTGTCATCCTAAAGTGATCATAACCCCTATTTGGATGGCCACTCAAAATATCAGCAACGATTTCGTGACTCAAGAATGGACGAGTTCGGCATGGCAGCTTTGAAATAACGTTAAAATTGGGTAAGAAATAACGTTAAAATTGGGTAAAGAAATGAATCCATTACTTATCAACACAGTTAGGACGTCCTGCCAGTAGTTGTCCTCATCTATTAAATACGCCATGACATCATGAAATAGGTCCATCTACTAGGAAAAGGTAGTAGTTAATGATACAACCACATGCATGAGTAATTGTTGATTGCAATACATGAAGACAGAGTATAGTAACAAACGTTGCTACTTAATAACATAATACATAATCATATACACCAAAATGACATATTTATGAGCAACTGAACCACGACATATCATTCTATAACTAATATGATGCAAGCAAATATATGTCATCAAGGATCAACGATCACAGGAAAAGTCGAAGTCATGCGTCGAAGATGCAGGTGTGGTACAACGGATTCTTGTGCACTGACAGCTGAAGAATGGGTCAGACCCTGGGAAATGCTGCTGTCACTGCTTGGTCTGAATAATGGCTGCATGAATGGAATATGTCCACCTCGAGTGGAAGCATGCATAGGAGGAGGCATAAATACAGATGGGCCATCTTGATAGACACCATGCATTTGAGGCATAAAGAAAGTAGGCGCAGATGCAAAACTTCCAGCAGGTGCTCCCGCTGAAGGTGATACACGGTAGAACTCTGTCATTTGTCTTTTAAGCCACGCTTCAAGTAGTGAGCCTTCATAATGCATAAGGAACCACCTATTGATCTCAATTTTTAAACTGTTCCCCACAGCAAGAATACATTCAGGTGTAATCCCTGGGAGACTCTAACTTCCGCATGCATTCATCAATTGAGTACATGGTAGGACGGGCAAGCTGCTCTCTCCTTAGGATCTCATTAGCAATTTCCAGCCTTTTTTTACCTTGTTCCACCAGTTCGAGAAAGGCATCAGCAGCTTCAGATGTGCACTTACTGTTACGTGATGTAGGAGTTACGGTGGATGACCTTTTCCTCTTTCCACTACTAGTAGACAAACCTGGATCTAAAGAACAATCCGTGGGTTGGGTCGAGGCACATGTGCTCGGGCTGTTTGGAGAGACATCATCAAATAAGAGATCGAAATGACTGGATGATGAGTAAGAGAGTCCAGCACTTTTACGTGTTGGGGGCCAGAAGTCTATGTCATCAAGGTTCATCCGATCGACCTCGTCGTCCAAGGTATCATTGTCGGATACTCCCTTTGGAATAGCAGATGTATCCTCCCGTCTACCAGTGGCAGTATTCTTTGAAAATAGAATGTCTATATCATCGTAAACAGGGAAGGACTTATCCTTTATTTGAGCGTAGTCCTTGTTAACCTGTTAGCAAATTTGTTGAAGTAAATATTTTAATATACCGAGAAAGCATCCAAAGTAAGATTCGATAACAGCAAAATCTACCACTTACCGAGATGATCTCCCACATATGTTCATCACCGCATGTGGGTGGTTTAAGTGCAGGATCACATCCCTAACCTAAGCGGTTAGCTAGGTTATAATACAAGTTGAAGGTCTTCTTCAGAACCTTTAAACGATTCTTCAGGTTTGTATATGTGAACGATATATTTGTCCTTTCGTTGAACAATTTGGTAATTCTCTTCCATGTATCTTGTGAGAAAGTACCGTTGTGACAGTTACCATCGTCATTCTCTTGCCTCATCAGGGTCACAAATATCGAGTCAAGAGAATCGGTCCAATTGGGTGCCCTAGTATGACCTGATCGTTCACGGGCCTATGATGGTTCACCATCTTTTTTGGATTAAGGCATATTATCTACAGGCCCAGAACCGTTGATAATTTGTTACATTGGATCATAATGGAAGAACGAGTCATGCGGCATAATGATATAATACGAATCTATATGCAGTACATTGAAGAAACTTCGAGTAATTGAGTAATGTGGAAACTATGGAAACTGGATTACAATGCAACACGTAGCTTCGCATGAATTCTAGCAATACAAGAAATTAAAAATAGATAATCATTAGACAAACAAAATAATTCCAGCCAGCTAAAAAATAAAAAGCTTACAAAGTTGTTTACATTGTAGGTTTCTACCCAAATTTAATCTAAACGGCTCCTAACTAATTGGTTTAATGCCTAGGTTTGGGCCCAAATTTTATCTGTGAACATTTATAGGTTTCTGCCCAAATTAAGCAATTGTAAACTAGCTCTGTTTAGATGAGATATATGCAATTCATGGTCGGCCGCAAATTCAAGCCATTATAGACAGTTTGAGGCATCAACTAATTGTCAACCGAGCATAGGTTTTTGAGGTACAGCGGAAAAAAAAGTACTATACCCTGTTTGCAAGGAGGTGATCCTTTATTCGGTTATTACATAAAGCTAGATGAAACTCTTCCTGCTTAATAATGACATATAGAAATAGACCACCTGATGCACATATCTTCAACATAACTTACTTCACATATGTATTAAGGAACATGCAATCAAAAATTATCTCCACTTATAAGAATCGGATCCTCTAGTTGGAACAGAAATAGCAAAATTTCAGTTGCTCACCATCAGATTTTTATGCATTGAACGATTAAATTAACCGAAAAAGAATAATGTTAATTCTAAGCCACGAACATTAGATCAACCGGACAAATGCACCACATACCAAATGCACTAAAAAATTCATCAAGATAAGTGCGCATTGATTTTAGTAAAAGAGTTATAAGCATTAAGAAGTAATAAGCAAATTAATCAAGACGGAGAGAATAGATTTCTGCTTATTTATCTAAGTAATAATGAGATTTATCTAGTTCATAAAGTAATCACTGTTAATAACGCTATGACCACAATGAATTATTATAAGCATGTAACACAGAGTTGTATGAATGATATCATTCAACTCTGTAGCCCCAATCCGTAGCGTCACATTTGTAGAGGGGTTCATCGAGGCGGTAAATTAGTGCTACTATCATGCAATATTTAAAGCAGCAGACGTAATCATAGAACCCTAGGGCCGAAAATTGAAGGAGACGACAGGGAGCACAACAAATCAAATCAAAGTTTTTGAGGTTCCCTCCGTTGCTAACAAAGGAGGAAACATTGCTGGTTCAGGCCATAGTCATCAAGGTAGATCCCCCGAAACCGAAATCAGTTCACTCAAAGAGCAAAGTCTGAAACCCTAGGTAAAACAACGACAAAGGTAAAAAGAAGGGAGAGCGTACTTGTTCCCTCGCTTTCTCGAGGACCTTCTCAGGAAGAGGAGAAGATTATGGGACGAGGATGAGGAGCCAAAAACTAGTGTCAGGGAAGAGGATGAAGACCGAACCGAGAACTTGTGGCTAGATCCACTTGATCCTCTTCGTCCACGCGGAGAGAAGACTTAGGAGACCTATTGGGAGCATCCGCAGAGAGAAGGCCAGAGGGGAAGAGCAAGGATCAGTAGTCGACGGTCACATTTTGGGGAAACCCTAGTCGCGAGAGCTGGAGGATGAAGACCGACCCGAAAAAAGATCGTACTTTTTAACATCCTCCGAGTGCCCCTGGAATAGGTACAGTGGCGGAAGTTCGTATTCCAGGGGTTGCCGTGGAATACGAAATGGGGATATGAAGTGTTGACGGGAATAAAGGATGTTGTGGGGCCCACCTACGCTTTAACCCGGCGTTTGGGGGAATAAGCTGGAATAAAGCCCTATTCCAGGCCTTATTCCTGCATCCAAACGCAGCCATAATGGCTAACATTTAATGAGCCCCTTCTCAGTAAGGGGGCCACCCTATATTGCCCTATATGTGCTCTGCTCATCAACTCAACTTCTAAGAACAACTTCCTAAAATTAGAAATGCTAGCACTCTTATTGGAAAATCAGATGTTAATGTGTCAGTTTTGTGAATAAGGGTGTTAGTTGAGCATGTGGTGGTGTCCCTGACAGTTTATGACAAGATACTTGTGATGCCCTGTTCCTTTGGCGGATCCTCACGTGGTGAGGATCCGCCATTGTTGACGGAGGAAGGGGGGCGCCGCCCCTTCCTCCGCCATTCTTGACTGCTGCGGCAACCTTGCCGCAGCCAGTCAAGGAAGGGGGCGCCGACGCGCCCCCTTCACACGTGGTACAGGGGAGGGATAACCCTCCCTTGCCGCTATTTAAGGAGCTAGTAAAGTGGCAATAGGGGACTTAGTTGATCTATTGAATATTTGGTACAAGTAAATCATCAGATATTTTGATTGATTTTCGATTCAAATAGTTAGGAGGAACTTAGTTGCATTGACTTTTATTTTGCCACATTCGCTGAACTGTTATCAAGACCCATATGGATACATTACCAGTTTGGTATGGTGCGGGTTCGTATGTTATGATGCTTACCTCATATCAAAACAAGGTGCCCATTTTTTTCCTCTCTTAACTATAATATCACTTGATACCAGGTGGTACAAGATGGCTCAACTTAGTTCGGATTGGTTTGATTCATACCGAATTAAAACTCGGTACTCTGTCGAAACCTTAGTGATACAATATGTAGATACGTTATGGTCGATAGGTCTGTATGATAGACCTAGGTTACACCTATTCTAAAAAGTCATTCTTGCTTCGGTTCCTACTCCATTGATTGCCTCTTAAGATTTTCTCTGTGGTTATTTCTATCATTAGCTATTGCCACTACTCCATTAAAAGCTCTTTTAATTAGTATCTTCTAATATTTATTTATATGCTTGCACACACATATATAGACATATAGACATACACACAGGCACACACACATATATACATATTATGTGTGCATGCATCCATGCATATGTATATGTGTATACCTACATATATGTATATGTGTATGTATATACACGTATATGCACATATATAGATGTACATGCATACATATGTTTGTATGTGTATTTAGCAATATTCTATGGCACCTTGGAATGCTTAGGGGCGCTAGAGACTTGACATTGAAAATGAGGCGATGGAACTTAAAAAATTTAAATGCTTGCTAAGTTGTAGTAATGCAGTATCCGTAAGAATTTGCAAGTTGCAAGAGCCAAGAATGGATATGGATAATAATTATCTGATTTGTATTTGAATACTTGGATCTGCTTGTAATCCTACTTAATCTATATGGCACCATGAACTTTTTTAAAAAATAACAGTTATAAATTTAACTTTCTGACATATATATTTTTATTTATATTTTCAATACCTGATTTATATTCTTATCTGTCTAAACCAAATATGAAGATGAATTTTTATATCCAACTAATATATTTACTCACATCTGTATTCGCCAAACAAAACCAGATACGAATATTGATACACTGATGACCAATCTATTTTCAGCCTAATACAAAAGGTTCAATTCTTGAGGAATGTTTGGATAGCAGTTGAACAGGAAAATTAGCAAGTAGTTGTTGTGCAACCGTTGTTAAGTTCTTGCCATTACATCTTTTATTTCTGCTGCTGGTTTATCTAAATTTCCTCTGATGTTCTTATATGATTTTTCTCAATTGTTAGAGTTTATGTTTGGCATAGTGTTGTACTGTTGCACCCATTTCTATTATTTAAATCCTGCCAACTTAAGGCAAAATCAGAAAGGCATGCGTTTTAAACTTGATCCCCTTATTTACAAACCAGGTTGCTTGGGTTGGGATACCGACCCCACCAGCATGGCTGCCTACAGATATGCTTATCAAGGTATGATTACCATCCTGGAAAATTTTCACAGCATAATTATGATTGTGTAATTTCCAACTTGAGCTGTCATGCACATTTCATTGATGATTCTAGTTGGAAATTTGTTTTTTTGCTTTTTTTCCTATGGTGAATTTATGTGATACACTTTTTGATTGTTCAAAGGAACTGACAGATTTATGAAGGCAGCTGATGGTACCGTGTAAAATCAAAGATATTTGATGGCAACCTCCTGCTAATACTTTACAAGGCTCCTATCCACCAGGCGAAACTGTTATAGGATGCAAACTAGAACTTGTTTAGTATAGTACTCCTCTTACAACTCAAGTCAACTCAATTTATCTAAGCCTTTTCCCAACTTTAATAGATTCATGTTTTAGGGGATCTTACGGAGTTTTACGCTGGCTATCAGCTACCTAACGCAACCCTTTTTTACCCAGGCTTGAGATCGGCCTTGGCGGAGTTAATAGTGCTCCTTTTAGATTTTCTTAATAAGAACTACGGATGCCAACGGAACGGATTTGAGGCAAAGGGTATATTCTCCATCTCCACTCCTGATCCCCAACCCTACTCCCTATTCCCGCCCTAATCCATGAATGAGGATTGATTTTTCCTCCATTCCCACCCTCGTAGTTCTCCATTCCCCATTGGAAATCCTCAATCCCCTTTTTTTAATAAAGAAAAAAAGCTTTCAGATTAAAAAAAATCATGCAAATTGATGGATCATATTTATTAATATGACAAATTGATGAAGTAAACAATAGAATTAACAAATTTTAGTGGAATTATGAAAGAAATTTATATTTTGATATTCAAGTATCTATATTTTAAAACTAAAACTGTTTCACAATTAGGCACATTGGGACACTTAGTTAAAAAGAAAAAAAAATCTTGAACAACATAGTGATATTATGCTATGTAAACTGTTTCACAATTAGGCACATTGGGACACTTAGTTAAAAAGAAAAAAAAATCTTGAACAACATAGTGATATTATGCTATGTAAATATCTAAAATTTTCAACTAAATAAAGTGGGGGAATTCTGAGCTATATTTAGAAAAAAACACTATAGATATAAATGTAATTTTATTTTATAGGGAAAATAATTGGGTTTCGGGTTTGGGTTTGGGGATGGAGATCTCAATCCCCATCCTCAAACCCAAATCCGATGGATTTTCAAAAATTTTCTTATCCTCATCTCCATTTAATATCTCCAAACCCATCCTTGCTAGGGCACTTCTCCATGGGAATCGGGTTTCCCCATCCCGATTGCCATCTCTAGTAAGATCTGAAGTTTTGCCTTCAACACCTAGTTCAAATAGAAAGAGGTTTTGGGTAATAAGAAGGAAAACATTATAATGGTTACAATGCAGGCATTGAGTTGAGGTCTCCTTTTCTTTCTCATGAGCCAACAAAATCCCCACAGACTTTACTCTTTCAGCTGCTCTAATCACCTCCTTCCCAATATCTTCCGAATGTGCTTCCATTTAGCAATCTGTTGAATTAAGGAAGATGATGGGAGAAGAGAAGTTGATGCGACATGGGAGATGGAGAGGGAAGGAGTTGTCACAAACCAACAATTAGAGTTCACTTTAGACAGTCTCAGAAGTTAGGTCAGCATGTGGCTGCTACTAGGACGCGTTCATGCTCAAGCTAATTTAGTCCTGCCTTGTGCTTGGTGAGAATGGTCTGAACAGCCTTGAAAGAGGAAATGGGATCTGTTGCACATAGATGTCATGCCATTTGTTCTTGAATTGGATTTGCATCTTTCATTATTTTAAAATAAACCACAGAGCTTTGTAGTAAAATATTTGGTTTTCTGTTGATTTACTTAAAACGGTTTTATGCAAGGTCTGCCATATCAATCTGTGCCAATCATATTAGAGGTTTAATTTGGTATGAACTAAATCGGTCCGAATCATATGGAACCGTTCTGCCCCACCTGATACTGACTCGTATTGTTTGGTTTCAAGCGGTATTATAGTTAAGAGCAAGAAAAGTATTAGTACCCTGTCTCAATATGGAGTACATATGGTACCATAGCGATCTGTACTATGTCAAATCAGCAATGTACCGGTTTGGTTCTTGGTACTGGTTTTGCAAACCTTGGTTTTATGCAATAATAAAAACATGACACTAAGAGGATGGTTAATGGTAAAATGCCAAGTTATCTAATTGATTAGATAAAAGTAAGTATTTTATGAGTAAAAACGCCAGTTAAATGGTCAGAGATAATATTTTGACAAAAGAGGTTCTGTTATTAACTACAGATGGCTTAGAGCTTATCTCATTCAGTTAACAAATGCTCCTCAGCAAGCTTGTCATGGTTCATAAATTAAGGTTCTCCATGTTCTGTTGTACCAGTGAATTGCATTTTTGCTTGTACTTGTAAATAATGCACCTGTAGATGTTTTCTTTTCGAGTTATGGGAAGTAGCCCATCCATGGGAGACTTGGATATAAATTTGTGTTAATATCTATGCTTGATCAATTATCATCTGATCAAATTTGGATGGAAGAAAACTAGTATGCTGACTGGATCATAGATGGGGTTTATTTCCATGACTGCATCAATTAGAAGTAAAAGTGAGTGCTAATTCATGGTATACTCAATATTTTTATTTTTTTTCCTGATCATTGGCAGTCGGAAAAGCTTGACTATGAGAGAATATGATGTTGGAACACTTGCTGCAGTGTCTGGCAGTGTCAAATGGTGCCCCTTGCTTTTCTTACTCTACAAGGAGGAATTCCAACTTCCAAGAGCTCAATGATAAGCATTGCTCCTGCCTAGCTTGTTCATTTTACAGCCATTTTGTTTACTGTATCTCTTGTTTGTTTGGATACTGATGAAAATATTTTCATGCCAACTGTAAATTCATCTCCTTTCTTGGGTGCATTTTGTTCTTGACGTGCAGGTATAAATTTTTGATGAGAATTCCTGTTGGTTGTTGATGGAAGCTATCTGCATCCAATATGGTATTCTGATGCGGCATTCTTCCCTGCTATTCTTGTCTAGCTGTATTACATAGGGACCCAGGCTAAGATTTGTGATTATGATTGTCATTGGTTGCCAGAACACAAGGCATGGGCTGTCTTGTTTTGAAATATCAGACATTCTCCCAGTGGAATAAAAATGATCTTTGTTTAAAATTTTCATGTGTGATTCAGCTAGAGTATCTGAACCCTGATATCTCTCTACTCTGTGTCATGCTCTTGTGCTAATCTTAACTTGTATTGCTTTCAAGCCAGATCATATCTGCATCTTTGTAGATAAATCAATTTGTTGTATGACAGTAGTTGAATTAAATCTCTTTGCTGATAAAGGAAAAGAATTCTTCTGGAGGTTTGTTGGATTGGTTCGTAAAATGCAGTGTTTTATCTTCCTCTGCAGCCCCTCTTTATATGTTTTTCGACATGTATCTCAAAGTTCCTTTTGAAACCCAAACCATGAAACTACATCAAATTCCATGTAAGTGATCTTGATATTAAAATAGATAAATCAGGAACACAAGTTCAATTTATTATGAATACTGAGCATGAACTAAGCATGATGCAATCTAAATCAGAAGGTGGCACTATCGCTATAGTGATGCTACATTTTTGCAGTACCATCATGGTTTAGAATGCTAATAAATGATGCGAATTTTTCTGTGATTTCATTGTTAGCTTATATACTTGTTATCTGTTAGCTTATATACGCTGCCACTGAGAGGCAACCGTTTGCGAAGGGAGAGTTCAAGGTATTTAATGGAGGGGTGAGGAGAGCATGAGGAGGATGAGGAGCAGTGCCACTTCCAGGATGTGATGGACAGCTCCCGGGTCCTCTCGGAGGAGGAATTAGTTGTTCATTTGTTTACCTTGATATCCAGGTTAACTTGACGCAAATTGTGATTTTATTCCGTTTTACTTTGTATCTCCTTTGATTGCCTGCTCTTCGCCTATGTTGAGGTGTGATCGCTTTGGAAAAGTGAATTCATCTCATTTATTCCCACCCCCACCCAACCAAAAGAAGAAAAGAAAAAAATGTGAACTTTGTTTACAATGAGCTGGAGAAGTTGAGTGCCATCAATTGAACTATGATTTTTGGCCAGTGGCATCAGCTTAGAGGCGTCTGCATTGCTCCATTGGAAGGTTGATGTATCCAATAGCCTTGAATGGATCTACCTTCATGACTCAAGTGCTTGTTTTTCTTGTGGTTGGTCAGACTAATAAAGTAATTGTGAATCATCCGCTGTTTTTCTTCGCTCAGCATTAAGTTTTCTAGTCTTAGATATGCTCCTCCCTTCATAGCTGGCTGACCATTCGCATTGATATGCCGTTCCGAAGCAAGATGCAGCATTATATGAGTCAGCACGGGTATGACGTAATCATTTATTCATATAAAAAATTTTTAATACAAAAATAACTCAAATATTAAATAGATAATATGACATAACATATTGTTTAATAAATGGATCATGTTCAATTAATATGATATGTTTTGCCTAACAATTCACCTAGCATGAATGAATGTGACTCACAGAATAACTCACTTAATACTCACTTAATACAAATAGATGCAACTTACCTAAGAATTTATTTAATATGAGTTTTTATTTTCTCCTCAATTTTAAAATTTTAATGGTATAAGGATAAATGACAAAAATAACGTTCATTTCTTTTAAAAATATATTTTAAGCAAAATTTATATAAAAATATATAATTAGAAGACTAACAATATTATTAATAAAGTATGTTAATCGGATCATCACCGTATCATTTTTTAGTTGATAGATCAACATATAACGTGATATTTTATATCTAATTCTATCGGTACAATAATGATACGAATCCATTTAAGATTAATTCAAATTTATTTACCTTATATTCTATTCGAGCCATATTATTTGTCGTATAATGTCTAAATTTGTCATGCCTACTTATAGGCCGATGGGATCTAACAAGATGAGTGTGGTTGTTTCAACAAAGTAGGTTCTCTCTCTTTAATTGCAACTCTATTTCTACGTACAATCTGTACTGTAGAGCACAAGATGATACTTGTAGTTTCATTTTAGGGATGAGCTGCTCTATTATAATAATATTTTTTTAGAATATTGAACCTCAATCCTCTCTATTGAAGTCCATAACTTACTTTATATCTTTACATAATGCTTTTGTACCTTTAGATTTTCTATAATTCATGATACCATCCATCTATAGTCAAAAGCATGATAGCAAAAGCCTTTATTTTAAGCCATCTGAGTATATATGAACCCCACATGCTAATTTTTCTCCCCTGGTATGGCATTTTGCTGGTGCTGTGTTTTTGGGTTGGTCTTTGTAGAAATTGAAGAAGAGCTAATTCTTTATTATGCAACAAACATTGATAAGAGTATGCCAATTTATTTTGTAACCTAATATTATGTTGGCAGAAATTTCTACAACTTTTCTTAGAATACTAGACCATGCATGCTTTGTTACTGTATACCATTTAATGTCATTTGTGGGATGGATGGAATACTTTGCTGAAATGTTTGTTTGTTTGTTTTTTATTTTTATTTTTATTATTTAAGGCCGTAACAACATAAACCACGTCAGTAGATCATAAACCTATCGAGTCAATTTAAGACTATAACAATAAATATATCAATCCAACTTTATTAATTGTATAAAGAATTTAAATCTAAATATGATCTTTGCATTATATGGATTACACAATACGTCTCATGTAACTCGCCTAATAAATAAATTATATTTGAACTGATATAAATACATAACTAGATTTAACTAGTGCAATCTAAAGCTAGGTGTGCCAAAATATCCAAAGTGTTCTCTACTTTTTTTTTTTTTCTTTCATTAAACAGGTCTAACGAGATGTTGTCATAACAGTTGACTCATTAAATAATTACATTAATTATGGGTTAATTTAGGTTAGAGGGATACGATGAGGACCAACTAAAGCAGTTGTCGAAACACTTTATGAGCTTTGAATATAATGAAAGCCTATTCTAAAGCATTTTTATATTTGAGGATGTCCAGTTGAAGCAAGGCTTTATAGGCCACATGAAAAGAAATTGGACTCTAGAATAGTGAGCAGCTACTTTGTTGGGTATTCTGAGCGATCCAGGGGTTTCAAGTTTTATGATCCCAAATCAAGGATAATTTTTGAGACGGAAACTGCAACGTTCTTTGAGAATATTGAGTTTGGGAAGAGAAATAAGGTCAGAGACTTTGTCTTTAAGGAGGAATTGGATCCTACTACTCTTGTTGAAAAGCAGCTAGTTCCTATTTCTATAATTGCTTTTGATAATGATCAAGTTGCAATTCCATAACAACAAAAAATTGTTGTTCAACCCTTAGAGGTACAAACTCAACAACCTCAAGAATAAGTGCATCAAGAACAAATGCCTTTGCGGCGATCCACTAGAGAAAAGAGAAATGCTATTACAAATGACTATATAGTGTTTCTTTAGGAATATGAAGAAAATAATAGCGTGATGAAAGATGATCCTGTCAACTTCCTTCAAACCATATAAGGTTCCAATTCAGAAAAGTAGATTAAAGCAATGAAGGAATAGTATAAGTCTATGTAAGATAATAAGGTTTGGGAACTTATCCCATTACTAGAAGGTATGAAACCCATTGGTTGCAAATAAATTTTTAAGACCAAAAGGGATTCAAAGGATAATACAGAAAGGTATAAAGTTCATCTTGTGGCTAAAGGCTATACTTAAAAGGAAGAGATTGACTTTAAAGAGACCTTCTCTCCAGTTTCATCGAAGGACTCTTTTAGGATAATCATGGCTCTTGTTGCACAATATGATATGGAACTCCATCAAATGGATGCCAAGACAGCGTTTTTTAATGGAGACAATTTATATGGTGCAACCAGAAAACTTTGTGTCAGAAGACCCAAAGAAAATGGTTTGCAAATTGACAAAATCCATTTATGGGTTATAAAGTAAGCTTCTCGTCAATGATAGCACAAATTTCATCAAGTAATTCTCTCATTTAATTTTGAAATGAATGCAGTTGATGATTATGTGTATCACAAGTTCAGTGGAGTAAATACATTTTTCTGGTTTTGTATGTGGATGATATTTTGCTTGACATTAGAATTCATGATCTCAAACTAGAACTAAAATAAAGTTTTGATGCGCTATGACCTTTATTTTATTTGAAAACTGGATCCACAGATCATAAAATATCATTGGTATCAAAACAAAATTTACAATAAACTAATGAGTATTTGTCTCATGGTTGCTGAATAAAACCAAAGAAACATATGCACAAATACGAATATCAATGCATATAACCAAAAAATTTCTCAATGATTCAACATGAATAGGGGCTTTGATACCAATTATTGAAAATTAAATCTGAATCTTTGGTGAAAACCATCACTATGAAGCCCAAGATGATGGGAATTATGCATACAAGATATGAATCAAATTCATATAAATATTGCGGAAGATAAAATATAAAATTCTCAGATGCCTAGGATCCTTAGGAACAAATTCATTATATCTCAAATAAAATCTAATTTTATTCATACTTGAGTCCTTTATCGATGTAGATAAGGAAGAAGCCGGTTAATCCCTGCCACTAGCTGTCCACGTGTCCGGCATGAAGACCTTCAAGATATGAAGATGACACCACGGAAGAGAGAGAGGGGTGCTAGCGCCTCTTGAATCCCCTTACAGAAGATATCTTTGAAGAAAAGTCTAATCTTTTCTTCTCATGCTCTATTTTCTTGGTAGGAAGGAACTATATTTATAGGTTGAAAATAAGACGTTCCAAAGAGGAAGAGACCTCTCTTCAAGGTAAGAAACTCTCATCATGGTAAGAAACTTCATCTTCGTGGTAAGAAACTCCTCCCATCTTCGTGGTAAGAAACTCCCATCTTCATGGTAAGAAACTCCTCCCTCATGGTAAGAAACTCCCATCTTCATGGTAAGATTAATCCAAGTGTCACAATCTCAGCCTATGAAATTAGGAGTTGGTTATCCCATAACTACATGCCCTAATTTGTACGTGTTCATCATCGAACCATAAAGATTCATCATGCCTCATCCCATGGGCATGATTCCATCTTCATAGCTAAGATTGGACATCCATACCTGAATAATCAGAGCCATCCATCACATGGATCAAGTCACATATCGGTATCCAATTATTTGTTCATCATATGTATAAATAATTTCTCTTAACATTCCTTCTATTATAATGGATCATATCCATTATAATTATATCTTCTTTAAATTGGGTCTCACCCAATTATTTAATTGATCATCTTATCTGAATTAAATCTAATTTAATTCTTATTTTAATTCATCCAATATTCTCCTTAATGCGTGTGACCCATTAGGCCCTTTAACATGTTGGCAATAATCATGTCCTAATCATAGACTCTAGGAATGATTGGATAACTCTTTATCTAATTCAACAACATAATTATAGATCATGAGAGGCCTCTAGCAAAGCATCATGACCACCCAACTGCTAAAGGTTTTGTTGACGTGACCATCAACACCTGTCCATGAATGGTTACCGTATGATCAAATCCTTTCGTCACACATCCAGATCAATCAGTGGTATGGAATGTGTCAACCCTGTAATTAATCTTTATTTACTTGATCTCAGAAAAATTGACTATATGAATTAGAACTTCGAAACCATTTCGAATTCCAACTCAACCTTGCAAGGATTTATCAATCAATTTAATCCATCAAGTGGCGTGGGATATAATCCTTTCTATCAAGGGAGACGAATCTATCTTGATCAAACACCATCTTCATGTGCTTCATGTCATACCCAACCGACATCATATTTGCCACCCGTGGCTAGAGCGACATTTGGATGCCGTCAAAGCATGACATTCCACACATGAGATGCAATGAAGATATCAAGTTAAAGGATCACTCACACCACCGTCATTAGAGATCAACCATCGACACTATATAGAATATCCATATGGGATCTCTGTACGGGTCATCCAATACATCGTTACAATAACGAGCATCCACACACCTATCCAAGTATCTACATACTTCAGCTTATGAAATCAGCTGCTCATCCCAAGGGTGAGGATATGCAATGTGTGCTAGTCTCACGTGTTCGATGGTGTCCAGTTCCATCTACACATCGACTAGGAAAGTTTAAAGAATCGAACCATAATGTGCAATTTGAATCTCACAATTTGTAATCTCTATTACAAATTCCATATGCACGGTTCACATTCTTTTGGACTTTATCTCATAGACAAATATATCAAATAAAGACATCTGGATAGATAAAGAAACCATTTTATTGATTTGTATTCATAGAATGTATACAGCATTCAATCCAATTGGATCTAGGGCATACACTAACAATCTCCCACTTGCACTAGAGCCATTCACCCATGTATTTAATACCGAGTGACTTAACATGACTATCATGCTTCTGCTGCGGCAGGGCTTTAGTGAGCGGATCAGCTACATTATCCTCAGTGGGGACTCGTTCTATTTTTACATCATTTCTACCAATAATCTCTCTAATTACATGGTATCTCCTGAGTACATGTTTGGACCTCTGATGAGACCTTGGCTCCTTAGCTTGTACAATAGCTCCATTGTTGTCACAATACAAGTGTACTGGATCAGCAATGCTTGGAACCACACCAAGTTCAGTGATGAACTTTTTGATCCAAACTGCTTCATTGGCTGCATCTAATGCTGCAATGTACTCGAACTCGGTTGTAGAGTCGACAGTCATTTCCTGCTTGGAACTTTCCAGCTGACTGCACCAGTATTGAGTGTAAAGACATAGCCTGATTGAGATTTATAATCATCTTTATCAGACTGAAAACTAGAATCGTATAACCCTGAACTATGAGTTCGGGTCCTCCATAAACCAAGAACATATCCTTAGTCCTTCGTAAGTACTTAAGGATATTCTTGATGGCCATCCAATGTTTCTCACCAGGGTTTGCCTGGTATCTACTAGTGATACTCAATGCATAAGAAACATCAGGTCTCGTACATAGCATCGCATACATGATGGATCCGATTGCTGAGGCATATGGAATCCTATTCATGTGCTCTCTCTCCATTTGGGTCTTAGGACTCATGTCCTTGGAGAGATGTATCCCATGCGATACCGGCAAGAATCCCTTCTTGGATTCCTCCATGCTAAACCATTTTAGCACTTTATCTATGTACGTTGATTGGGACAATCCAAGCAACCTCCTAAATCTATCTCTATAGATCTTAATACCCAGTATGTAGGCTGCTTCTCCCAAATCTTTCATGGAGAACTTGCTGGACAACCATTCCTTCACTTCTTGCAGCAAGGATACAATCAATATGTCATCTACATATAATATCAGGAAAATAATAACACTCCCACTAACCTTCTTGTACACACATGGATCATCCTCATTTTTGATAAAATCAAACTTTTTGATTGTTTCATCAAAACGGATGTTCCAACTTCTAGAGGCTTGCTTAAGTCCATAAATGGACCTTTGCAGCTTGCATACCTTTTGAGAATCAATGGACTCAAAACCTCAGGTTGTGTCATATACACATCCTCCACTAAATCACCATTTAGGAAGGCGGTCTTGACATCCATTTGCCATATCTCATAATCGTAATAGGCTGCAATCGCAAGCAAAATCCTTATGGACTTAAGCATGGCTACGGGAGAAAAGGTTTCATCAAAGTCAACACCTTGCCTTTGCTTGTAACCTTTTGCAACTAGCCTCGCCTTATAGGTAATCACATTACCATCCATGTCTGTCTTCTTCTTGAAGACCCATTTGCACCCAATGGGTTTTATCCCTTCAGGTGGATCAACCAAAGTCCATACTTGGTTGTCGTACATGGAGTCCATTTCAGACTTCATGGCTTCAAGCCATCTCTTGGAGTCAATGTCACAAATTGCTTCCTCGTAGTTAGTAGGCTCATCATCTTCTATAAGAAATCCATATCTCTCAGGAATATGATGTGTTCTACTAGACCTACGTAGCTGATGTGTACTTGGAGCTACCTGTGCTCCATCATTTCTGATAGAGGCTTACGTAAATGTTGCCTGAATGTGAGTTGAGTCTCCTGCTCAACTCCCACTGCATTTGACATTTGCTCCATGTCATCTAATCGGTCTGTGTCAATTTGTGGTTCTTGAGTTTCACTAATCTCAATATTTCTACCACTACCGTTTCTTAGAAAAATCTCATTCTCTAGAATATGGCATGCCTTGAGACAAAACCTTTTGCTCGAGTGGTGGTAGAAGTAGTATCCTTTTGTTTCTTTAGGATACCCCACAAAATTACACTTGTCGGATCTAGCTCCCAGCTTGTCTGACTCATTACGCTTTACATAAGCGTAGCAACCCCAAATCCTTAGATGACTAAGGGTTGGTTTCTTTCCACACCATATCTCATAGGGAGTGGAACTGACCGACTTAGACGGAACTCGGTTTAGAGTGTATTCGGCTGTGTGTAGGCATAACCCCAAAACATTTTTGGAAGATTTGCAAGGCTCATCATTGATCGCACCATATCTAATAATGTGCGATTTCTCCTTTCTGATACACCATTATGCTGTGGCGTACCAGGAGGAGTCCACTGAGAGAATTCTTCAAATATTCTAAGAACTCATGGCTTAAGTATTCCCCACCTCGATCTGATCGAAGTATCTTAATACTTTTGCCACTTTGTTTTTCTACCTCGGATCTGAATTCTTTGAACTTTTCAAAGGCTTCAGATTTGTGCTTCATCAGATATACATAACCATACCTGCTATGGTCATCTATAAATGTGATGAAGTAAGAAAAACCTCCTATTGCCTGAATATTGATAGGACCACATACATCCGAATGTACTAGTCCTAAACATTCAGTTGCTCGCTCACCCTTTTTAGTAAAGGATGACTTAGTCATTTTGCCACGTAAGCACGACTCACATTCCTCAAACGATTCCCAATCGAATGAGCCCAAGTAGCCATCCTTATGTAACTTGGTTAAACGTGTTTCATTTACATGGCCTAAACGACAGTGCCATAGGAATGAGTTCTTAGAATTATTTGATTTTAATTTCTTAGTTTCTACATTGAGAATAGGGCATTGTAAATTTAAAACATAAATCCCGTTGAACATTTCAGCAAAACCAAAGAACATTTCATTTTTAAAAATTGAAATTCCTTTATTTCCAATTTCAAATGTATATCCATCATTTACAAGACATGAAACAAAAATAATGTTCTTTGTTATGTTTGGAATATAGTAACAATTATTAAGCTCCATTACAAGCCAGTGGGCAAAGACAAAGAACAAGATCCTACAGCTAAAGCAGCAACCTTTGCTCCATTTCCCATGCGTAGGATCACTTCATCTTTTTTCAGCTTTCTACTGCTTCTTATCATCTGCATATTAATACAAATATGAGATCCACAACCGGTATCCAATACCCAAGTGGAATAAGAAGTAACAGAAGAAAACATCTCAATCATAAATATACCTGATGTAGAAGCATCTGTATGTTTCTTTTCTTTCAGGCTAGCCAGATAAGCCTTGCAGTTTCGCTTCCAGTGCCCTTCCTTGCCACAGAAGTGACACTTTTCCTTGGCTACTTTGTTTTTCTTAATGCCCTTATTTGGTTTAGTCGCTTTGGCCTTTTGGACCTTATCTTCTTTGGCCGCTTCTTACGAGCGCTAGAAGACTCCACAACCATAACCTGCCCCTTTTCTTTCTTAATGTTGGGCTCGACATTCGTCAGCATATTCACGAGCTCAGGTAGAGATGTCTCTAGCTTGTTCATGTTGAAATTAAGAACAAACTGCGAATAGCTGGGAGGTAATGACTGCAGAACCAAGTCAATACTTAGTTCATGATCCATCACAAAACCCAATCGTGCCAACTTTTCAATCAAATTGATCATTTTCAGTACGTGGGCACCCACTGATGAATCCTCAGTCATTTTGCACTGAAACAACTCTTTAGAAGTTTGAAACCTCTCATATCGAGACTGTGCACCAAACAACTCTTGCAAGTGCATCAAAATCTCTTGAGCATTCATATGCTCATGCTGTTTCTGAAGATCAGGTGACATCGAGGCCAACATCAAACATGTGTCCATGTCTTCAGCATCTTTATACCGGTTGTATGCCATATGAACCTCAGTTAGAGCATCCGCTGGTGGGACCTCTGGTGCGACCTTATCTAGGACAAAAAGAATTTTCTCAGATCGAAGAATGATCCTTACATTCCTTAGCCAATTAGGGAAGTTGAGTCCAGTCAATTTGTTGGATTCTAAAATATTCCTAAGGTTGATGTTTACACTCATGGTTTCTCTGATAACCTACATAAAATTAGAACGAGTCAATTACTATGAATACTAATCACCAACTTAATATGGTAATTCTAGATTTTTAATTAAGTTGGTTTCTTCCACTATTTTATCAAGGTTAATAGCCCTCTCTATTAATCTCGAGAAATTGACATTTAATTTTCTTAGTGGGCTAGGATCCTCATTTGAATTACCTTGACCTTGGCTTTGGCACAACAAATCTTGGTAAGCCAAATTTGGTAGATTATTATCAATCACATCTAATGTGACTCCTAGATCATTTAGAGGACATTGCTTTGTCAATTACATCCATATGTGATCACCCTAAAGTTTGCCTCTAGATTAGACTGACCTTGGCCAATTATGCCAACTAATTTAGTTAAGTCAACCCATTGTTCCACAATCAACTCCTCATAGGTACACTCGACCTCGGCTTTGGCACGACAAATCTCATGACCTAATGATTTTATATCATGTGAACAATGGAAGGCTTATGACTTAATATTCATGGAGGGATTTAGCGCATAAAGGTCCATCTACATCTACAACATTTGTACTATGCTAGGTTACATATCCTATATGTAGATTTTAGATTAATCTCAATTAACCTTAATTTCATAAGATCAATCTATGATTGGGACTCCTAATCAAATTAGGATCCTGATCACTATCTAATTTAGGAACCCTAATCATGTGACCAAATCAATTGCTACCATCCTGATCAACCTTAATTGATTTAATCAATTAAGAGCTTTCCCTAACAATGGCCAGATCAGCTGATCAATGGGGTCCTATTTAGCATACCCTTCGATCCCATTGAATGGGTTTTCCCAGGCAGCGAACGGAGCAATTAAAAACCATGATCAAACCTTTCTAGACACCAATATAGTTAAGCCCAATTGATTAGATCAATTATGGGATCATAGGATCAAATAATGAAATGATTAAGTCTAAGTTTCCTAAATCTTTATCATCTATTAAATTTTATGATAACCATAGATAGTGATCTAGCTATGGTGTTATGATAAGAGTTCTTAATTCAAATTTAAATTTTCTTATCATTTAATTACATGTCATGACATTTGGTTTTAAAGGGAAAAAGCAGTTTTTCTTATGCACATGATCTCAAGGTGGAAAGCATGTAAATCGGTTTTAATATTCACATTGAATATTAATTAAAGCAAATTAACAGATCTGAAATTTAAGATTATTTAAATTAGTTTAAAACAGTACCTCTCATTGCGGAAGTTGTTGATAACGAAGGTAGCATATCCGATATGCAGAGAGAAGTTCCCCTTCGTGCCTTGCAAGAGCCGCACGCGCCGCTCCTCTATATCACACGTACGCCTGATGAATGCAGACAGGGGTGGAATTCTTGAACAATGGAAGGAGAACTCTTCTCCCAAGAAGAGACAATCTCCAATTGGACTTCTTGCAGACTTTCTGTGATTGCAGAAGATCAGCTTTCACGGAAAAGTCTCTGTCAAATTTTTTTTTGTTCCTCCTTTTTTTATTCACATCGTAACCTTTTATATCCGATGAAAAATTCCGCAATAAAAAAATATGAAAGAGCTCTTTAAAATGCCATTACATAATACCATCATGACATTAAGTCCGCAGTCACCTCATCAATGCGTCCCTCAAATGGTGAGCCTAAGAGGAAACGTAGGACCTTTGAGTATGCTCCCGTAACATAATCAATAACTCTGTTCCCAGGCTGTTATAACAAGTGGATGATAACGAATGAAAGATATTATCAATTAAAATTTCCTTTTGTTAACAGAATTAATCCAATCAATTCCGTTTGAAGTCCAAATTCAAATCCGAAAGAAGCTACTCGTAGCTCTTGAACCATACTTCATATTGTGCCTTGCCGAGCTCCAATCTGAAGTGATTTATGAATTCAAAATTCATAAATAAACTTTCATAGGCTCTATTGGATATCCGGATCGAACCACTTCAAACTCGGATCCAAACCACTATGTTATCAGACCAACCATTGGTCCATGGTTCAAATTAACTTTATTTCAGATTCATATCGTGTCCCAAAATTCTATTTGAGTTACTGACTAACTCAAATCACCCTCGAAGTAGTGCTGCCGCTAATGTCTAGAGCTAGCTAGACATAGCCAGAACGAACCCCGTATGACCCATCTGATTGAGTCCCACTCAAATCAGTGATCACGCCTGCGTACAAGTCATCCGACTATGTGTGTGACTCCATAGGTTCAAACCTAAGCCGGTAGCACAGGAACGCTTCCTATACTAATCGATGTGACCATCTAGCCATGGTTCCCGACGTCCGGATAGATCGAATTTGCACAAGGCAACATTCTGGAACCCAGGCTATGGTTGCCGCATAATTCATCCCCTTGTCCTAGTACTCTGGGCGAATACGGAGTTAACTGCCAACTCCGAGTAAATCACCCAAGTATGTTTCAATGCAATGAATCATGTGACACCTCACAAAGATTACCTTGGCCAAGGTTTTGCTAAATTGAAACATAGTTCGAGCACTCTCTCTAACACTTAGGTGGACAATCCCATCTTGACTCATCACTGACCCAATAAGTACTTGACTGCACCCAGTAACCTTTCGTAGCTGGATTAGAAATCCGGTGGTCCAGTGCCTAAGTACAATGAGTTGCTTGTAAGTCAACATGATAGTCTCATGTCAAAGGATACTTATACCCATATCTTTCTGTGAGTTAACTCTTGGCAGTTGAGTATCCAGAATGAGTCACTGTTCGGTGAATGTACTCCTACACTCACCTGTATGTCATACCAGTGTCTATACACTCCTTGGTTAAGAGGACAACCAACCCATATGATATACAACGTCCTATAATTGATTACGTCATGGCCTGTCAAGTATATCATTTGGTCACGAACTTTTTAAGAGTTACTCAACAATTCCTCCTTTATCGTGAATAAGATCCTAAGGACTTCATATATTTTCTACTGGAAGATGTAAACTATATGCTGTATGGCCAAAATTCACTCTTATTTATTAATAAATCAATTTATATACATCAACTCATAACCATCACAAGCTAGACGATTGGCTTTAGGATACAATTCCTAACAAACTCCCACTTAACCTAAAGCCACTCATTACAGTATCTAATACCCATCTTCAACTTATAGTTCAAACTCCTTGATGCTGAGTGCTTTAGTAAATGGGTCACCTAGGTTTTCCTTTCCATCAATCTTCTGAAGATTTATGTCACCTCGGTCTACATCTCTCGAATAAGATGAAACGACGCAGTATGTGCTTGGTGCGCTGATGTGCTCGTGGTTCCTTGGCTTGGCTATGGCACCCGCTGTCACTAGTATAACTAGGACTGGACTCATCTATGGAAGGTACCACTCCAAGCTCGGAAAACTTTCGTAGCCATACAGCTTCTTTCGCAGCATCTGATGCAGCGATGTACTCTGCCTCGCACACCGAATCTGCCACTGTATGTTGCTTGGAACTTTTCCAGCAAACAGCTCCACCATTGAGGATAAACATAAACCGGATACACTTTTGCTATCATCATGATCTGATTGAAAACTGGAATCAGTATATCCAACAAGTTTCAAATCAGACTCTCCATAGACTAACCACTGGTCCTTAGTATTTCTCAAATACTTAAGGATTGTCTTTAACCAACCTTGCCAGTATTCTCCTGGATCAGATTGGTATCTACTCACTATCCCTAGTGAGTATGCCACATCTGGTCTTGTACATGTCATGGTGTACATAATCGATCCCACTGCCGAAGCATATGGAATTCGACTCATACTTTCTCTTTCATTAGGAGTTGTCGGACAATCCTTCTTAGAAAGATAATTCCATGGCCTATCGAAGATAGCCTTTCTTGAATTCTCCATGCTAAACCTCTTTAGCACAGTGTCAATGTACGTAGATTGGGATAAACAGCATCCTCTTAGATCTATCTCTATAGATCTTCATCCCTAGGATGTATGATGCTTCTCCCAGATCTTTCATGGAGAATTGTGATGATAACCATGTCTTTATTCCTTGTAATGCAGGGATATCATTCCCGATTAAGAGAATATCATCCACATATAATACAAGAAATACAATATGGAACCGTTAGCCCATTTATAAATGCAAGGTTCTTCTTTATTCTTAATAAAGCCATAAGATTTGATCACTTTATCAAATCGTATGTTCCAACTCCTAGATGCTTGCTTAAGTCCATAAATAGACTTCTGTAGCCTGCACACTTTAGACTCGTCTTCAGATATAAAACCTTCAGGCTGTATCATATACACCTGTTCTTCTAAATCACCATTTAGAAAAGCGGTTTTAACATCCATCTGCCAAATCTCATAATCGAAGTGTGCTGCTATAGCTAGCATAATCCGAATGGATTTCAGCATTGCCACAGGAGAAAACGTTTCGTCATAGTCAATACCATAACGTTGACGATACCCCTTAGCAACCAGACGTGCTTTATAGGTCTCACCTTTCCGTCTGCACCTCTTTTCCTCTTGAAAACCCATTTACACCCTATGGGTTTTATCCCTTCGGTGGGTCAACTAATGTCCATACATTATTGTCCTTCATGGAATCAAGTTCGGATTTCATGGCATCAAGCCATTTATTAGAGTCAGTCCTTAGCGCATCCATATAGGTGATCGGATCCTCGTTGTTCTCATCGAGTTCAACAGGATCATCACTGGACCAAGAAACCTAAGTATCTGTCCGGTTGATGTGGTACTCTACCAGATCGCCTTAATGGTGCATCTAAAATGGGTTTTGAGTTTGATCTAATCAACTCGGTTCTAGGGTTCTGGTGTGTTGTTCCTTCTACTTGATGAACTTCCTCAAGTTCAACATTAGAGCTTTTGTTCCTTCACTAAGGAACTCCTTTTCAAGAAAAACTGCTCTATTACTAATGAACAACTTTTGTTCTTCAGTATTGTAGAAGTAATATCCTTTGACTCTTTCGGATAGCCGATAAAAAATATTTGTCAGATTTGGGTTCAAGTTTGTCTGATTTTGCACGTTTCACATAAGCCGGACACCCCCAGACTCTCAGATAGGTAATACCGGTTTATGTCCTATCCACATCTCATGTGGAGTTTTAGAAACAGACTTACTTGGAACCTTATTAAGAATATGACAAGCTGATTCTAATGCGTATCCCAAAATGATATTGGCAAGCTTGCAAAACCCATCATGGACCGAACCATGTCTAACAGAGTTCGATTCCTTCTTTCCGACACACCGTTATGCTGGTGTTCCTGGAGGAGTCCATTGGAGAGAATCCCATTCTCCTTTAAATATGTCACAAATCATTGGAAAGGTATTCGCCTCCTCGATCTGATCGAAGGATCTTAATACATTTTCCAATTTATTTTTCTACTTCTTTATGATATAGTTTGAACATTTCAAACGATTCAGATTTATGTCTCATAAGATAGACATAACCAAACCTAGAAAGGTCGTCTGTAAAAGTAATGAAGTAGTAAATCCACCTTTGACAAGTGCTCATTGGTCCACATACATCAGTATGTACTAGACCTAAATCTCTTTGGCTCTTTCACCTTTTCCAGTAAAAGATGACTTGGTCATTTTACCAAGAAGACAGGATTCACAGGTAGTTAATGATTCACAATCATCAACTGAAGGATGCCCTCCTGAGTTAACCTGTTTAATCTGTTCTTGTTGATATGACCCAGCCGATGGTGCCAAAGATAAAGTCATCGACATCAGTTGTTTTAGGGCGTTTGTTTGATTGTACACTACATTCACAGGCTGTGATAATAAATGCCATTAGATAAATGCCCAGTCATTACAGTACTCCATTCATAATGATATTCAAAGTAACATCCTTTATTGAAATCATAATCTTTTGGCCAGAAGGCCTACAGAAATTACGTTCAATAAAAATTGGGCAAAAATGACAATCATTTAGTAATGATTTTATTAAATTCAAAATAAAGCTCAAGAACTCCTAATGCCAGTACTGGAACTAATCTTCCATCACCGACATTTAGGAATCTTTCATTTCCTCAAATCTTCTGGTGACCGTAGTCCCTGCAATGAATTGCAAATGTTAAAAGGACTCCCGGTATCCAATACCCAGGTCTGATTATCATATATAGAAAAATTACAAGGTGTTATCATATAAATACCTTGTTGAGCAACATCTTGCTCCTTTTTCTTCTTTGGCCTGTTTGGATCAAGTGTGGCAATGTAAAGAGGACAGTTCCTCTTCCAGTGCCCTTGCATCTTGCAGTGAAGCATTCAGCTTGACTTTTATCAACTTTCTTCTTCTGCATCTGACCCCTTATAGATGCCCTAGCATGTTGCACCTTTTTCTTTTATTTTTTTCTTCTTCCCTTTCCCAAAGGGTTGACGCCTACCTTAGATCCTTCAACCACATTAACCAAACCCTTAGAGAGCTGGTTATCCTTCTCAAAGTTCTGTAACAACCCCAACAAACCATGGTAGTTGACTGCAGGCTTTGTCATTCGAAAATGAGTAAGGAAAGGTCGGAAGGATGGAGGCAAGGAATTCAGGATCGCATCTTCCCAACTTGCTCATGTAAGGAAAGCCGAGCTTGCTTAGAGTTCTATCTTCTCGATCATGTACAATACATGATCAGTGACAGGAGATCCATCACGCATTCGAGCATTGAAAATAGCACAACTAGTTTGTGCCTTTCAACGTCGTCGGCGTGCCGAAAGATTCATTCAACGCTTGAATATTTCTTCTGGCTGAGCATTCTCAAATTTCGACCGAATTCATCATTCATTGCTGCTAGCATGATGCAACGCACGCTAGTTCTATCATTGAGCCACTTCTGATAAGTGTCTCTCTCAGAACTTTGGGTGTTTGCATGCTCAGGTGCAGGATTATTCACATATATAGGAATCCTCATGCTCAAGGACGATCTTAAGTTTTCTGAACCAGCTATTGAAATTTGGAACCATTCAGTTTGTCACTATCCAATAGGGACCTTAATGATAAATTAGTGGCCATTTCTGCATAAGGAAAAACAAAAGTTATAGTGTATATGATTTATTTAAACCTAAGACTTGGACTATAGTCTAAAGATTCTCCCACTATTTTTCAAATTGGCAGCCTCTACCCCAATTCGAAGAATTATTCTTAATTTCTTAGTGGGCACTAGATCTACATAGACTACATACAGCCCAAGTGAAGCTTGGCTAACCCATATGCATCTAAAGGTAGGTTCAAAACCAATTGTTTCCCCAAACAATTTCTAGTGTTCAGTTTTGCCCCAGGTTGCACTCAATCAGCCATTGGGCCTCCACTGAAAGTTCTGGTTAGGTCCAACCATTAAATGATATAATCAGTGTAACCTATCAATAGACAAGCCCGAGTGAAGCTCGGCTCACCTGACTATCGTTGAATAGTTGCTGACTTATCATAATATGAATGATAATTCCAAAGACAAGCACCAGGCATGGGGCCTCCAATGATTATCAGACATTGGACTCATTATCACCCACCTTAATGGGAGGCTATGATCTAATTATCATATAACTATTTCATTTTAAGGACCTAATAATTTTAGAGGATTTGATTAATTTGTGAACATGAATGACATGGACCAATTTAATTTCCCACTAAACCATTTAGTTGGGTTCATTAATTTGGTCCATGGGTACCTAAATCAGTCAGACTAATTTTCCTTAGGAAGCATGGGTTAGCCCAAGTCAATAGGCTAGTCTAATCAAGTGCTGGGACCACTTAGCCAGGCTGGCTTGATCAAAAGGCCGAGTTGCGCCATTAACCATCTTGCCTAGACACTAGCTGATAATCAACTAGCCAGGTTAGAGGTAGCCGCGACCTTAATCAGAACCTTTCTAGATACCAAGTGGTTGACCAGACCCAATTAAATTTGCCTAAAGACTTGGGTATCCACCGAGCCCCAAATCAAGTCCATTTAGATGTATAGACTGATCAATCTAATCTAATTAGATGGATCTCAAGAAAAAAAAACTTATCTCAACATTTGATTAGATTCAATTTTCTAATTTAGTCCAATTCATCTAACCTTAGGTCTAACCCATTTAGAGAACCTGATTCATGCTAACCCAATTAGCCCATGATTTATGATCATGTCTTAAGGTCTTTAATTTATAATTCTAGATCTTAAGTTAACTCCTTTTCAAATTTGAACCAATTTCAATTTTGAGTTCTGATTTTGAAACATTTTTAAAAATTTTTCATAAAACATCTTTACTTTCTTTCTATTTTCTGTGATCTGACTTTTACGTAAAATAATTTTACTGTAATTTATAATTAAGTTTTAAATCAATTAAGATGTCTTAATGTTAATCTTTATTAACATTTCATCTTTAATTAATTCTGTACATCCATTCATGGGTTCTTTCACAGTGACACCCTTACACGTCATAGGAAACCTTTCTTAAATAAGAAACAGAGGCTATGAAACCTCCATATGACTGGATGGCCTGGTGAAAATACCCAATCCAAGATATAATAGAACACATCATGCAATATCTACATTAGATCTACCTTTAAAACATATATTTAATCATCATTAAATAATTTTAACATGCTTTCATCATGCAAAACTTTTAAATCTACTATAGATCTAAACTAATCAAAATAAGATCAACTTTAGATCTACATTAAATTATGTATGCATAATTATATCAGATTTATTATGCTTATACATGCATTCCTAAGCCTTAACCATGGCTCTGATACCATTTGAAGGGAAAAAACAGTTTTTCCTATGCACAGGATCTCAAGGTGGAAAGCATGTAAATCGGTTTTAATATTCACATTGAATATTAATTAAAGAAAATTAACAAATCTAAAATTTAAGATTATTTAAATTAGTTTAAAATAGTACCTCTCGTTGCGGAAGTTGTTGATAATGAAGGTAGCATATCCGATCTGCAGAGAGAAGTTTCCTTCGTGCCTTGCAAGAGCCGCACGCGCCGCTCCTCTATATCACACGCACGCCTGATGAATGCAGACAGAAGGTGGAATTCTTGAACAATGAAAAGAGAACTCTTCTCCCAAGAAGAGACAATCTCCAATTGGACTTCTTGCAGACTTTCTGTGATTGCAGAAGATCAGCTTTCACGGAAAATTCTCTTTTAAATTTTTTTTTTTCCTCTTTTTTTTATTCATATCGTAACCTTTTATATCCGATGAAAAATTATGCAATCAAAAAAAAAAAAAGTAAAAGAGCTCTTTAAAATGCCATTACATGAATCATCATGACATTAAGTCCGCAATCACCTCATCAATGCGTCCCTCAAACGGCTAGCCTTAGAGGAAACGTAGAGTGATGGGACCTTTGAGCATGCTCCCGTAACATAATCAATAACTCTGTTCCCAGGCTGTTATAACAAGTGGATGATAACGAATGAAAGATATTATCAATTAAAATTTCTTTTGTTAACAGAATTGATCCAATCAATTCCGTTTGAAGTCCAAATTCAAATCCGAAAGAAGCTACTCGTAGCTCTTGAACCATACTTCATATTGTGCCTTGCCGAGCTCCAATCCGAAGTGATTTATGAATTCAAAATTCATAAATAAACTTTCAGAGGCTCTATTGGATATCCGGATCGAACCACTTCGAACCCGGATCCAAACCACTCTGTTATCAGACCAACAATTGGTCCATGGTTCAAATTAACTTTATTTTAGATTCATATCGTGTCCCAAAATTCTATTTGAGTTACTGACTAACTCAAATCACCCTCGAAGTAGGTGCTACCGCTAATGTCTAGAGCTAGCTAGACATAGCCAGAACGAACCCCGTATGACCCATCTAATTGAGTCCCACTCAAATCAGTGATCACGCCTGCGTACAAGTCATCCGACTATGTGTGTGACTCCATAGGTTCAAACCTAAGCCGGTAGCACAGGAACGCTTCCTATACTAATCGATGTGACCATCTAGCCATGGTTCCCGACGTCTGGATAGATCGAATTTGCACAAGGCAACATTCTGGAACCCAGGCTATTGTTGCCGCATAATTCATCCCCTTGTCCTAGTACTCTGGGCGAATACGGAGTTAACTGCCAACTCCGAGTAAATCACCCAAGTATGTTTCAATGCAATGAATCTTGTGACACCTCACAAAGATTACCTTGGCCAAGGTTTTGCTAAATTGAAACATAGTTCGAGCACTCTCTCTAACACTTAGAGTGGACAATCCCATCTTGACTCATTACTGACCCAATAAGTACTTGACTGCACCCAGTAACCTTCCGTCTCCGGATTAGAAATCCGGGTGGTCCAGTGCCTAAGTACAGTGAGTTGCTTATCAAGTCAACATGATAGTCTCATGTCAAAGGGACACTTATACCCATTGCCTTTCTGTGAGTTGCTCCAGGCAGTTGAGCACTCAACAGAGATGAGTCACTATTCAGTGAATGTACTCCTACACTCACCCGTATGTCATACCAGTGTTATACACTCCTTGGTTTAAGAGAACAAACCAACCCATATGACATACAACGACTTACACTTGATTACGTCATCGTCCTTGGTAATGACGTATCATTTGGCCGCGAACTTATTTAAGAGTTACTCAACAATTCCTCCATTGTCGAATACATGTAACTCTAAGGACTACAACATATTGAAATTCTACTGGAAGATGTAAACTATATGCTGTATGACCAAAATTCACTCTTATTTATTGAATAAATCATGTTCATATACATCAACTCATAACCGTCTACAAGCTAGACGATTGGCTGTAGGACACATTTCCTAACATGTTTTACATCCAATGTAAATCCTAATGTCTTTAACAAACCCTAAAGTTTTCAATATTCATTATCATAAGAATATCAGATCTTAATCATATCAATCATCATGCTAAAATTAAATCCTAAACATGATTTTTAGGATTTCAGCATATAGTATCTATCATGCATAAATAATAATTACTATTTTAACATGACACATATATGATTAATTATTATTTATTATCATATAATAAACCTTTTCCTCTATATATATCAAAGTACTCTATTTGAACATGATAATGAATATGCATAAATCTAAATAATATTGTTTATCATCAAATAATAAATATTTTATTATATTTAGATTTATTATCAACATATGAAAACTCTTCATGATTTTAAGCATAATAAATAATCATATTATCAATCATATTGACTCAAGTATCCTATAAGATTAATGAATCTGTAGCCTAAGGGGCTCTGATACCACTTATGGGAATTATGTATACAAGATATGAATCAAATTCATATAAATATTACAGAAGATATAATATAAAATTTTCAGATGCCCAGGATCCTTAGGAACAAATTCATTATATCTCAAATAAAATCTAATTTTATTCATACCTGAGTCCTTTATCGATGTAGATGAGGATGAAGCCGGTTAATCCCTGCCACTAGCCGTCCACGTGTCCAACCTTTAATGATGATCCACGCAGAGAAAAAGGGATGAAGACCTCCAAGGTATGAAGATGATACCATGGGAGAGAGAGAGGGTGCTAGCGCCTCTTGAATCCCCTTACAGAAGATATCTTTGAAGAAAAGTCTAATCTTTTCTTCTCATGCTCTATTTTCTTGGTAGGAAATATAGGTTGAAAATGAGACGTTCCAAAGAGGAAGAGACCTCTCTTCAAGGTAAGAAACTCCCATCATTATGGTAACAAACTCCCATCTTCATGGTAACAAACTCCTCCCATCTTTATGGTAAGAAACTCCTATCTTCATGGTAAGAAACTCCTCTCATCTTCATGGTAAGAAACTCCTCCCATCTTCATGGTAAGAAACTCCCATCTTCATGGTAAGATTAATCCAAATGTCACAATCTCAGCCTATAAAATTAGGAGTTGGTTATCCCATAACTACATGCCCTAATTTGTACATGTTCATCATCGAACCGTAGAGATTCATCATGCCTCATCCCATGGGCATGATTCCATCTTGACATGGCTAAGATTGGACATTCATACCTGAATAATCAGAGCCATCCATCACATGGATCAAGTCACATATCGGTATCCAATTATTTGTTCATCATATGTACAAATAATTTCTCCTTAACATTCCTTCTATTATAATGGATAATATCCATTATAATTATATCTTCTTTAAATTGGGTCTCATCTAATTATTTAATTGATCATCTTATCTGAATTAAATCTAATTTAATTCTCATTTTAATTCATCCAATATTCTCCTTAATGCGTGTGACGCATTAGGCCCTTTAACATGTTGGCAATAATCATGTCCTAATCATAGACCCTAGGAATGATTGGACAACTCTTTGTCTAATTCAACAACATGATTATAGATCATGAGAGGCCTCTAGCAAAGCATCATGACCACCCAACTGCTAAAGGTTTTGTTGACGTGACCATCAACACCTGTCCATGAACGGTTACCGTATGATCAAATCCTTTCGTCACATATCCCAGATCAATCAATGGTATGGAATGTGTCAACCCTGTAATTGATCTTTGTTTACTTGATCTTAGAAAAAATTGACTATATGAATTAAAACTTTGAAACCATTTCGAATTCCAACTCAACCTTGCAAGGATTATCAATCAATTTAATCCATCAAGTGGCGGTGGGATATAACCCTTTCTATCAAGGGAGACGAATCATGTCTTTATCAAACACCATCTTCATGTGCTTCATGTCATACCCAACCGACACCATATTTGCCATCCATTGCTAGAGCGACGTTCGGATGCCGTCAAAGCATGACATTCCATACATGAGATGCAATGAAGATCTCAAGTCAAAGGATCACTCACACCACTGTCATTAGAGATCAACCAACACTATATAGAATATCCATATGGGATCTCTGTATGGGTCATCCAATGCATCGTTACAATAACGAGCATCCACAAACCTATCCAAGTATCTACATACTTCAGCTTGTGAAATCAGCTGCTCACCCTAAGGGTGAGGATATGCAATGTATGCTAGTCTCACGGTATTCGATGGTGTTCAGTTCCATCTACACATTGACTAGGGAAGTTTAAAGAATCGAACCATAACGTGCAATTTGAATCTCACAATTTGTAATCTCTATTACAAATTCCATATGCACGGTTCACATTTTTTTAGACTTTATCTCATAGACAAATATATCAAATAAAAGACATCTGGATAGATAAAGAAACCATTTTATTTGATTTGTATTCATAGAATGTATACAACATTCAATCCAATTGGATTTAGGGCATACACTAACACAAGAATCATTCATGTTCAATCATCAAGAATTAATAAACATAAACGGAAGCGTACCTAAATCCATATTGCTTGATTGCTCTCTAGAGTTACCTAAATCCATATTGCTTGATTGCTCTCTAGAGTCCTGCGGTTTGCCTTTCAGATTAACATGTACTCACAGAGAGTCCTTTAGAATTTTCTTTAGGCTTTTTTTTCTGATGATAGGATTCAAAGAAGAAGGACATACATGCGATATAGGGACCATATCCGCTATATATAGATAACTTCATCATTATCTTTTGGTATTTCTATTTTAGCCTATCATAAAACAGAAATAACCCTTAGTTCTCTACACATTAAAGGACCACACCTTATCAGAAATATTAAAGCTCAAATCATTGAAACCTTAGCTGATCACTTTTAATTGGCTTAACCTTATTTGATAGTCCGCAATATATAATTATTTCATATATAAGCTCAATGTTGGATTAAAAAATCTAACACAGGCCACTCCAAATTATTTACTGATTAAAAGAGATGGAGACAACCCTCATTATCTTGAATTTTCTCCTGCAAGCTGTGTTGGTTGCAGGGAAAATAAAGATGATCAAATGAAGGAAAACAACCGAAGAATTTGCTTTGTTGCATTCAAAAAATTGCAGAGTTAAAAGAAAATGTCTTAGGTTATGATAGAGTTAGCTTGATCATTACTTTATTTTTTTGATTCTTAAAGTTATTGCATGAAGTAATGAAACTTTAAGTTGTATATTGAAAAAAAAAAGAAGTAAATACTCTACCTGGTTCTTTAATTGGCCTTTTTTGGTTGTTGTTGTTGTTGTTAAAATTAGTTTACACAAAACTATAAATTTGAGGTGAGCTCCGATTTGGTTGCTTGTCACTAAACCTAAGTGGATGTTGGTGAGAGACGGAGGGTGAGCAGTCATTGATCATTTAGTTTTAGTCAAACTACTACGACATGAAGTTTTGTCACTCTACCAAGGGGCTTAAAGGCGTCTATGGTTCATCTTTGCTCAAGGTTAAAGTTTGCTTTCTTTATCTTCTCTGCCAATGTTTAACAATGTTGATAGCCAAAGGCCAAAGATGATTATCATTGAGGGAAACTCTTCGATAGTCATCAACTGAATTCAGGATAAATTGGACCTCTGTGATGTGCTCCTTTCTTGTGACATCGAAAGGCTTATGCAGGGTTCGCTGGTAGTTTCGATTATCAGAAGGCAAACAAAGCTACTGACTGGGTTGCCTTCTTTATTGTGCAGCATTCCGCTAGATGATCATGATCTATAGAGGATGGGACCCCTCCACCTCTCCAACTATTTTGCTCTTGATTTCTTGGACTGCCCTCGCATCATATAAATATCTACCAAAAAAAAAAAAAAAAAAAAAATATAGGCCAAACTAAATAGAAGCTATATCTCAAAGTTGCCAATTATTCTCACATGATGTTGATTTGGTCGTGGGGAACGAAATAAATATAGAAAAAAGAGTACTTTATTATGCCGTGGAATACTTTTCTGAAAAAAATAGTAGTATGATGCGTTTGGTTTCTAAGGATAACTATATTTTTATTTTTATTTTTTTAAAAATAAAAATACTTGTAAAAATACATTTAGTGCAAGAAAAAAAAATGATTTTTAAAAAATACAACTTTAAAATGATAGAAATTGAAAACAATTTAAATATGTTTTAACTGTTTATCAAAAGAAGAAAGTAAAAATTAAAGAACCTATTTTGTATCACTTTTATTTCTTTTTTAATTCTTAAAAATAGAAACATGAAATTGATCATAAAAAAATATGTTTGATTGTACTATTTTTCTTTTTTTTTAAAAAAACTTTTTAGGACCCAAAATAACTTTTTAGAAAAGTAATAATATATATTATTAATATATAATAATAAATAATAATATATTATAATAATATATTATTTATTATTATAATATATAATATAATATATTTTATGTTAATATATATGGCATATCATACATTAGAATATTGATTACAATTATCGTATAATATTAGAATGTATAATATACTATATAATATAATACATAGAATATAAATATATAATATATTTATAATTTTAGAATAATATTATTAATTTATTTATAATATGTATTTATATAATAATATAATATATTAAAATATATTAATATTATTAATATTATGTTATATAAATATTATTAATAATATGATATATCATATATATTATAAATATTGTTCATAATATTATTAATCTTATATTGCAATATGTAATTTATGTATAATATATTATTGAGTTATTATAATAATAGATTATATGGTATATAATATACTATAATCTATATTATTATATCATATAATTTTATAATTTATATTTTATGTTATTATACTATATTATAATATTATATATTTCCTTTAATACCTTTTGGTTATTTTTGAAAGATATTATTTATAATGAAAATAAGAAATAAGAAATAATTTTATTTTTACATACTAAAATATTTTTAAATAAAAAAAGAAATAAAAATTATTTTTAAAAATAAAAATAATTTTTTTTTTGAAAACTAAATGGGGCCTATGCTTTTGGTTCTCAAACATTCACTCAAAATTTATTTTAGCCATTATAATTAAATTTTTTATATTTTAAAAATATTATATTTTTGATGTTTTGTTACTTAAAATCGATTTAAATTATCAAAATTGTTGATATTTAGAACGTCTTCAGTATAATAATTTTAAAATTATAATAACTATGGGAGTTCAAATGAAAATGTCTTTAGGTTATGTTTGGTGCATCGCTACCTATAAGAAGATAAATTATCAGTAATGTTGATTACTGTGTTTGGTATATCAGGTAATACTATAATAATATGTTCCAACTCAGTAGAGGAGGGTATGGCTTGGGATGCAGAGATTCCAGTAAGAAGGCTCAGTAGAAAAATGCTATTAGGGAGCGATCAAAAGAAACATGGGGCAATTTTGTTAAAAAAATTTATTAGATTATCGTTAATCACCTTTTTCTGATATAATATGATTATCTTTTACCACACAAGATAGATTGCCATTCAAAATATATACCAAAATAGTTATTTGATAGGCTCTATTTAAATTATCGATAATCTGAATAGATTATCAATTAATATTGATTAGTGTGTTTGATATATACAGATAATGCTACAGTAATATTGATTACTTATCAGTCATATAACATCAAAATTTTAAATATTTTTAAATTAAATTTATTAAAAATTTATATATTATTATATATTTGATTTAAAAAAATTATATTTATAAATAATATTCAAAGTGACCGATCGAGAAAAATCAAGGCTTTCACGGTGTCTAGAGACGACTGTGAGGAGTGGCCTGGCTCCATGTAAGAGGGTGTAGCTAGGTTTTATAAGGCCTGACTCGTATAAGAGGATGTAACTAGGTTAAAAAAAAGGTTGATAGCGAAGGATGTGAGTAAAAAAAAAAATATTAAAAAATAATTTATCAGATCATCTGCAAATAAAATAAAATAAAATAAAATAAAAAATTCCACTATTTCCGTCGCGCAACAGGCCCGATTAGAGGCCACTCCGTCCCGACCCATTTCGCCTGCCCTACTTTCCTCCCTGCTTCTTTCTCCGGCTGCTCTTGCTTGGTCGCGAATCGGGCGTCACAGCGTTCGACCTGAGATGAGTTCGTCCTCCCGCAAAAGCCCCGAAAGCCCTAGTGGAGAGAAGCTCGACGATAACTCCATCCCATACTTCGATGTCTACGGCCCCGACGTACTCCGCCTCTCCCTTCCTTTGCTTCTTCTTGTTCTACCTTCGACCTTTCTATGGTCATTAGCTTTACATCTAGTTTTTCTAGGAAAAGTTAGGGTTTTCTCCGTGCTTTTTTTCTATTTCCTTTTTCTTGGTAGAACAATGCTGCGATATGGAAATGGGTTCGTTGGATGAGCACCAGAGGGATAGCTTTACACTCTTTCGAGGCATCCTTGGCAATGACTCACGATTACTTTAAATCATGATAATTAGCTCATGGAAGTTGTGACTAAGTCAACAGAAAGATTGCAACTAACAGTCTTCATGATTGTTTCATAAGGAAACAATTATGAAACAATGGCAGGGATAGTATTAATAAAACAGTCCATATTAGGTTAAAGATTGTTGTGAAAGAATTGATGCTTTTCCCTCGGACATGTATACTGTTGGACTGTTGTTAAATTATGAAAAGTGCAACTCTACTAAGGAAGAGGTTTCATTGAGTTGGAACAAATTTCTTTTCTATTTTTATTCTTGTATAAGCAATATGCAGGATGGTCCTCTACTCCTCTTCCAAGGGCAAGCCCTCAAGGCACAGGTGCTAACCTACTAAGCTAGCAGTTCTTGTTAAAATTGGAAAGGATGTCATATTATGTATGAAGAGAATGGTGATGAAAAATAGCTCTAAGTATTTTTTTTGGTTGTTTATGTCTCTACTCATAATTTGAATGTGGACCTGATCCTGAATAGAGCAGAGTGGAGGAAGCAGATTCATGTAGCCGACCCCATGTAGTTGGGAAAAGGCTTAAATGAGTTGAGTTTGAGTTGTTGAGTTGAGTTATGTCTCTACTCATGAAAAGGGCTTTTAGTTGCTATTTGATTCTAGATTTGTCTCCTAAAGGCTTTGGTACATTATGAGCCATGACCCATGGGCCAGAGAATTATGTTTTTGCAAAATCTACTGGAAGGATTGTGTATTGGTTTCAGTTTGAAGTGTTGCCTCAGAGATGAATAAAGTTCAATGTATGAAAAGTTGTCAGCTTTCCTCTTTGTCTGGACTCTTCCCTTGTCCAGGGGATTCTGGAGGATCGCTTCCTAGTTGCAGGAGTTTACAACTAGCAAAATGGGTCTAACTACCCACCTTGGTTCAATGATAGGTCACGTTCATGTCCAATGTTGTCTTGATTAATAATTCAACTTAATTTTGAGGAGGCCAACATCATATCTTGATAGAAGACCATAAAAGCTTACTCAATCCTTCTGTAAGGTCTTTATGATTTAGAGTTCTGCTGCATCCATCCCATTTTGACGGGGTAAAGGCATAGACTATCTGAGTTGGAGGGTTCTTTCTATAAGAAAACAACACTCTGTTATGTATCATTTTATGGTATCTGCCTTTAGTAGGTTATCTTTGGCTTGTGAGTGTGGCTGTCTGGCTGACACTTCTTGGTTTTAACTTTTTCTATGCAGGGAAAAGCAGATGTTATTTTTAAAACTCCTAAAGCTGATTCAACATTAAATCTGCAGGTGCACTTTGCGATATTCAATTTTTAATGAGTTTTCTGCTTATATGAAACATCTGATTGGTATTTACTCTGTGAAGCAGGATGTTCAAGGACTTGTTACATGGGTCATTGGTGATGGTCCCATGCCATCTTGGGTTTTTGTCAAAGTATGAGTCTTCCTTCCCTTTCCTTATCTTGGATCTAGTATGAATGCTGTAAAATATTCTATGCTAATTATTAAGAACTTTGATGAATGTAAGAACCACCATTTATGTTATTCATGATGGATAACTAGCTAAAATGCCTTTTTTTAGTGTTCTGTTATCTTTGTGATGTTACCATAGTTGGCTTGTTGGTCCTTTTAGTGACACGGTAATTATATGCATTCCTGTTTCATGCTATCCTTTTTGACTTTGTTGTTTTTCGCCTTGTGCATCCTTGACTGATGAACATGAATATTTTGCAGTTGGTAGAGTAGTCAGATATTACGCAGTGAATATGCCACGTTCTGTTTTAAGCTAAGATTGTGTCCATGCATAAGGTCCTGTCCTATTTAGTCTTCAATTGAATGAAGCAGGTGATGCGTAGTGAAGGCGAGGTTGTCATGGTTTATTCAGCTAGCCAGCTCTTTTAACCTAAATTCATCATGTTTTAACCTAAATTTATCATGTAGAGAATAAAATGTAGTCCTTTTCATTCTGCAGTCAATTCTGTTTGTATGCATCAAACACCAATTTGTGGACTGGACCTTAGGAGTAAGTAGTTTTGGAATTGAGTAACTATGGGCTGTATGTGGTTCACAGTTCGAAGTGGTGGTAGAACAGATATAGAAGCATGAAAAGCAGAGGCAACATTCGAATATTGGTTTGACACTACTGTACAATAAAGTGATCCATCATCATGACTGGATGTACAACTTCATACATCTTCTTAGCTCCCATTTGACCTATCATTTACAATTCCAATGATATCTCTCCTTGATTAGGCACATTAATACAACTATGAATCAGATCTTATTCTAAAAAGTATTATTTTCTTTTTGATAGATAGTGAGTGGCACTAAAAGGAAACCTATAAAGTCAGATGGCATGAAATAGCTAAATACTAAAAATACCAGAATAGGTGGCCTAAAATGGTTTGATTTTAATTCTGTTTGCTTAATCTGGATCGCAAACATTTTGCTTATATGCAGTGTACACTGTGGGAAAACTTATGTTCGCTATTTCAAATATTATACAGCTCTATGTAGTTACAAACAGCTGTCTGACTTTTTTTCAGATCACCTTCTCTTTATAGGGATGTCTATATCAACACTGATTAGCATCTTTATGATTCTCAGAACAAGCCACTTATACGAAAAGTCATCCTGCTCTATGTTCCAGGCTTGGATGCAGCCTTGTACATGTCAAACTCCAGCACACTTATTGGTCTAAGAGAAAGTGGTGGTACTCCTAAGCCAGTTCTAGCTCTGAGGTTTGATGAAATTGTAGTTTTTGTTATTACTGATGCAAAACAAAGTATTGAGCTTTATGTTATGTTGGCCCTTCAATACTTCATGAACTTTGATGTATTGTTCAACTTATATCATGAATCTACTTTCACAATTTCTTGTTGATGGTTTCTTGTTTGTGTTACTGCTAGTTGCGTGTCAGATGAGATGCAAACAATTGATGCACTTCTAACATGCAAAATGAAAAGAAAACACGAGGAAATTGATTCGGATTCCTTTATGCTGAGTCAATCTTCAAAACAAGGTCAGTGATATTGCAAAAGAAGATTCACTTATTTGTATAGGTTTGCCTCTTATTTGCATTTCATGCTGAATTGGAAATTCATATGCAATCGAATATCACTATTGATTTTTGATTCTGTTTTAGAAAAAACATTTTGTCTGAGAAATCAAAAGGACCTTCCATTCCCTATCTCATATTACACACTTACCAAAAAGGAGCTAGAGGACAATGGCTATTGTTTCAGTCAACCAGGTGGCTTTCTGCTTTACTTGATAGCTTGTTTTCCTCCTTTTGTCATAGCTCTTGAGTTAGAATTTTTATGCTTACCCTTCACTGCAGGTTTTGTCTCCACTGTTCCTGCTCCTTTAGAGTCTTCACCCTATGAAATTCTTGCACTTGACTGTGAGATGGTGAGGCTTCAATGCACTGAAATTGTTTTTAATATATTAAAAAATGTTTCTGACTTGCTTGTAAAGCTGTTGTAATTATTAGAATTGTTAAGTTTTTTGAGAATGAGGTGATAAAACTGCAGATAAAAAAAACGAGTGTTGAATTATAAAGTTATTTCTTTGGTGCCTCCTGATAGCATCCTTTAGAGCTGTGTTTTCTCTCATATAATTGCAGTGCAACTTCTGTATTCAATTCCATTTCATTAGAATTATCCTCTAATAGCATCTTGTATATTGAGTATTAAGGAAATCTTCTTAAGGTTAGGCATGACTTAACATAACTGATTCTTATCAATTATCTTACAAGGCAAATCATTACTGATCTGCTGGTTTGCTGATGGAGGAATGAATTCATTTCATAATTTTGGTTGATGGGACACTAGATCCCCTGTGAAAGAATTACAGCAAGAAGGTTATAGAATGAGAAAGTGTAAAGCTTGACTCTCCTTTTTGATTAACAAGGTAATAAGGGGTAAGAATCATCCATCCAGGTCTTATTGTTATACAATAATAAACAAAATTGCTGAATCCCTTAAAAACATCAAGCAAGGTAAAATTTTGGCATCATGGAGCTATTAATGTCAGTCAATGAACATCAATGCATTTAACACCTTTTCATGAGTTAAATGTATGGCGCCAACTGCAAGTAAGCTCTCAATTATCAATCCAGGGCATTTTAAATCAAAGCCTACCTTGATTAATTTGATAAAATGTAACTGAAAGATAAAAGGGTAATGGCTCAGCTTTTATATGTAAGATAGATTGAATCATCTTGCATATCATAGACACTCGCTGATCGGCATCTTTACTTTCATATCAAATAATTGTTAACAGCATTGTTGGAAATAAGAAGGATCAAGAAGTTTGGGCAGCTTTATGTAGATTCCAAATCAGACAGGGATAATAGGAAGTAGCATATCAAAGAAATAACATCAGAAGATGGAGCACTCTTCAAGCAGCATACACGTAACAATTGTTGTTTGATACTTGGCATTAAAATGGAGTAGCTTGGATTTGCATTTGCTGGGAATTCAGCACCAACTTTAAGGATACTGGCTAGTTTCAGGATTGTTACATATTCTCAAGTGGGTTTTGTATAGCACTGGCGCAGTGAAGGTATCAACCAAATGAAAACACCTTTTATTCTAACTTAAGCTGAGTTTAAGATTGTTAAATATTTCTGAGTGGGCATTGACATTGTGGAAGGCTCAAACACAGAGCTCATATTTTATTTAGATCATTTATAAATTAGGTTATCTATAAATTAATACTTGTCACCAAGCAAAGACATTATTTTGAAGCTTGAATTTGATGAGATTTAAATTTGTAATTAACGATTCTGCTTTTTTACTATTAATATTAATGGTGGGGATACAATATTTACCAAATTTTGTGAACTGAACGTATCCATGTTTGCATTTTATTTTAGTATATGTTACTTTTGCAACTTTATTGAAAACAGAAAAAATAGGATATTTTTGTGAGAAGCATTGTTGAAATCAATAATTCAAGTCTCGCTAGAATGAGAGCTGAGACAACTGTCTTGTCTCTTCTCAGAGAGATTATAGGACCATCTCAATCGTTCCATTTTGTCTTGTCTTGGCCATAATACATTATGGTGTTAATTTTAAATAAACCTAATTTATTATAAACATATAATGTTTGAAGTTTAGATATGTTTAAAAATCAAATAAAATACTAATGTTTTAAAAATAGTTTTTTTAAGAAAAAAGCATTTTAAGTAACCACCGAGAGTCTTGACTTGGCCAAGGATCAGGACGGGAAATAGGACATTTTGTTTTATAAAAAAAATCGGAATACCTTTATCCTACGAGATTGAAAACCTTGGTTGAAATTACTATTAGTTGGCCTCTCTTGATATTCTCAGAGTGCTTTAACAAGTCTTTTTAGATGTCTCATTTTGTTTCCTAATTTTGTTTGTTAAATTTTAACAGTGTGTGACCACCGAGGGGTTGGAACTTACAAGGGCAACATTGGTTGATGTTGCAGGAGAGGTAATCTCAGTTTCTTTATGTCGTCAAGAAATGTCCGAAAAGCTGTTATGTTGGTGTTTATCTTATATGCATCCTAGAAACTATTTGCCCAAAACCTGTAAAAGAGAAGATTAATTTATCACTTTTTCAAGGGCCCTGCTGGCTTGTTACTCAAATATGGCTAAATCTTCTTCTTTATAATATTTATATTTATGGGGTATGACCACATAAAGCAAAAAAAATGACATAAGTATTCTCTTTTAGGAAGAGAATTTGGGAGCTTGAACTTGGACATGAGTCAAATATGACCCTTCATTTCAAATGGGTGACATCTTAGTTTGCATAAGCAGCAGATGTAAGTTTTCATGAAGGATTCCCTCCTCTTGTCTACCCTTTGTTAACTGCTAAGAAAGCCTGATTCCAGGGTTCTACTTCAATATTTCTGGTAGATTTCAATATTTTCATCAATGTGGTCCTTAACGAGAATGATTCCTCTTCATAAAGATACTCCAATTTTTTTTTTCTTCTGATGAGTCGAAAGAATACATCTGCTCTTCCTTTGGGTACTAGGTTTCTGAAGGAGCTTCAATCTGAGTTCAAGTTCTTTCGATGCATTGGTAGCACTTTTCATGTAGGCATCAGGATGTTGCTAGGCTACTATAACTACAAAATAATGTTGCTTTTGTTTTTCATGGTAATCAACCCCTCCCAGTTGGATTTATTTATCAAGCACTTAGTACATTTTTTACTTCCATATTTCCCGAAGAATTGCTTTAAAAGTGAAGCTTCAACTCACCATGAGTCTCTTAGCTCTAAATCTAAAATGGTCCTTCAGAGCATAAAAAGTGGAACCCATATCATTCCCTTTTCAATCTGCTGCCTTCTAATTTGCAATTTCTTTGTGGCATGTGTCTAGAGGGTCTATGCACTTTAAAATGCAATAATGGAGGTGAATATACTCGAAAGCTTAATTCATAGCAGTAGCTCTTTGCTATAGAATACCTTATATTCCATGAGAAATATTTTAGTCTTCTGAAATAATGAGAAAAAGAAACTCTGATATATCAGAGTGACAGTCCATGCTGTTTTCTTTTAAATAAGCCATTGGATCTTTTGTATAGATTGAAAATATCTGAATCTTTTAATTGTGTTAGGTGCTTAATGCATTCAAACAAGCACATGGAATCAAAGGCTTCTACTATAATGTATGAAATCCACTGGCACATTATCAACTCATGCATTTTTTAATTATTAAATGAATATGACGTGGATATCACCTACCAAACAATTTCCTTGAGATCATAATTCTGCTGTTCTTTTGCTTCCATAGTATATGTGTTGATTCTCGAAGCTGTTAAAAATGAGCAGGTGTCTTGGAAGCAGTTATACCCAACCTCAAGGATTATGAAGAAAGTAAAAGAATTATTTAGAGTTAACTGGTGACCGATAGCTAGTAAAATTATGATGTCATGAATGATATCATAAAACCTAAGGCCACTGGCACAGTAAGACAATTTTAATGTGCAAAATGTTGGTAGTTTTTACTGGTTATAACAATGTGGTTTCTTCATGAGAATTGTTTGCTTGATGTTCCTTTTTCTTGTATGTTCTGGATCTTTCCTCTCTGGATAGCTATTCATCAGTGAATGCTTTTCACTTTGGATAACGATAACTGTCAGTGAATGATCTAGTGCTATTCGGCCTTGTATTTTTCTCCTCTAACATAACATGTAGTGCTTGTGTTATTCTCTGACTGGCTGTATTCTTTGAATTTAAGCAATTTCTCCAAAGGTTTACTGTTTACTGATCGAAACTGATTATACTTTCACTCCAGGTTGTGCTAGATAAATTGGTTAAGCCTTCCAATGCTATCCTTGACTATAATACGAGGTACATATTACTCTTTTTTTTGGGATCATAAAATCCACATAATGGGACTTATAAGCTGCTAATAAATTTAGTTATAGTTGTTTAGTTGGGTCAGTTTGAGGCCAGAACCTAGAATCAAACCAAATTGACCATACCCTAGACCCAACTTGGAACTGAACCAATCTAATAGATTTGGTTCAGTGTTTCTAGGGTAGATGATAGGGTTGGTTCTATTCTAGGATTTTGGACCTAGAACTGAACTAAACTGACGTACCTTGGACCTAACTTGAAACTGAACCAATTTGATAGGTTTGGTGTGTGTCAGTTTTAGGGTAGAACCATTTTTTCTCTTTTAGCATGGGTCTTGGCTATGCTTGTGTGTAACCCAGTCCAGATTCAATCACCCTTTTCAACGTTGAGTCTACACGGATCATGGATCCCAAAGGTGAAAAAGTTGTGGTGGCTTCAACATCTATGTAGATCCAAGGTTGGAAAGGGCGAATAGATCTGGGGTTTGTCTGCATGCGACGGTAGCGAAGTCCAACTCTCTATGTGTGTGTGTGTGTGTGTGTGTGTGTGTCAACTAATCTAATATCCAAGGTCTCTAGGAAGAAATGGTAAACAACTTATACATTGTCTTTAATAACCCAACTCAACTCAACTCATCTAAGCCTTTTCCCAACCATATGGGATTGGCTACATGAATCTGCTTATTGTCTTTAATGACCCATATTTGGTAATTGGGAAGAAATTTTTTTCCCAAAAAAAATGTTTGATAACTTCAAAAAAACTAAAGAGGGTTGATTGGTTCTTGGGCAGAGCTAAGGAACCAATCTCTAAAACTAAGAATTGACCTGAAGGGAGTCAATTATAGGGTTCTTGATCTGGAACCTACCCTATTAATACTTAAAACGAGACCAGCTAAACCCTATTAGATTGAATTGGTATCGGTTCTCGGGTTGTCCTATCTCATTGTTCGCATCTATTTAGCTAACATGTGAACAGCCTAAATTATTATGTCATGATAAAAAAATAGTTTATTATTACAATGAATTCTGTTAAGCCAATTTGATTATGTGCACACATTCTCAAAATGAAGAATTCAGACTTTCTAAGTTGAGCTAATTTCCTTTGTTGATTTGTATATTTATGCATGTTGGCTTAATTGCTTGCTTTGAATTTCAATTTGTAATAAATAATGCATGTGGATTTTTCATTTAAGAAAAAGGAAGAATCTTGCATATCATAGGATTTATGAGGGCAAACTATATAGCGTGTGCCTGTGGTTATTTCATTGAAAAACAAGAATGCTGCATATCATGGGATCAGGGCAAACCGTATATTGACCATAAAAAAAAACTTTTCTCTTAGTGACTATTAATCATGTAGTCTGAAGCTACGCTTTTAAAAGTCGCAGGAATGGAAGATTGTTGCATTTTCAACTTATGAATTGCTATTTTTAAAGATTAAATTAATAGACACAAATGATATTTAAGAATTAGTAGATATTGCAGCATTGGAAATGAATCTTTGACTGTTATTTACACATTTCAATTTGTGGTCATCCATGTTAATGAGATGTTAAATATGGTCAATAGAAGTTGGAATCATAAAATTTTGAGCTTGCTATCTTTATAGTAATAGTATATCTTGGTATGGCTTATTATCAACCTTTTTCTTGTAAAAGTTAATATTTTTGGATATGCAGGTATAGTGGAATCACCTGTGAAATGCTAAATGGTGTCACGGTAACGCTCAAGGATATTCAGGTACAGCAGTTTGTTGGTTGTTCTCTTGTTTTATATTTTGGAGGTGACTATTTATTATTGTATTTAGACGATAGATTGTTTCTTATATCTCTCTGTCTTGTCTAGGTAAATATGGTACACTTCTTTTGGACATAAACTCTAACTATACATGCAAGTTTTAAACAAATTTATCTGACGATAGTTCTGATTTATGTTCTCAGGAAGAGTTTCTTAAGCTTGTTCACAAAGAAACAATTCTGGTAGGTCATTCCCTGGAGAATGACCTTTTAGCATTGAAAATATCTCATGATTTGGTAATTGATACTGCGATTTTGTACAAGCACCCCCGTGGTTTCAAGACAGCTTTACGGGTCTTGTCCAGCAAATTTCTTTCCCGGCAGATCCAGTCGTCGAGAAATGGACATGACAGTATTGAAGATGCAAGAGCTGCTATGGAACTAGTACTGCTGAAGGTTAGACATGGTAAAGTTTTCACTATATTCTGATGTTTGTGTCCTACCATGTACACGATAATTTTGATGGTTTTCTTGATTCTTGGCCAGAGGATATGCTGCAAGTTGACATTTTATTTATTTATTTATTTGTTGGGGGTGAGGTTGGGTACTTTTATTTAAGTTGTCTTTAACCACATCGTTTTGTGGCTTACCAATTTAAAAGTGATTGGTAGAATATAAATTCTTGAAATTTAAGTGTCAACTGGCTTGCCTTTGTGATTCCTCCTATCTTTATCTGCTTGGTTGCATTAGTCAAGTCAAATTCTTCAATGATGTTCCCACCCATATGGATATATTGTACGGTTATGTGATATTTGTGCATCTAAATACTACCTAGAAAATGTAGAAGGATTATGCTGGAGATTGTCTTAAAGATTTTGTGTCAGTTTCTTCTGACGTTGTACATGTTTCAATTTGCAGTTTCCTTAAACAAGAAGTCTGTTTGTTAGTGGCCATGCATCATATTTTACAATCGAAGAATTGTAGTGAAATTTCTCGTATACTGTTTAGGGAGTGTCTGCATCTTCATTAAGTATGCAGCAGTTGTTTGCATGTGGAAGAGCACATATGCAGTAAGTGGTATATATTTTTCGGGAAGGGCTTGGGCAAGTCTATGCCACAAGTGACCTTTTGAATTTGGAGCATTAGAAGGTTGACAATTGTTAGAGTTGGCATGGGGCTTTCAATTTTTTGTTGTTTGCATATTAATTTATTTACTTGCAAATATACGAATATGTGATGTTATATGCAAAATGTGGTAAAAATATTAACTACAAGTAGTTTGATATTTTTGATTGGTGGCATTGCTTAAGTAATTGTGAGATGTCCAACACTGGTTGAACTTTGTAAAACTTCTACTCTCTTTAGCTATGAATATCACATTTTCATATCTTTAACACCTAGAGCACATAATTTAACATGATTTTAATTAAAATATCTTGATGCTATCCCATGAAGTTCTCAATAGATGGTTCTTAATATATCCGTTTATCTCATGGGCAATCATTTAACATCGTCTGTAGTTCAGATGACGATGATGATAACAACAACAATAAATCTTAATCCTATATTAGTTGGGATCGGCTACATGAATCCTTTTGCTCCATTTACCTCTATTTTGAGTCATTTTTTTTTAGATGCAAAAATTTGAAGTCTTTCTTTATTACTTCCTCACATGTGATTTTGGTTTATCTTTGCTTCTTTTTCTATCTATATGTATCAAGTCACTCTTCCACATAGGTGCAATTCGAGGTCTATGTTATACATGTACAAATCATTTAGGTCGTTCGTTCCTTAATTTATCTTCGATCGGAGTACCTCTATTTTTTGATGAATGATTTTATTTCTTATTCTATCTTTTCTTGTATTACTACGCATCTATCTTGACATTTTCATTTTTGCTATATTCATCTTATGTACGTGTATTTTTTAATTGTTCATCATTTCGTGTATAAAGCATAGATGGCCTTATGACTATCCTATAACACTTTCTTTAACTTAATAAATATTTTACCATCACATAATATTCTAATTGCATTTCTTCATTTATCCAATTTATTTTAATCTTGTGAATATCATTATCCTCAGTCTCTCCTTATTTATAAACAATTGAACCTAAATATCGAATATGATTATTTTTAGTAACTTTATGATCTCCAATTTGTACTCTACATTTATTTTCATTTCTAATTGTACTAAAATTGTATTCCATGTATTTTGTCTTTCTCTACTTAACTTAAAAAACCTTTAGATTCTAATGCATATCACCATAGCCCTAACTTATGGTTAATTTTAAACTTAGTTTCATCTATTAGTAATATATCATTTGCAAATAATATGTACTATGGAATATCATTCTGAATATGTTTGGTAAGCTCGTATATAACTAAAGCAAAAAGATAGGAATTAAGAGCAGACCTCTGATGTAAGCTCACTGTAATAAGAAATTTGTTAGTATTACCACCAATAGTTCTTATATATGAATTGCCCTATCATATATATCTTTTACTATGTTAATATACCTACCAAGTACTTTTTTTTCTTAGCATCCATCATAAGATTTTTTTAAGCATCTTATCATAAGCTCTCTAAATTAATAAGAACTATATGAAGATCTTATTTCTTTACTTTATACATCTCCATTAACCTCATAAGAAAAATATAGCTTCTATGATCGACCTTTCTGGCATAAAATTAAATTGATTTTTGGATATGTTTGTAGTACATCTCAACTTATCTTCAATTATTTTCTCACAAAGTTTCATAATCTGACTCATGAGTTTGGTACCATGATAATTAGAGCAGTTTTGAATATTTCGTCTTCATTCGTTAGGCATCATTTTAGTTTTCTAAAATTTTATTACATAAACTTGTCATCCACTTACTCCAGCATCGCCTAAATATTTTTAAACTTTTATAAGAATTTTATCAGATTCCACAACTTTTCTACTTTTAATTTTTATAACCTCATTTACTTTAGATGTTTTAATTTTAGGAGTATACACTATAACTTTGTTCTTAATAGAGCTAATAGTAATAGGCCATTCTAAATTATTTACCTCATTTCTATTTAATAATTTATTAAAATAGCTTCTTCATCTTTTTAATGCTTTTTTTTCATTAGTTTCTAACTTGTGATATAATTTCTCATGTCTTGCATCTAATCTTTTGCACTATATTTTTAACTTCTTTCTTAATCATCTTATAGTTTTCATATGCTTTTTCATTCTTACATTTAAATAGTTTTTTATAGCACTCTTTCAGTCTTAACTGCGAATTGAACTTTTTCATTCCATCATTAAGTTTTCTTATCATATGGTTCTTTTCCTTTTGACTCTCCTAATACCTCTATAACTACTTTTCTAATACTATTAGTCATCTTTTTCTATATGGTATTAATCTCTCCATCTATGCTTCATTTTTCTTCCTTCATCACTTTATCTTTAAAAGTTATTAGTTTCTCTCTTTTCAAATTCCATCATCTAATCCTTGGATTTTTATATCTTGTAGTCTTTCTCTTTTATTTTTGAATACACACATCCATAACCATTAATTTATGTTGTGTAGTTAGATCTTCACCTAGTATAACCTTGCAATCTTTATAAAATACTCGGTCAATCTTTCTAGCAAGAAAGAAATCTATTTGGCTAGCATCATATACACTTTTAAAAGCTATCAAATTAGAGTCCCTCTTTTTAAATATGTATCGGCTAATATTAAATCATATGCCATCGTAAACTCTAAAATAACATTTCTCTCATATTTCTATCTTTAAATCCATAATTTCTATATACTCTTTCAAAACCTATATTATATTTACCTATATGTTCATTTAAATCTTCTTTAATAAATATTTTTTTCTAGTAGAAATCTTTCAAATTAGTCCATACATATCCTTTAAAAAACTTTGCTTTGTCACACTAAACCTACTTGACCATAATCATTAATAATATTTATGACTTCTTATCTATCATTAATTTAATTAAAATTATTTTATTTCCTAACCTCTTAATGCCTACAGCTCCATCTTTTAATTGTTCAAACAACAAAGATTGAAAATTCCACTATAGAATAAAGAAGGTCCTTTGTTGATATTTAATAGAGATGTTTAATGCTCGTAACCACTGATTGTTATGTAGAAGTTTGCCTTTTAATGTTCATCCCAGTGCCTTGATCAAGGGAGTGAAGTCCATTTTTTTTTGCCCCATTACCTGTTCCAAACAACCTTAATATTTGTTTCGATGGTGTTATGCAAGTTAATGGTGCATAATTTTAGTGTTTAATTTAATTTCTAAGTGGCCTATGTGTTGGTGAAAATCCTTGCATTCCGTTGTCGACTTGTTGTATATACTCTATGTGACGTTTGTAAGTATTATTGTTTGAGGTAATTTATAGGGTCAAGATGTAGCCCAAACGTAAATGAGCATAGGTTTTGTCATTTTAAGAATCACATGGAATCACTTTTTAATCAAGAAAAATGATCGCATGGCATTGAAGCCACCTATCAATGGGAATGTTCTACCATTCACTTGTCATGTAAATGCGTCATCAGCTTTTACAATTTCTAATAGCACATCTGAAGTATACCAAATTTGATCATCGTCACAGCTAAAGTAAAACTGAAAATAAGAAAACATATTGCAGCAACTGTTCTTGTATTTGCTGTTTGATATGCTTATTCTTATGTTATTATAGCCTTAAAAGCTTTTGAAACTGAAAATAAGAAAACATTTGCTGTTTGATATGCTTATTCTTATGTTAGTATAGCCTTAAAAGCTTTTGTCCTTTTTGTAAATTGAATGCCTTTTTCTTACAAAACATAAATGCAATTTGGACATTTTGCCTAGTGTTGCTTTAAAAATGCAAGTCAATTATAGAGTATTTGACCTCGAAAAACTTCTGCTGCACCAGGACCGGAATTTGGCTTCCCTCCAAAATTTATGCGAAACAAACTGGTCTCAGTTTTGCATCAAAGTGGCAAAACCTGCTCTCTCATTGATGATATATCCATCATCAAGAGATATTCTGACGAATCATGCAATACAATTCCAGTTTTTTCAGATGACGATGCTCTTTCCAGAACGATAAAAGAGGTTGATAATTTAACTCTTAAATAATTTGCTGTACTGATTGTTAGATGTCTTATCAGTTGCTTAAAATATAACTCATCTGTTATTGTAGGTAAAGAATGAAAAAGTGAGCTTTATCTGGACCCGATTTTCAGGGTTGTTTTCTTATTTGAAGACTCAAGCACAAGATGCAGGGAACTCAAAATCTCAAGTTGCAGAGTTGTTATCATTATCGACGTGTAAGAAGAAATCATCCAGGAAAGACACAAAGCATGGCAGAAGTTCTGAATTGAAGAATATTCTAACGGTTGTAGATATTAAAATCCGAAAACTCTACGAAGCATTACCAGATAATGCTATGTTTGTAGTTTCTACCGGTCATGGAGATACTGCCATGGTTCAAAGGTGAGTATCAGGTCTTCTTCTTCTCTCTCCTATTGAATCGGTTGCTTTTCCTTTTCTTTTATCTTGGCAATTGCTCTTATTTTTTATAGATAACTACATGGTCTGTTTTTATTTGATGTAAATTGAAGCGACCCAAGTCCAGTATTATAGACCTTGGTCCTTAAACCGCTGACATATCAGGATGGGGCTTTTGACTCGGGCTTGATTCAAAAGATTGAGCTTTGTACCATGTTAATTGTCAAGTTGGTTCTGCGTTTAGTGGTTGCACCTTTAGATTAAGTTACATCCCGAAATGTTGTTGGTAAAACTATTCCTAACTGTTGCACCTGGAACTTGTGATATCAGTGGTATTAATACGTATTGACGATGTTAAAAAGCCATGGATGTGGAGTTTCTAGGGGTAATAGACTTGTAGAACTCCGCTGTAAGCCCTTGTCTTTATTCATGTCACATATGCATGGCCTGTTAATATCTAAAGGCCACATTTTTTGTTATTTAGCATACAATGGAGTTGATATGTAAGGAGAGGTTAATGCTCGAATTGGACCTTTGGAAGCTTCTAGAAACTAGCGTCAGAATTTTATAAAACCAATGCCAAAGGAGTTGAAGCTCAAGTTTAGTGAGTTTATTCAATGAAGTTAAGGATGCAGTGATAATTTGTTTACAGAAGACTTAACAAAGTCTTTCTATTTTTTTTCTTTTAACTTTGATTTCTGTTATGATAGAGAGAAGGATAACTAAAATATCTACATGAAGCGGATATGTGCCAAGATATCTGCATGGATGAAGTGGATATGTGCCACTAGAGAATTCATGCATTTGTAATTTTCTGAAGAGAGGAAAATTAATAAGGCAGTTCTAACTATGGCTTAAAACTCCGCTAGGGCCGGTCCCAAGCCCTGAGTAAAGGAGGAGGGTTGCATTAGATAGCTGACAGCCAGCGTAAACTCCGTCAGATCTTTTAAAATATGAATCTACTAAATCAAAATATAGCAGAGTGGAGGAAGCAGATTCATGTAGCCGACTCTATATAGTTGGGAAAAGGTTTAGATGAGTTGAGTTGAGTTGAGTTCTAACTATGGCTTAAGTTCATTGGTTATAATATTGGGTAGTGACGGAGGGAGATGAATGATGCTGTAATGGTTTTGAGACGTGGCAGTAAGTTTGGAAATAGTTTTGATGGTTCAAACAATTCCAGCTAAAGATTCTCTAGGAGGAGGCAGCCTCAGATTCAGGCTAAACTCTCATGACAGACAGTATTAAATGGAGGTAACAACTAATAGCATACAATCTGGGGACACGCATCTCAGAGGGCTTGCCTAACATCAATGTATATAACTATATATTTTCAGATTAGGACATTCCAAAACGCATGCACTTGCTATTTCCAGCACACTGCTATACGCAGTGCACCTGTCAAGCTGGTGTAAAATCTCATTTCATTGTATACTTTTGTTAGGTCTTGCCTGTCTGTCAACATTTAAAACTATCCAACCTGTATATATATTGAGATAGCCATGCTATTTTGTTTCTTCAAACTAAGGAAACATTGTTGTTGAAACGACCTTGTATATGCATCCCCTTCCCCCCTGCATTCATGATCCAACCTGTGTTTTATTTCTTTCTTTGATATGTTTGCTTTATTTCGAATTATGCAAGCAGTTCTGACGAGCTTTTCTTTCCTGGTGCTCATTAATAATGTCTGAAGGTTAAGGAAAATGCTAACGGAAGGCTGTGAAACATCGGTTAGCAGGGAGAAACTAGTGCAAGCCTTGCAATCGCTCCAAGCCCAAGCTGAAGTTGCCCTATGTTTTGTTAGCGTCAAACATTGATTGTCTACAAATGGTAGGTTAATTTCATGAGCGTCCATTCATTGTTTGATTCATGGAAGGCATCACTGGTACTGTTACTTTCTTGCCAGGAATCATTAGAGATTGATGTTTGTCCCATAAACGTAGCCGTCCGGCGTCGTCCCAAATATTCAGGTGTATTGAAGTTGGATGGTGATAGAAAGAAAAGGGGAACCTGTGCTACTGCAATCTCGTCAAAGCGAAAATTATCTTCGAGGATGATTCTCTACTGCCACGAAACGTCATTTTTTTAAATATTTTTTTGGTGAAACTCACCTGAGAAAATCGTAGGCATTAGCACTTGAGATGATGTAAATTTTCGTTCAATGGAAGCTGGAAGTCATGTCCTAGTTTGTTAGCATATTCGGTAATTTGGAAGCTTCTATTAAGAGAATTAAGGGATAATTGACAAGTAGACATGAGCATGCAACCTGTGTACTGAAACGAGTTATAAAAATGCTACAAATCAAGAGCTGTTGAAACCCGTTAAGACCCGTTCATACGCGCATTGTTGGTCTTTCAAGAGGTCGACCTGCTCGCTAATTTAGCCTGCCAGGCCCATCAGAAGTCCAACCGGAGCTTGGATGCAGTTAAATGATATGATGGAGAGTGATGGCGTTATTATCTGACCAATGCAAAGAAAGCCACGGAGAGAATGGTTGGCATTTGTAAGAATTAAATCAATTTAAATCAGTTTCTTAATATTTCAGTTGAACTAATAAGTTTGACTTTATTTCGGTTCAGTTTATATGCACTGATTTTGATATCAATTTTCATAATAAATTTTATATGTTTCAACTTTCAATGACGATTTAATTTAATTTTTGCATAATATAATTATATATATTATATGTTTATAATAAGTCAATTTTAAGTATAATATAAATGGAAACTCCTGTGGTGTGGACATATGATTCGCTTTGATTTGTACCGATTGTTTAAGAATCTAAACTGAAAATGAATTGGTTTTTTCTGTTATAAAATTTTTAAAATAAAAACAAATCATAGACAACAAATTATTTTACAGTCTAGCTTTATTTGGCATACCTAGTTTGAACTAGCTAGTAAGCTTTGTGCATGTTAAAGGATTGGAGGTATATCGTCCAAGCGGTTGGTAAAGGCGTTGCTTCTTTTCACAGTTGGCGCGGGTTCTATGAATAATTCTATGGGTGATTTGATTAAATCACAGTTAAATTATGAGCCTGTAAAAATTATGGATGGATAAGGTGTCAAGGGGATCCTTTTCATAGCTACCTCGTAGAACCTCCAGGGAGCTACGCGTTTCCTGTACCAAAAAAAAAAAAAAAAAAAGATTGAAGGTATGGATTCTCTGTCATGGAAAAAAAAAAAAAAAAAAAAGATTAATTCATCTTTTACGGAACATGACCGAGTAACGTGGAAGCTTGAATTAGTTTTCAATAAACTGACAGCGATGGCCATCGCATGAATGGAGAGAAAGGGTAGGCATAAATGGATGTGAGAGATATCACTTACAGCCCGGCGTGATTCAACCATGTCGCTAGAACTTATTTATTTATGTATGAATATGGAGACAGGATCGAGGAGTACTCATCCCCTATTTCGTTAAGATAGTGAAGAACTAAAGAGAGTAAGCCAGCTGGCCCGGGAAGCTTAATTAGCATTGCTATCATTCTCATACATACAACATCTACTATTCATTAGCATTCGTGGATAACTATCAAGAAAGAACAAGTAGGCCTTGGAATGGATGTAGAAAGCTTAGCATCTCCTCGGTTTCTTGTCCTTACCGAAAACTAAGAGTAGCTAAAACGTCACCATCTCGTGGCCGTCACAAGCTAACGTTATGAAGCAAGTTTTCTAAAAGGACATCTAGATCTTAATTAGCATAGAATTAGCCTTGTTGTTGTTGTTGTGATAATATTAAATTACTCTTGAGAGACCCAACTGTAATCTCTTTAATGTTTTCTGACATACTTTTATGGTTAGCTTGTGATCATAAACATGAAGTTGCAAGGAGGAAAAGGAAATGGTCTCCATAGGCCCTCATGAAGTGGCAAAACACGCCATGACAAATGGTGCCGCCATCAAGAGAGGTCTCCTGCACCGGACTTTTGGATATACATGGCTGTTGATGACTCGAGGACCCATTACCTAGCATACCCGATTCCCTCAAATATCTATCTCATTTAAAGTTAGCTTCTGATAGCTAGGTGGATGGTTTAATTAGTTATAAAAAAGATATATATATATATATATATATATATATATATATATATATATATAAGTGGATGGTAGCAGACCCATTTATTGATAAGTAATTAAAAATGGACGGCATAATCCTGAGGGACGCTAACTTCAGTTGGATATGTTGTACCAGGTAAGGTTCCATTAGGTACTCGCTCGTAATACCATTGAAGTGATGGTTACCATACAAAGATTTAATACAGGCCGGTGTATAGCCATCCTCAGGCGCCATCTATATTTTGATAAGCTATGCTCTCTCTCTCTCTCTCTCTCTCTCTCTCTCTCTCTCTATATATATATATATATATATATATGACTTGGCTACTTTCATGTATAATTAAGCTCAAATTTACTTATTTTTTTCATCTTTGGAATTACATGAATCATAAATCTCAAAAGTAACAAAGATGAAAAAGATGAGACGGCTTTAAGATTCATGTGGATACAAGGGTAGAAAGGACGAGGGCTTGACTACACCCAAGTGTAGCCAAGCCTATTTCTCTTTCTCTCTCTATAGATAAATTTGGCTATATTCGAATATAACTTGAATGTAACCAAGCTTAGATCCGAATACTTTTTTTATTCCTAGATCCATAATAAATTAACCTTTCAGCAAGGGACAAAATTCCTTGGTTCAGAAATCCCTTAGTAATTACTAAGGGATCTAAAACCCATTTTTCTCAAAAATTCCTCAGTGAGGAGATCCCACTGTTCAACAACTTAAATAAAGATATGAAAGTGGTGAACCTGTGACCAAAGGGTTTAAAGGCTAGTTTCTTACAGCTGTGCCAATCTAATCGTTGATAATAAAGTGTGTAAGCCCAGGGTTTTGATAAGATTTGAATAAGTTAGAGAGAGGAAGGAATGAAGGAATTTTTTGGTTTAATTAATAGTATTAAAAATTAATATATAATATTAATTTTACTTATGACTTTTATATTTATGTTAGTGAGAGAATTTGTAAATGACATATGCTTGGTACAAGATTTAAAAATTACCAAGGGATTTCTAAGAAAAGATCCCTCTTTGATATCTTTTTTTATTTTTAAAAATATCTTACTAGCACCAAAGGATTTATCCCTTAGTAAATCTCTAAAGGACCAAACTTTTCTTACAAATTTCTTACTAAAAATTATTTAAATAAATCACTTACTGATCCCTTACATATTACCAAGAGATTTCAAGAAATTTATCAAGAGAAATATATCCCTAGCGAATCCCTTAGAGATTCTTTACTAAAACTAGATTTTGATTGTAATTTAAAATCCCTTGATAATTTTCTGAGGGATATATTCCTTGGTGAATGGTGATGTCCCTTGGTAAAAGGTTGATTTCTGATAGTGATATAAAGTTTATGAATCTTAAAAATAAAAAAGTAAAAAATGGGGTAGCTTCGAGATTTATATGGATTTAAGGATAGGGAAAGTAACTAGTTTTTAAGGTTGATTGCATTCGATTATAATCAAATCTACCTTTATGGAGAGATAAACCTAGCTACATTCGATGGGCTATGTATAATCGAAAGGTCAAAAAAGTAATCAAATCTTAAACTTAGCTATATTTCAATGTAACCAAGCTTATATTGGACCACCTTCACCACTCTTAGATTCATATAGTTTACAAACCTAAAGATGAAACAAATGAAAAAGATAGAATGGCTTTAGATCACTACAAGAAAATACTGAGATAGCGATGCAAATTTAGCGACGCATCTTTGCATCGCTAAATTGCGACCAAATTGTGACGCCTTAGTGACAATAAAAAATAGCGACGCATTTAGCGACGCATAGCTCAAAAATTTAAAAATATTAAATTTTAATTTAGTGACGCATATAGTGCATCGCTATTTTAAGAGAAATTAATATTTATAAAATAAAATTAGAAAATAAAAATATTGTGACGCATTTCATTGCATCGCAATGATTTTAAAAAAAATTAATTATGTTAAATAGCGATGCATTAACGATGCAATAAACTAGAAAATTAAAAAAAAATAATTTTTAATTTCGCGATGCAAGTATTGCATCACAATTTTTTAGAAAAATAAAACATTACGATGCAACAAGTTGCGTCGTAATTATTTTAAGAAAAATTAATTTTTATAAACTATAATTATGAAATAAAATATTGCGATGCAACTTAGTGCATCGCCATTTTTTAAAAAAAATTTAATTATGTTAAATAGCGACGCATTAGCGACGCAATAAACCAGAAAATTAAAAAAATTAATTTTTAATTTAGCGACGCAAAGTTGCATCGCAATGTTTTAAAAAAAATTAAATTTTTTAAAATATAATTAAAAGATAAAAAAATAAAAATAAAACATTGCGATGCAATGAAATGCATCGTAATTGTTTTATAAAAATTAATTTTGTTACATGCGTCGAATCGATCGTCGGCGACCGGGATCAAGGCTTGGATTGATCGCAACCGTCGGATCGTCGCCGATCGGATTGATTGCAACGGTCCGATCATTACTTGGATCGATTGTAATCGTCGGATCGTCGCCGATCAGATTGATCGCAATGGTCCAAGATCGATCGTCGGTGATCGAGATCTTGGCTTGGATCGATCGCATGCCGTCGGATCGTCGCCGATCGGATTAATCGCAACGGTCCGAGATCGATCATCAGCGACCGGGATCGTAGCTTAGATCGATCGCAACCATTGGATCATCGTCGATCGGATTGATCGCAACGGTCCGAGATCGATCGTCGGCAATCGGGATCGTGGCTTGGATCGATCGCATGCCGTAGGATCGTCGCCGATCGGATTGATCGCAACGGTTCAAGATTGATCGTCGGCGACTCGGATCGTGGCTTGGATTGATCGCAACCATCGGATCGTCGCCGATCGGATTGATCACAACGGTCCAAGATCGATCGTCGACGACCGGGATCGTGGCTTGGACCGATCGCAACTGTCGGATCGTCGCCGATCCGATTGATCGCAACGGTCCTAGATCAATCGTCGGTGACCGGGATCGTGGCTTGGATCGATCGCAACCATCGGATTGTCGCCGATCCGATTGATCGCAATGGTCCGAGATCGATCGTCGGCGACCGGGATCGTGGCTTGGATCGATCGCAAGCATCGGATCATCGCCGATCGGATTGATCGCAACGATCTGAGATCAATCGTTGGCGACCGGGATCGTGGCTTGGATCGATCGCATGCCATCGGATCGTCGCCGATCGGATTGATCACAATGGTCCGAGATCGATCGTCGGCGACTAGAATCTTGGCTTGGATCGATCACATGCTGTCGGATCATCACCGAACGGATTGATCGCAACGGTCCGAAATTGATCGTCGGCGACAGGAACGTGGCTTGGATCGATTGCATGCCATCGGATCATCGCCGATCAGATTGATTGTAACGGTCTGAGATCGATCGTCGGCGATCGGGATCGTGTCTTGGATCGATCGCATGCCATCGGATCGTCGCCGATCATATTGATCGCAACGGTCTGAGATCGATCATCGACGACCGAGATCGTGGCTTGGATCGATCGCAACCGTCGGATCATCGCCGATCGGATTGATCGCAACGGTTTGAGATCGATCGTCGATGACCGAGATAGTGGCTTGGATCGATCACAACAGTTGGATCATCGCTGATCGGATTGATCGCAATGGTCCGAGATCGATTGTCGACGACCTGGATCGTGGCTTGGATCAATCGCATGCCGTCGGATCGTCGCTGATCAATTGATCGCAACGGTCCGAGATCGATTGTCGGCGACAAGGATCAAGGCTTGGATCGATCGCAACTGTCGGATCATCGCTGATCGGATTGATCGCAATGTTTTGAGATCGATCGTCGGCGACCGGATCGTGGCTTGGATCGATCGCAACCGTCGAATCATCGCCGATCGGATTGATCGCAACAGTCCGAGATCGATCATTGGCGATCGGGATCGTCGCTTGGATCGATCGCAACCATCGGATCGTCGCCGATCGGATTGATCGCAACGGTCCGAGATCGATCGTCGGCGATGGGATCGTGGCTTGGATCGATCGCATACCGTCGGATCATTGCCGATCGGATTGATCGCAACGGTCCGAGATCGATCGTCGGTAACCGGGATCGTGTTTTGGATCGATCGCAACCGTCGGATCAACGCTATCGGATTGATCGCAATGGTCCGAGATCGATCGTCAGTTACCAGGATCGTGGCTTAGATCGATTGCAACCGTCGGATCGTCGCCGATCAGATTGATCGCAACGGTCTGAGATCGATCGTCGACGACCGAGATCATGGCTTGGATCGATCGCAACCATCGGATCGTCACGATCGGATTGATCGCAATGGTCCGAGATCGATCATCGGCGACTGGGATCGTGGCTTGGATCGATCACAAACCGTCGGATCATCGCCGATCGGATTGATCATAATGGTCCGAGATCGATTGTCGGCGATCGGGATCGTGGCTTGGATCGATCGCAAGCGTCGGATCGTCGCCGATCGGATTGATCGCAACGGTCCGAGATCGATCGTCGGTGATCAGGATCATGGCTTGGATCGATCGCATTGCCGTCGGATTATCGCCGATCAGATTGATCGCAACGGTTCGAGATTGATCGTCGACGACCTGAATCGTGGCTTGGATCGATCGCATGCCGTCGGATCGTCGCCGATCGGATTGATCGCAACGGTCCGAGATCGATCATCGGCGATCGGGATCATAGCTTGGATCGATCGCAATTGTTTCCAAAAAAATTTAATTTTATAAAATATAATTATGAAATAAAAATATTACGACGCCATTCGTTGCGTTGCAATTTTTTTAAAATAATAAATTATGTTAAATAGCGACGCATTAGCGATGCAATAAATTAGATAATTAAAAAAAAATTAATTTTTATTTTGCGACGTGCAAATTGCGTCACAATTTTTTTTTAAAAAATAAGTGTTATAAAATTATTAAAAATAAAACATTGCGATGCAACCATGTGCGTCGCAATTGTTTTCAGAAAAATTTAATTCTATAAATATAATTTTGAAATAAAAATATTATGACACCAATCGGTGCGTCGCAATTTTTTTAAATAATAAATTATATTAAATAGCGATGCCTTAGCGACGTAATAAACTAGATAATTAAAAAAATTAATTTTTAATTTGCGACGCACGTATTGCGTCGCAAGTTTTTTTTAAAAATAAGTGTTATAAAAATTATTAAAAATAAAATATTGTGACGCAACCATGTGCGTCGCAATTGTTTTCAAAAAAATTAATTTTATAGATTATAATTATGAAATAAAAATATTGTGACACCAATCTATGCATCATAATTTTTTAAAATAATAAATTATGTTAACTAGTGACGCAATAAATCAATAAATTAAAAAAAATTAATTTTTTATTTAGCGACGCAAGTATTGCATCGCAATTGTTTAAAAAAATTAAGTGTTATAAAAAATATTAAAAATAAAACATTGCGACGCAAATTATGCGTCGTAATTATTTTCAAAAAAATTAATTCATTATAAAATATAATTATGAAATAAAAATATTGCGACGTATTAGCGACGCATTTTTTCAGAAAATAAAAAAAATTTTTCATCGGTCATTGCTGCCAAATTAGCGACTCATTAGCGATGCAATTATTTACGTCGCTAAGTTTCACAGAAAATAAAAAAAGCCAATATAGCGACGTATTAGCGATGCATAATTGCGTCGCTAATCTATAATAATTTTTTTAAAAAAGTAGCGAGGGATTAGCGACACAAAATTGCATCGCTAATCCCTCATATATAATCTGAGTCACGTCCGCCCCCCCCCCCCACGGCCTCTTCTTCTTCCTCTTCGTGCCCTAACCACCTCTCCTCCTCCGGCTCACCCCCCCCCCGCCCCCTCCCCTGGCGCTACGAATGTTGGGAATTATATCCTAAAGCCAATCATTTGATGATTGTGCTAATGTAATTGTATATAAATTGATATATTAATAAAAGTTATTTGGCAGTTTATTCATTACAAGAACATCTTCTTAATACTCCTGATTGTAATGAAGCCCTTAGGATCTTCCTTCACGATAAAGGAGGATTTATCTTTGAAGGTCCTCAAAAAGGTTCGCGACCATATGATATACTATGACAGGGCCATAGTACTATCAATTATAGGACGTTGTATATCATATTTGTTGGTTGTCCTCTTAACCAAGGAGTGTAGAGACACTGGTATGACATACAGGTGAAAGTGTAGGAGTACATTTCACCGAACGTGACTCATTTCCGGATACT